>CM056502.1:14637808-14862114 GCA_029783415.1 Anisodus acutangulus | reverse complement strand
ATGGGCTTTGATAGGCCCACCAGCCTAAACTCCCTCTTTCCATTTTGTATATATGTATATGTATTATATTATTTGTATTAAAAATACTTGATATATATGTATTGGAAACCCCTTATGATTATGACTTAGGATAGACAAATGATACGTACATCGTTTAGCTAGAATCACTATGATATTGATTTCAAAAAGATTTTGAAGGACTCGGACATTATTTTAGAGTTTGAAAAGATTTTCAAAGGTTAAAATGAAAACTAGAATTGACTAAAAACTTGACTGATTTGGACTTAAAACGGACTGAGTTTTTCTTTTTCAGGAAACAAGACAGTTGACATTGAAAATATTTTGGACTAGAAAGAACTGTCTTTGATGGAAAAAATAAACCTGAAAATTTGGATTGAAAATTCTAATTACAAAAGAACCAATTTCTAATGAAAATTGGGCTAAGTTTGCAAAATCTTGTGGACTGTTTTTGGGCCAAACCCAACTAAAGTTGTTTCAAAGAGGGAAAACTAGAGCCATTGAGAACTTGGGGTTATATATGGGTTTTAAGAAAGTTGTAGACTATGGTTCAACCCTTTTGTAAATAGCATGAGAAAAGGAAAAACTATTTCTATTTTTAAGAGTCCGCGATACGGACAAATTTAGTAGCTAAACTATAAAATTCGTCATTAATTCTATTTAGTGATGGATTAGCGATGAATTATTATAAATTTTTGTTAGCTGCGAGCTTTTTAGTAACGGAATAGCAATACAATTCGTAGCTATTGTTTTTTGTAGTGAGTTTAATAATCACGTATCTGTAGAATTAGGCCAAATACATCATAAAAGATATTCCGACATTTATTTGGACTGCTCGGTAAGACACTTCCTATCCTTGTTCATTTTAGTTTGTCCCTTTAATATTTCCATTTAAAGGGGAACAAAGAGTTCCTCTTCTCCCTTACTATTTCACATTTGGCCAGGCAAAGCATATACAATTTGTCAAAATTATCAGCATATATAGCTAAAACTGGACTAAATAAACAGTAGTTACATCACAAGTCAAAGATTGTTGGGCATAATTCAAAGTTACTTGCTCCTAAGCACATGATTTCAAGTTCTTTTCGATTACATATAAAATTCATTATCCCATAATTAAGCACATGCATGTCCTTCCAAAGAGTTAGCCATATGGATGCCTATTCTCCCATCTCTGATGCTAGAGGACATTGTTAATTAATCATCATTTAGTGGATAATTGTACAGAGAAATGAGAAATAAAATGTAGAACTACTACTCTTATACTATCAAAAATGTAATTATCATATTAACGAAAATGAACTATTAGCAGTAAAGTTTGGAATAAAGAGATACTTATAGTGTATATATAGAGTATATCTTTCAACAATATAATGAAGATGCTTCAGACGCGACTGTCTCAAGTACCTCGTTGGTGAGTATACTTTTCAACAAAATTTTATTCATAGGAGAAAATAAAAATTTGCTTCATATTCATGACTACTTAAGTATAGTCACCATTAAAGGTGCATAGGGGCGGAATTAGAGGGTGTCGATCCGAACACCCTCGGCAAAAACTTATAGTGTATATATAGAGTATATTTTCTGTATTTATGTACATATATTAACCTTTGAACACTCTTAAGAAATGCAAAAAGGTTAGCTCAAGTAGTCCAAGGTGTTAAAAATTATCTCTTTGTCCCAGGTTCGATTCCCAGGGATAACATTATTTTTTATGTTTATCTTTTGTTGTTGTTTTCGAACACCCTAAGTGAAAATCCTGGATCCGCCACTGAAGGTGCAAATATACCCCTCAACTTTGCGATTTAGAGTAGATATACTCCCTGTTATAAAAGTTATATATATACCCCTGTTGTTAACAAATGGTGCAATATACCCTTTTCGCTTACATATATTTTTAAGAAAATCATTTAGCTTATTTTGTATTAAAAGAAATTCCACGAGGCTTTTAAAAAATAAATCTACTAAAGAAAAATATATTTAAAGTCACGTTGTAATTTTTTTTCTGATGGGGCAGGTCTGGTTCATTTTAAAAAATATCTCTGTGGATTTAAAGAAAATAAGTGTACCCATTTTTTTAAACGAACCAGATCCAACTCACAAAAAAATAATTTACCACGTGGCTTTAAAAAATAAATCTACTTAAAAAATGGGTTGACTTTTATTTAAAACCACATGGCATTCTTTTTATTAAAAAATAAGCTAAATAGTTTTTTAAAAATATTCTGTCAGCAAAAAGGTATATTTGCACCATTTTATTTAAAGGCATGGTATATATGCACCACTTTTTTAACGGAGGATATATCTTCTATCGCAAAGTTGAGGGGTATATTTGCACATTTTTCCTTAAAAAAATCACTTATTGAGGTGACATCCAGGGGCGGATCAAGAGCTTTAAGTGCGGGTTCTTGGAAACTTAGTAGTTCTTGCTCATACTCTATATATGTATTAAAAGTTCTATTAAAAATCATAAAATATTTGATTGTGAACCAAGTTATCATTGTAAATAAATTTAAGACTATTGTAGAATCTCATAAACTTCATATTCTGATTCCGCTTCTGTTGGCATATTGTAACGATCCGACCGGTCATTTTTAGGTAAAGACCCCTATGATTATTTGACCCTTTTTGTAGACTCTTTTGTGGGTTTTGTGATGCGTGAGATGAGTCGCACAGATCCCAATGTCCATTTATATGAGTTTCAGATGAAAATTAGAGTTTGATATTTTGACTCAAAGTTGACTTTTGACTAGATGAGTTCATTTTCGTGTTTCGTCGCTTCTGGTAGCTTCGGAGGGTCAATTATGACTTAGTCGAGTCATTGGTTCGCTTCCCGAGGCAATCAGATGTATTTTGTGGCCTTATTTGTGAAATTTAGATATTTGGTTTTCTCAGATGATTTTTTAGAAAAGTATGCCTTAGCTCAGTCAAATGGGAAATCCGAGGGTACGAACGAGTTTGTAGCACTGTTTATCTTAGACGAGCATGTCTGATTTGTGTCCGGGGGATCTCGGGAATATTTCGGGTGTTTGATAGGAGTTTGGATTGATTTTTCTGTTGCTGGTTTTCGCCTCGGCGGCACCAGTGCTCGCTTCGGCATGTCCGTTTCGGTGAGAGGTTGACTCGCCGAAGCAAGAGTTTGGAAAATGTGGGTTTTCGCCTAGGCGGAGGGTCTATCCGCAAGGGCGAGTTTGCCTCTGCGAAGTCGAGTTCGCCGTAGCACTGAGGTGAGGTGTCAAGTGACACCACCTCAGCGGGGGTTCTGTTTACTGCAGTGAGTCCGCTCTAGCAGAGTCGATTCCGCCGGGGCGAAATCACTGTATCAGGTGTCCTATAAAATTCCTTAGGTCAGAATTCTTTTCCCAAATTAGAAAACCTCGAGATCAGAGCCGCGATAAAGTATTTTCAGAAATCTAAGAGTATTTTCAGCATTGAGGTAAGTGATTCTTCCTTTTGTGAATTAAGTTTATGCTCCTAAGTTCTGTAATAATGGTGATATAACATGATTATAAGTTGGGGAAGACGAGTTATGCATTCTTGTGAGAATAAAAGAGTTAAATAATTAATTAATGAAGGGTTTATGGATTAGTTTATTTGAATTAATGTGAATTAGTGATGGATATGATTAGATGATCATGGTATAAGGCTTAATTTGGATATAGAAACCTATTCGAATTGGGGGAAATTTCTAGGATTTCAATTTGGAGCTTTTTTTGTGTATTGTCCAATTGACGATTCCAATGTGTATAGATTTTCAATTAACTTAAAGATGTGACTACCTAGTATGTATTCTTAATATTCAAGTATTAAAATTAGAGTCTTGGTAGCGTGGACCTGGGGTTGGTATTTAAGTCTTTCTTTGTGTTTGTAAGATTTATATTAACGATTATAATATGTGTGATTAAACTTCGATTATCACGAGGCGCAGAGGAAAAGCAAGGCTATCATCGAAGCTTGATCGTGTAGCGCTCCTGTTCGACCTAGAGGTAGGCTACGGTTTAGTTTTTCGAGACTTCAATAATAATGCGTAATTAGTTATAAATATTGAGGGATATTGGGTGTGTTAGTGGTCCCACTCAACCATTGTGATGAACGTTTGAGTGAGTACCGATGTTGAACTGTGATGATGGATGATTTGAGGAATCAGCCTTGTGCTGGTTCGGACTACTGCTTATTTGGGCTTGTTGTCATATGTGGACTTGTCACCATATTTGCTATTATTTGTTTACTCACCACACATGTTTTCGATATGATATCTTGATTCTGAGTTGGATTATATATGTGCATTATTGAATCTTGAAAGTATATCATCTTTATACTTTATTGCATCTCATTATATCATGATATCTTATCTTGTATTATCATTTATATTCATACACTCATGGTTCTATAATATGGGTATGAGAGGTATGAATATACCGTGGGTCCAAGAGATCGGAAAGGTAAGACTACTATAAGATTATGGCAACATTGAGATGATATTGATACGCGGGGAATAGAGTTGCATGCCTGCAACATGATATTATTCAGCCAAGAGCTAGGCTTCGATAGGACATTTCAAAGGGGTATATGGACTTCGCGAGTCACCCATAGGTGTACCGATCATAATAAAACCTTGACGTATTGTATACAGGATTGGAAAGGTGCTTGGCATATGTATTGCATTTATATATATATATATATATATACATTGATTAATTGTGGTGGAACTTGTATTGAAGTGATTGATGATGACTTGACTGGATTGTTGAACATGAATTACTTGAACCTGCTAATTGAGACTAGGATCTCTATCATTGAACTATTAGAATTGGGTTACTTGAGCGATTATGAAATCCTATTAAAAAGGTGGTGTGAACTTCTATGTATTATTCTGTGAACATTATGACATTAATTGAACTGTTGGTATAGGATTATTTGGTGTCAACTTGATAGTTATGTCTGATTATATATCTTCCGTCATCGTCGGCCTATGATATCTATGGGGGTACGTTATGTACTCATGTTACGCTTGCTGCATTCTTTTTGGATGTAGATTCAGTACCTTTCACCTCCGCAGCACCACGTGGCTGAGTTCGAGTAGTGGATCTCCAGCATTCAGGGTGAGAATTTTACTGAAAGTAATAATCCCTTAATTATTTTCATTAATGAAAGAGTATATATACAATTTACAATTTCCATAATATGGAAAATCCTATTCCTATTCTACTCCCAAAATCCTATTCTATTTGTACAAGAATTCTACAATCATGGTAAGTGTACAATGCTAATTATATACAAAAACCTATTACCAAAACTAGCTCCAAATCGTGATATACTTGGCATGTATATCACAGCCCATAATGCTTTGTGTTTCCTTTGATATACACGGTATACACAAGGCATTGTATACGCCGTGTATATCGTGTATATCACGGTATACTTTCACACCCCCTCATACCGGGCGATCTTCGTACGCTGAGACTGTCCCTAAAATCTTCAAATAGAACCGAGGAAAGACCCTTAGTAAAGATGTTTGCAATTTGATACCTGGAAGGGACATGTAAGACGCGTACTTGTCCACGAGCTACCTTTTTGTGAACAAAATGGATATCCATCTCAATATGTTTAGTGCGCTGGTGTTGTACCGGATTTCCAGAAAGATATACGACACTAATATTAGCACAAAATACCAAGGTAGATTTTTGAATGGGAAAGTGACGCTCCAAGAGAAGATTACGTAACCAACATGATTCAGAGACCACATTGGCTACCCCTCGATATTGGGCCTCTACACTGGAGTGTGATAAGGTAGCCTGTCATTTGGCAGACTATAAGACCAAGTTATCGCCAAAAAACATACAGTATCCAGACGTAGAGCGTCTGGTGTCCGGACAACCACCCTAATCAGCATCGGTATACGAGACAAGTGTAGAGACTGATGATGGATATAGAAGCAAATCATAGTCAATTGTTCCCTGGATGTATCATATAATTAGTTTGAGAGCATTCATGTGCTCCACCCTAGGATCATGCATAAACAAACACACCTGCTGCACGACATACGTAATATCCGGTCTCGTGAAAGTAAGATAATGAAGAGCTCCAGCAAGACTGCGATAGTGAGTGGGATCCTCGTAAGGTAAGCCAGCCGCAGCACCCAGCTTGGGCTTGGTATCAACTGGAGTGGAAGTAGACTTACACGAGGACATACCAGCTCACTCAATTATCTCAGCGGCATACTTTCGTTGGGATAAGAACAACCCTCCTACATGACGAGTGACAGTAATCCCCAATAAGTAACTAAAGGCCCCCAAGTCTTTCATAGCAAATTCAGAACTAAGTAGTGTCATGATAGACTTGCGCAAATCATCATAATAAGATGTCAAGATAATATCATCCACATATAATAAAATATATGCCAAGAAAGTACCACGACGATAGATGAACAGAGAATTATCAGATCGACTATGAGAAAATCCAATAGTAGATACATAGTCTGCAAATCACTTGTCCCAGGCCCGTGGGGCATGCTTAAGCCCATACAAGGACTTCTTCAATAAACAGACATGATTAAGATATGTGGGATCTCGAAAGGGTTGATGCATGTAAACTATCTCCTTAAGATCACCATGTAAGAAAACATTATTCACATTTACCTGATGAATGAGTCATGCCTTTGAAAGAGCCAAACTGAGAACAGTGCGAATGGTAGCCGGTTTGACCACCGGACTAAATGTCTCTCCACAATTCACGCCAACCTGTTGAGTTTTACCATCACCTACAAGATGAGCTTTATGTCTCACAAAAGAGCCATCAAAATTATCTTTATGAGTAAAAATCCACATAGACCAAATAATATTAACACCAGAAGGACGGGGGACCAACTCCCATATCTTATGTTCAATAAGAGCATTATATTCATTATTCATAGCCAATTTCCAATTCGGGTCATTTAAGGCAGACATTGGGTTACGTGGTAGAGGGGATTAAGGACATTAGAATAGAGATTAAAATGTCATTTTAGTTTAAAAATACCCCGTTGACTACGAGTAACTGGCCCTTGACACGAGGATGAAGCGGGTGGATTTTGAGCAGTGGGTGGGCTGGTGACGGATCGGCAAGCAAGCAGTGGGCCTGCTTGCCCAATGACAGAAACAGGGGCTGGAACAGAAACTGGGGCAGTGGGCTGGACCACTCGAACAGTACCGAGATTGGTACTAGGCCGAGTGTCTGGCCCACTGGGCAGACATGACAGACAGTAGGGCCAGCGGGCAGTGGGACCGCTAGCGGATTTGGGTGCGGGACAAGTCTGATAAATGGTGGATAATATATGGGGAGACCTCATCATCTAAAAAATTATACGAACTAGGCCCGAGACTACTTACTTTAGCAAACAGAAATTGGGTTTCATAAAAAATAACATGACGACTAATGATGATTTTATGAGATGATAAATCAAAATATTTGTAACCACGATAATTAGATGGATAACCCAAAAACACACAAGCGGTAGAACAACCTTGAAGTTTGTTAATTGTAGTTGACGGAAATAGTGGATAACATAAGCACCCAAAGACCCTAAGACTCTAAGATGTGAATACGAAGGATTCTTATTATAGTGGATTTTAAGAGGGGGTGAATATGTCAATCCTTTGGTAGGAAGTATGTTAAGGAGATAAGTAGTCATTTGTAAAGCATGATGCCAAAAGGAAGTGGGTACGGAAGCATGAACCAATAATGTTCGGAAAATATTATTAATGGTATGAATTTTTCGTTCGGCTTCCCATTTTGTGAGGATGTATGAGGACAAGAGAAATGAAAAACTATGACATTAGCATCACAAATAATCCGAAACAACCCATTGTCATATTCTTTGCCATTATTACATTGAGTATTTTTGATGTCCCGTTCGAATTGGGTATGGATGAATGCTCTAAATTTTAAAAATGTGGAAAAAACTTGTGATTTTTTCGCTAACGGAAAGGTCCGTAAAAAATTAGAATAATCATCAAAAAATATAACATAATAATGATGGCCCACAGAACTAAGAACGGGAGAAGTGCATAAATCGCTATGAAAAATATCAAAAGGTATCAAAGTACGAGACGTAGAGGCTACAAATGGTAATTTAACATGTTTTCCTAAAGGACATGAATGACAACTAGGAGTACTACGTTACCCTTACAAGAAATAAAATTATTTTTATGCAAAGAAGAAACAATAGACGACCCAGGGTGACCCAAACCTGCATGCCACAAGGAAGGAGCTAGAGCTACAAATGTCGATGGCAAGGCTTGACTCGAGAAATTGGAGGCGGGCGTGATTGGATAAAGATCTCCCCTACTATTGCATCTCATGAGAGGTATCCCCATTTTGAAATCCTTCACAGAAAACCCAAAAGGATCAAAATTAACAGAAACCCAATTATCAGTAGTGTATTTCCGGACAGACACCAAATTTTTAATTAAGTTCAGGGCATGAAGGGTATTTTTCAAGACAAGAGGTGGATGTGGAGGAGACAAAGTTGTATTACCATAACCACGAATTGGAGTTTTATTGTCGTTACCAACAATAATGCCACGATTTTTGTTCAAATTAGAATAAGACGAGAGAGTACCTTGGTCGGACGTCATGTGAGAAGTGGCGCCCGTGTCAATGTACCAATTCGCGTCTGGAGGATTTAATTCAAGTGTATGCATGGTGGCCTCAATATCGGTGGGTGTCGGTATCGGATGTGGGCCCGCAACATTGAAGGACTGCTGGGGCCGAGGCCCAAGTTCACCGGACTGCTGACTCGAGAAATTGGGCCTGTTATTGGGATGGACCAGGGCCCAAGGTGGCTGGAAATAATTAGGAGAAGGGCAATAGGCGGGACTGGGCCACTGGTCCAAGCCCACTGCCAAGGGGCCCAAGGCTGGGACCGGGCCGACTGGGGACCAGAACCCCGAGGCCCACTCCCGGTGTTGGTACTGTTCCTGCCGGTGTTGCCACTGTACCGGCTGCCGCTGTTGTTGTTGCCGCAATTTTTGCTATTATTTTTATGGTTTTGACCCTTTTTGCCGCCACCGTTGTTGCGGTTTTTGCCCGAATTGTCAACAAACCCGGGAGAGGTATTGGATGAAGTCATCATCACCACGGAACTGCCACCAGTAACCACCTTTTTTCCCAAGATGACTTCTTCTAACGTGAGCATCGAACGGGCTTGATAAAAAGGGGGTAGCGGATTACTTTGGCGAAGGAGAGTCCCAACGCCATTATAGGCCTCAGATAGGCCTACAACCATTTGTAGAACAAGATGATTATTGGTAACAGACGCTCCAACGTTACGGAGTTGATCCGCCAATTTCTAGAGCCGTTTACATTAGGCCGAAATATTCGGGAAATCTTCCATGCTTACTTGTGAAAACTCTTGCTCATGGGTGACAACTCGGGAATGTTGTTGTCCTAGAATATGTCACGCAATCTATTCAGGTAGCCATAGCGTAGTGTCTGGTTCAATGATCGTTTGTAAAAGATCGATAGAAATTGTGGAGTAAATCCACTGAAGGACGGTAGCATCAAGAGTGATCCATAACTGAGGATCCCCCGCGGATGGAGGGACGGCAGGAGGAATTATGTGATTGGAGGACTTGATGTGAGATTGCGTGAATTTTGAACAACTCTGCCCACGTCGCATATTGGACGTTCTCCATCTCATGAATAATAGGGATGTGGTTCTTGATGTTGGAAACAGTAAGGGCAAGATGAAACATGTTCTTTGACGTAGACATAATGAAAGAACAATAGGTGAATGAGAGATTTGGGAGAAAATTTGGGAAGAGAGGAGCTAAACGTTGCACGGTTTTTGAGAAGTTGACACAAAAAATGAGACAACAGAAGAGATGAAAACCGGTAGAAGCACCTAGACTTCTGATACCATGAAAGAAATAATCCCTTGATTATTTTCATTAATGAAAGAGTACATATACAATTTACAATTTCCATAATATGGAAAATTTTATTCCAATTCTACTCCCAAAATCCTATTCTATTTGTACAAGATTCTACAATCATAGTAAGTGTACAATGCTAATTATATACAAAAACCTATTACCAAAACTAGCTCCAAACTGTGATATACTTGGCATGTATATCACGGTCCATAATGCTTTGTGTTTCCGTGATATACACGGTATACACAAGGCATTGTATACGATGTGTATACCGTATATATCACGGTATACTTTCAGTTATCTCCAGCATACCCTTGGGTGTTATCTCTATTTCAGTATTTTGGTGCATTTGAGAGACATGACAGACTTTCTTAGACTATTTATGTTGGTTTTGACATGCGTGTCTATTCAGACTTGTACCGGATTTATTAGTGCTCTTGTATATACAGACTAGATTGCTTTGGGATGTTTTGGTGTATCAGACTTATTTCTTGTTCCGCATTTATATTATGAGACAACTTATATAGTATTTGCTATCTTTCACTTTATTTATATCATATTTTGTGAATGATTGGGAGTGATTTGCCTACCGACAGAATTATGTAGGTACCACCATGATTCTCGAAAAGGGGCCGTGACACATATTTGAGTAGATAGTCTCCACAAAATTATTTTTTTCATTTTTGTGGTTATTCCATGAAATCGCGCCGTAGGAAACCTTAATTCTTGTATTGTTACTGTTGTTTGGTTATGTTACAGGAAAATTAGCATAAACACACAGTACTGTGTGAGTGTTTAGAATGCAAATCCTGCAATGATTGGATTCTGTTGCTACTGAAGAATAAAATCTCATTATAATCCAAAGACACAATTATATAATGTTTAGATGCCCATTGATACTTTGACAGTGACAAGAACTCTGAGCATCAAATGATGGGTGTATCAATTCTCTATTTCCACCAACATGCCAAATCTTTTAAACAATTTATAAATTCAAGTGTCACCATATAATCTAGGAGGAATCTTAACATATATCTTCATTAGAAAAATATGTTTTTTTCTATAGCCTGACAAACTAATAAGCTTAGAAACCCTACAAAACTGCAGATAAATTAATATTTTGGGGGGCAATGTTAGGTTCCTTAACCACCATATTTATTGCTTTTCTCTTGATTTTACTTGATGCAAAGATAGAAAAAAAAGACTAATAGTTAGGTCTGATTTTATTCTTAATATGCCCCCAATAACATATATAGTAAGTTTAGGTGATGATCAGTGATCTAAATGGTGAAAACCCTAGTAAATATTTTATTTACATTAATGAAATATACCATTATTATTATTATTTTTTTCATTATTACCTTTTTGATGTATTCCGGGTGGAGGATGTGTAAGTCTAGTGAGCATTGAATCTTTGTATCTCTACACAAGAACATTCTTTTTCTATGTACATGATTAAATGATCATCCTCTCGGATCAGCTATATGATCATCATCTTGTATTAATTGTCTTTTCAGCTAGTTAATTAGATACGAGCTCCTATTCAAGTTAGAGTTGAATCCATAATTTAAGTTTATGTGATGTTGTGATGTGGTCTTGTGGATCATAATTTTTTTCTTATCAAATTCTGAATAGATTATTTATATATAAATATTAAGTGAATTTCTATCAAGACCGTAACTTAAATGGTAGATTCAAATAGATTCTTTTTGCTTCCCAGCCTACGGAATATTAGTGGTCGTTGCTGGCTGTACTCCACCAAAAGGCGGGTTCTTTAACTGAAAATTTATTGGTGGATTACATATGCAAAAGGATATGGCACAAATAGCTTGACAAGTGACATTTCCGTGAAAATGAAGTTTGAACATAGCTAAATATAGACATCTCGGAAATTGCCAGCCGCATAACGTATTTATGACTATGTATGATGTACAAAGCACAAAGAAGTAAAAAAACATTGTTTGTGAAATCGAAATAAATACAGAGGTTATGTTATTATATACAATACATCGATAAAATAGAGAATTGGCACATGGGAGTTTTTCGCATTAAATAAAAAGGTTGACATGGAAGAAAGCTTGTAATATAGGGAGAGTCCATGTGTTGCTCACATGGCTCTGCTCAAGGAGAGACGTGTGTATCATTTTCAAGGCTTGAGAAATTTGACCATTAAACATATAACATTAATTTGAATATATACATACTAGTGGGAAATAGCCCGTGCTCAAAATTAAGACTTTTAACGAAAATATTATTTATATTTTGTGGCACATATACTTTGAAAATGTAACCATCAATTAAAAAGATAAGGATTACAACATTAATTCACAGCATAATTTGATACTAATTCACATTTTCCCCCTCCACAAATTAGCTAAATTAAACACAACAATTATTATTCAGAAAGATCTTCACTGTGTCTCTAACGCTAGATGAGGCGTTACTACCACAGTACGACATTAGTATAAAAACAACGCCAATATCCCGCCTCCATAAACATAATCTATAAGATCAGCATCCATAAAAACTAATAAGACAACAATTAAGGGTCTACTCTCAAACTATCATAATATTATAATAGTATTTTCTCAATCTCTTCATAAGTCATGCAACACAAATTTATTATGTGATGAGTATGAATTATTTTATTCTTTTTTTTACTTGATGTTTTTTGGTTTCTTCACATATTGAAGAACTAAAAAAACAAAAGGGTGATTTTCCGGCCAGTTTATTCATCAATTAAAGCTAAAAGAAGTTTATTTTTTTGGTGCGGAAAATCCCTCACCACAATACATTATTTCTTTGAACATAATTAAGTACTTGTCACCCAAAACAAAGTTTAAGAAGAGAAAAGCGTGTACCTACGATAGAGCCAAAAAGTTACTCTTTGAATTTCTTGAATTAATTTACTCATTTTTCTACTACTCATAAGAAGATCAATGGGGTGCTGTTACTAGACCAAGTGGAAAGGTTCTTTTGCACACAATCAAACGCATGGCAAAAGCAACGGAGATATTACGTGAAAAGGATCCACTATGATAGATAAACATTAAGGGATCGTTTGGTAGGAGAGATAGTATGAGATTGAATTATTAGTTCCATGGGGTTGGAATTAATTTCATGTTTGGTTGGTGAGATAACTCATTTGGTATCCCAATTCCATCTACATGAGATAAAAGGTGAGATAAATTATCTAATCTTATCCAACTCAATTCTATTTACATGGGATAACTTATCCCTCCAACCAAATGACCCTAAGTTAGCATGCCGAAGTCGTCACTATGCAAAGGGTGAATTTGTCAAAGCAAACATAAGTATTAATGAAGCAAACAACCGAAGGTTACTCAGCCAATATAATTGCTCCAATTCTACCAAATAACTAAAGTACCTACATTTTGAATTATAATTCCAGGAAGCACACTTGTTGACCCTAAGCTGCTCTCCTTAGGGGCTTATATATAGGTAGTAATATGTAGTTGATTTTAAAAAATTATATCATCTTATTTTTTCTGTTACTCAATTTAGTATAATCAAAATTAGACTTTTCGATATCATCATTTCAATTTCTTTTCAATATCAATACGATTCAATTAATTTTCAGTATTTTTTATCATATAAGAGTTGCAAGTAAAAAGTACAACTTATAACACAATACCATGTTTACTTGCAAGTTCGGCAAAAACTCTGTAGACATATTTATTGTTTAGAAGATGATAAATTAAAGGCACATGAAAAAAAAGATAAGGTTAGAGGTTGATCTCCAAATGTTGTACGGCGGTAAAATAAATCAAGCAAAGGAAAGAGAAATATAAATCATATGATTGAGAAGATATTAATCAAGCAAGGACTCAAAAAAAAAATTAAGGATTCAATAAGAGAAATTAAATCATACCAGAAGAAAGATATTTAATATTTTGTGACTTGTTTTACAAGACTCCTTGTCTTGCTACTCAAGATGGTAAAACCAATTTAATTTCAGTAGGAGCACAATATATTTGAAAATTGGGACTTTATAAATTGAATGTTAATTGACTTATAGTTCCCACCAGTCCAACGCAAAAAATGTTCTATTATTTTATCGATTTAGTCAATTTTTAAATAATCACTGCCACTTCTATATTTATCTACCTTCATCCAAGTCTCTATGATTCAAGATTTTTCGATTTTGTTGTGCTCTAGTTTCTCTACTTTTAGTTGTACAACTTAGTTTTCCAAATGGTTTCCTTTTTCTTTTCTTTATAAATGATTTCATATCATTTTATGATGCTGAAAATGATCAGCTATAGAGCCTTGGTCCCGTGATACATTCTCTATCATTTTATTTTATGGTCCCGGATGGACAAGAGTCTTTGCAATGTAAGACAACAAAAGATGGTGACCATACATTCTTTCTCTGAATATGTTTATTTCACATAAAACATGAAATGTTTTTTGTTGATACATTGAACATTATGCTGGCTATAATTAACAAGAAATAATTTTTTTTATTTTCGGAGCTATTATTTTCTATCATAAAGTATGGGAAATTTTGCAAAGAAAAAGACTTCATCAGATCATGAGAGTAGAGTTGAGGCTATAAATTGCATGTCCTATTGTCTTCAACTGATGTCTGATCATGTAAGTCAAAGCTTCGGTATCACAACTCTTCTTGCTGTTTTTGCATAATTTTCCATCATTTTAAACAAAGAAAGAAAAGAATTATTAGTAAATATTCAAATTACACCATTTAAGATAAATTACACAGAAAAAAGTTTGATATTGTTAGAAAAATAAAACGTATATTAAAAGGAAGTGTCTTGTGTGAATTAGGAAGAATTCTTTTTTAATCACTATAATGAATTATTTTAGGTTGACTTGTGAAGAACCATAAAAGAGAGTGGGTTCGTGCACACGTGAGAAATTGGCCTAAAACAATCCCAGCTTTCCTCGTGAGATATACCTAATATATAATCCAAATATGATTTTCTTTAGCCTACAAAAAGTGTCCAAACTGTTAGACCATCTTGAAATTAATTATACTTCCAATATTATTATATATAGGTATAATGTATGAATCCTAGTCAAGTCTATCTAGGAGTCTATTAATATATATATATATATATATATATATATATATATATATATATATATATATATCATTTAGAGCTTTTGGATTCATTCTCTCTAAAATATCCTTTCCGTAGCTTTGAAATAGTATTCTTGACTTACGGAGATAGATGGCGCAGTTCCTGACACAATCAGATGAGTATCGGAGAGAATTAGCAAAATTGAAAGTTCCTAAGTTGAGGGAACAGAAAAGTTTGACCAAAGTCAATATCGGAGGTTAACAAAGTCGAACTGAAGTTTCATCGGTTTCATGACATTCGGAATGTGTTTTACGGATAGTTTGATAGTTGGGACGAATCCCGAGGGGTTCAAGAATGATTTGGGTACTTGGAGGAGAAACTAGTTAAGTTTGGAATTTTGATTTAGCCTTGCTTATAAACTAACTAAATAATCTTAGATCGGTGTTTTAACTAAATGATTTGGGTTCGTATGATGATTTTGGACTTGTCCGCAAATTTTGGTTTAATTTCGAAGAATTTCTGATGGGTTTTGAGCGCGTTCGGTGCTTTGGCACTATTTTAAGCATAAAAGTCTAACAACTCAAGGGTCCATTTTTATTTTTAGAGATTGAAACTTTATTTCGAGACCTTCAGAAATTTGCTAATGATTTATAGGATTAATCTGAAATGTTTGGTCTAATTTTGATAGATTAAGCTCGAATTTTTATCGTGAAACATGAATTAAGCTTTTAACGAGCAAAAATGATATCTAATTGGGCAAACAAGTTTGAAATTGAGTTTCGACTGAACAACAAAGTCCATACCATTATTTTGGACTCATAGAAATTTGAATCGTCAAATTTCAAGGTCGTATGAGAGAATTATGGTTTATTTATCGCAAATTAATGTTGCATATTTTACTGTTGCAACTAGGGGCGGATTTAGTGGGGCCCAGGGTGTTCCCCCGAACACCCTCAGCAAAAAATTACAGTGGGTATATAGGATAGATTTTCTGTGTTTATGTACATATATTAACTTTTGAACATCCTAAATAAATGCTAAAGGTTAGCTCATGTGGTCTAGAGTGTTCAAAAATGTCTCTAGCATCCTAGGGTTGATTCTCAATGACAACATTATTTTTTATATTTAGCTTTTATTATTTTTTTAAATTCCCATGAGTAAAAATTCTGAATCCACCACTTATTGCAACAATTGTAGAAATACCAGATATGTCCCTGCTATAATATAAAAGAAATCAGATATGAATTAATTCATTTGAGAGTACTTTTGGGACATCAAAACACGACTTTTGAGCGAGAAATCAATGGGTAATCATGAGATAACATCAAGGTATGATTTCTAACACAAATATTTAAGTTTTACATGAATCTAAGCTAGATTAAAGGCAAAAATTGATGATTTCAAGAGGGTTTTAGTAAAAGAACTACATGTTATTTTTGGTAGATCTGTGAGCGATTCTTGATCAAGTTTGAATTGTGAGTATAAATTATTGATTCTCGCAACGAGGGATTTTTATTGAAGTATTATCTACTCCCGACACTGCTAATTGAACGTCTATTTCAATTCGGTATTTACAAATTGGAGGAATTATCAATTTGCTATCATTCTTCAATGAAGATTGGAAATGTATGATGTATTTGATATTCTTAGGGAGAGAACTTCATAAGAATGTAAATTTTATCTAAATTCGAGCTCGTGGACTGAATGAGTGTTATAACTAGGGCTGTCCAACGGGGCGGGGCTGGCCGGGGCGGGTCCCGGCAGGACGGAGGGGAGGGACTCGGGTTCAGGCGGGCCGGGAAGAGGTCCCATCCCATCCCACATCCCGACGGTAGAGGGGTCGGATTTGGGGGATGGGTCGGGTCGGGATATATATATATATATATATATATATATATACAATTCAATAATTGAACAAGATAGTGTAATAAAAACATTCCAAGACTGTTTTTGTGCATTTTATATTATTTAATAGAAATATGATTTTTTGGTAATACAATTTCAAAATTGTAACTTTGTGGTGTTGTTCAAAATTTACAAATCACATAGTAAAATTGCAATTAAAAAATTACATATTTAAGTATACTTTTTCTAATTTCCTCATAATGTATTGAGGATCTTCAGTTGGAATTGAAATTTGTCGGTCAAATTGTTCGGCGTCGCTTCATGTTCCCTCAGACAAGATTTCGTTGTTGTTGTTGTCTTCTTCTTCATTGATCTCCGGTTGACTGCACCTTTCTACGCTTCGCTCGAATCCAATCTCTGAAAAAAACTGTAATCTCCAATGTGTCTCCCACCAATGAATGTGTGGTCTCATATTTGAAATCTTCGAGCAGAAAAAGCGCTTTCAGATGACGTTTGAATGTTCAAAACATCTCGAGCCATCTTTGCTAGTGTCGAAAATGTATTATCATTCTGCCTCCAGTATTTCAACAAGTCTTCATGTCCTCATCATTGACAATTAATTCGTATGGTACAACACCATGCAAAACATAAACATCAAATTCACTAACTTGTGAAGAAGTTGACCCACTAAACATTTTGTTTCTAAGGCCTTGAATACTAGCAGTAGAAACCGCATGTTTTTATAAGGTTGCAGCGAAGTAGTAGAAGATGGTACAGAAGCCGGTTGATTATTTGCACTTTGTTGTTGGTAATACATATATACTTGTTTGCATTCAGTGTGTATGCTAGATGTAACTTCTTCTTTAGTTGGTTTGTGAGTTGGTTCTTCAGTTAGGTCTGTTGGAAGTACTTCTATACAATCATAAATCATTTCTATTAGTGTTTTACAACCGTCTACTTTAATAGTCGGATTTACTACCGCACCAATAATATAAATAGTGGGAATAGAAAAAAAAATTAATTTTGTAAACATTTTTTCAATAGATGCCTTATAAGTTGGTTTTTACATATATTCATTAAGTAACAAAAATATTAGAGCTATATAAAATAACATATTTGAAATAGTAGGATAATAAATACCGGAAAATTCTTTAGTAGCTTGAAAAATTTCTCTACAAATCCATTAAGTTCTAAAAATATTTTCCAATCATTAACTACAAGCATATCCCTTGGATTTTTATTATAGGCCTTAAATAATAAAGTTATAGGTTGTCTATAACCGTAAGCAACAAGTAGTTGCTCATACAGAGAATTCCACCTAGTCGAAACTTCTTATGGAATTTTTCAATAAGGTAATCCACAATCATGATAAAAAAAATTATATTCTTTGCGTCTTTGTGTTTTATTACCTTTAAAAATAAAATTTATAGGAAATTGATTTTTTTCAAGAATGCTTTCAAAAAGTTTTAGGCCATCATTTACAACTAAGTTATAAATATGACACACACATCTTATATGAAAATGATTAATGAAAATATGAATTTAATCGAACTTTTAAAAGTCTTATAGCATAATCATTAGAAGAAGGATTATCTAATGTAATAGTCATAATTTTATCATTTATTCCATAATAATCACAAATTTCATTAATACTTTGTGCAATAAAACTTCCAGTGTGCCTATCATCTATATATCTATATGTTAAAATACGTTTTTGCATAGACCAATTTTGATATATCCAATGACATGTTACCATTAAACAATCATTACCGTTAGTACTACGGCCTATGTCAGAAGTGATAGCCACTTTGCCATTAAAATGATACAATGCATAATGTAAATATTGTTGATATTCACTTGCAAATTTAAAAACATCCCTTCTAACAGTTGATCTAGGAAAACCATTAAAAGCAGGATTATATGTTTCTCGAATGTAATGAATAAAACCAGGCGAGGAAGGAAATGAAAAAGGCAAACCCTCCACCAAAACTAATTTTGCCATATTTTCCTTATCTTTGTTTTATCATATTTAGGACCAAAAATTCCCACCGTCGTTGGTTAATTTGACCCTGTACTAGGTCGGGGACACTATGTGCACCTTGTCCCGACTCAAATGGAATTGGCACACTCGATTGTTTAGCCTGGTATTCATTCCACCTAGTTGTGTGCTCGCCTTGTACATGTCTCAATAAATCTCCCGTCCCACCTTGACCTTTTCCGATTTTAAATTTATAAACATTTTTACAAATTTTACATCTTGCTAGTTGATTCTCTTGGTCCCTATCAAAAAATGTCATGCATTTGATTCTTATTTTTGTTGTGTGGGGCCTCGACTCATACTAGGGGAAATATGAGGCATTTCAATTTCAGTTTCAGGCTGAGACTTGGTCTGAGCCTAAGGTTGAGGTGCACTAGTGGGTGTGTCATCTAGTGGTTCATCTAAATTAATTTTTTTTTCATCTAATGGTATATCATTAAAAAAAGCAGTTTCATTTATATGAGTAAAATCAATGAAATCATCGGGACTAGGAATAGGATTACTAGAAGAAGTACTCCTGCCCTTGTTACCCCTACTAGAAGAAGCCTTACCCTTACTCTTACCCTTAAACATACATTTTAATCATTCCATTTTAATTATTCAAATAAATAATTAACGATAATGAAATTAAGTGTGATTTAAAAATTAAAATAAAGTAACAATAATAATTTAAAGAAGGAACGAAGGTACCAAACGCCGACGTAACGTCGACATGTAATCAAAGTTGAAAATTGAAATTTTGCTCGATGGATGATCCCCAAGCTAGTTGCCAACTTCACTCCTAATTTTTTAACTTTGATATAATATTCAATAATAGGAAGTTTTGTAGAATTGTAGAGATTAGAGAGATGGTAGAAAGATTTGTGAGAAAAATGAGGTATATATAGTTGAGAAATAGGGTTAAAGTGTAAATATATTAACTTAGGGGTTAAAAATAAATATTAAGAGGGTAGCGGGGTTTATGGGGTGGGGGTCCAAAAATGGTCGTTATAGTTGTTGCACAACGACCAAAATCGAAAGTTGGCCGTTGTTACAACGACTATTTTTGAAAAGGGGGAGGGGGCGGGACGGGATGGGATGGATGGGGCAGGACGAGATGTGGATGTGGATGGGGTGAGTTGGGTCGGGTCGGGATGGGGATGTGGATGGGGTGAGTTGGGTCGGGTCGGGATGGGGATGTGGATGGGGTGAGTTGGGTCGGGTCGGGATCATGACGGGCGGGAAGATCCTAGGCCCCGTCCCGAGTTCGAAATCCGACACCGATAATTTTTTTTAGGGGGATCAGGACGGGACGGGTCGGGATCAGGCCTACCCGACCCACTGGACAATCCTAGTTATAATCGACATTGAAAAATTAGCTACTAGTTTCTCTTTGAGGCGATTTTGAAGGCAATCTTTATGATTTAGCTTGTGCGTAAGTTTCTAACCTTGATCTAGATATTTCTCCATGATTATATAATTTATTTAGTATTTTTATCTATGATTTAATTGTAGAAATTGAGTTTGTATTTGAGTCATTTTTGGAATTTAGACTCTATGATCTACATGTAAACTAATTTGGTGCAAAATTACAGTTTTTTCCTCCAGGACTTGAGATCACCTTTTTGAATACATTTTTGTATTTCAAATTAAAGTATATCAATTTGGGTGTCTACGAACTCGTATACTCATGTAGATATTATATTTGATAGTCTTAGAGAATTCGGAGGCACTCCGGATAGGAAAGATGAATTTTTAAAGGTTCGTGGCATATTTGCTCAACATTCGAGGTATGTTAAAATTTTTAGACTTCATTTGGAGGACTTTTTTGTTAAGTAAAGATTAAAATAAAAATAATAAGGGGTAAGGCAATAACATGGGGTCTCGTACCCATCATATGACTAGCATTAATACTAGTACCAGTGACACGATATAGGTAAAACTGTACTGTGTAGTTATGGACCGTGACCCAGAAATATCGAAGCATGTGGACATTAGCTGTTATGTGCTACTTGTTTTATATTTGATTAGTTGATTATAATTGGTACTTTTAAGGAATCTCGTACAATTGTATAAACATGTAAATGAACTTGTTGGCTATGAAGTCTGGAATTACTGATGAACTTAATTAGTTGAACTTGTTGGCTATTAAGTATGGAAATACTGATGAACTTACTTGAATTCACTGACTATTAAGTCCGGATTGTTGAGATATTTCTCTCATATATTTTATATCGTGCATATATACTGACATGAGATCAGATATGAGCATAAGTTGAGCATGTGGAGAACATCCGTGATGGAATTGTGACATGTCGAAGGGAAATGGTTCCAACAAATAATTGTAAGCCAAAGGAAAATGGTTCTGATGAATATTTGTAAGTAGAAGGCAAATGGTTCCGGTGAATGTGTGTAAGTTAAAGGAAAATTATTCCGACAGTATATGGACCTCGCGAATCTCCTATGGATCACGACTCCCGAATATTAGCATGGTGTTTTGTGTATATAGAGGTTTTGAAAAGAAAATGACTTTGAGAGGCCAATTATTTCATTGCATCGTCATTCTTTTTCTTATTTGATTATCTGATTAATTGAAAATTTGACTTTAATTGATAATTGATTATTCTATGTCTTATTAATTGATCAGTTCGAGTTAAGATAAACCAGCAAGGATAAGTACGACTTTTCTTAATAACTTCATCACTATTTCTTTTGTTGTTGGTTTGTGAGATTTACTAAATACACGTGCTTTCCGTACTCATACTACACTTTCTGCACTATTTTGGTGCATACTTAGATCCGAGTTCAAGTAGAGCTTATGGGTCGTTTGAGTCCGAGATTGTTGATTCTGGATATTTGGGTGAGCTTCCTACCTTATTTGTAATGCTAGTCTCCTTCTGGCTTCTTTATTATATTTGTCTTCCTTATATTTCAGACAATGTAAAAGTTATGTTAGACTTGTATTATCACTTTTAGTAGCTCTTGTATATATGACACCAACCTTGGGTGGTATTTGTATTTGCATACTTTGTTTATGAGTAAAAGGTTTGATATTCACTATGT
The DNA here is from genome assembly GCA_029783415.1 of Anisodus acutangulus. Lineage (NCBI taxonomy): Eukaryota > Viridiplantae > Streptophyta > Magnoliopsida > Solanales > Solanaceae > Anisodus > Anisodus acutangulus. The sequence goes on along the minus strand of CM056502.1, from coordinate 14,840,191 downwards.
TCGAGTTACCACTTTAAGTTCCACATAAATAACTTAAATGAATTGTTATTCTAATCGATTTGGCTTACCTATCGAGTTGGAAATAGGTGCCATCACGATATCATTTTTAGGTCGTGATAGGAACGAGTAAAGTGTGGATTCAAGATCGTTGTATTCTACTGACACTCAAGTCTTTACACGGTATTAAATGCCAACTATTCACAATATCTCTTCCACCCTAACATCTTCATCCTCTTCCTCAGTGGATGTTTCTTCCATTTAGATAGGGAAAGCACCTAACGCATAATATTTTCAAGTTGTTGTAGTCAGAGTGTGATTCACACAATTTATAAAATGGTGATTCTTTTTAAGTATAGAGTATGAAATTTTATTTATGAAGAACATAACAGAGAAATGTTTGTAACGACTAGAAAAGTCATTTTGATTGTTTTGCTTAGAAATTTCTAGATTACTCTTTTTGAGTCTTTATTTGTTTGTTTGTGATTTGGGGAATGAGTGGCATAATTTCTGAGGTGATTGAATAGGTTATGGATATTTTTTGGTAGGTTTGAGAAATCTCAAGTTTAGAGAACAGAGGAGTTTGACTCATAGTTGACTTTTGGGTAAACACACTATTTTTGTACTTTCATCGATTCTATTAGCTCCGGAATGACGTTTATGACTTAGTCAAGCCTTTGGTTTGGGTCCCGAGGCAGTAGGGTGTGTTTTGGGAGCTTGGTTGTGAAATTGTGGAATTAGAACTTAAGAGTTGACTTTAGTCAAACCCGAGCCTTAGAGAACTTCTCTGGGAATTTCAAGTGCGCTAGGAGGTCTGAACATATTTTCTAATATGAATGCATGTTTGGTTTGTATCCGAGAGGTCCTGGGAGTGTTTCGAATATTTGACGGGGACTTGATGAGTTTTGAACTGTTGCTGGTGTTTGTTGTTCGCGCTAGCGAGCTGGTGTCCACTTTCGCAGGTTTGCCTCTGAGGAGGTCTGGCTCACAGAAGCTAGACTTGACCACGAGTTGAGAGTCTGTTGCTGTGGATGATTTCCTCATCGGGCCAGGTGGGCCTCAGTGTAGTTTCCTTCTGCCCCAGCGTTGGTTCTGGATTTAAGTGACCTCGCCTCAGCGGATGGGTTTTCCGTCAAAGCGGATCCACTCCAGCGTAGTCGATTCCGTTGGAGTGGGACCACTATTCAGATTATATAGAGCTAATGACCTAGAATCTAATTTCATTCCCGAAAAACACTCTCCTTGGGATTGGAGCTTGGGCAGTAGACATTCTTGAAGATTTAAGGAAATTCATCATTAAGAAAACCTTCACCCTTTAATTCATGTGTATTAGTTAGATTCTATCCTAAGTATGATTCTTAGTTGGGGGAAATAAGAGATTTACTTTGTTGAGAATAAGAGGGTGAAATTTGGGATTTGTGGTGGATTATTGGATTATTGTTATTGATATTGTAAACTAGTATCGTATTAGACTAATGAGTGATATTTAATCCATCAATTTCATGTTAGAAATGCTTTTGGAAATTGCGGGAATTTCTAAGGTTAGAATTGAGGTTTTTTTGTAATTCATGAATTAAAGATCCAATTGGGCTTAGTTATTAAATTAACTTGAGATTATGATTATCTAGCATGTTATGGTACTATTTGAGAGATAAAGTTCGTATTTTGATAATGTGGGCCCGGGGTTCCCTTGTAGTTTAATGTGGGTATTTTAGACTTATTTAGCATTATGGGCATCGATAGACCCGTAATCACATATAGTTAATATAATTACTCAAAGAGGGCTTGCGAGGAGGCTCTAAGGAAGGGCAAGGCTGCTACGTGATTCTTCGGCTTTGAATCAGGCAAGTTAAGACTTACCAGACTCCAGTATAACGTTTATGTGTTGGTATGTTGTTAATGAATTAATGGGAGTAATGGGGAATTGGGGTCCCGTATTAGTGTGGTGACGATCACTAATACGGGCACCAGTGAACTTAACTTAGGTAATTAATAAACTAGTTTAATATACTTAAAGGAGTTATGTGTTTAGCCCATCGGGCCGTGAGCGCGGTGCATAAATCCGCTTAGGTTGGTATAATTGCTGATTATTTGAGTTTAAACCCATGTTCGATGTCTTATTCTTATTTGAATTTTCACGCATTCATCACTCTGCATCTCGTCTGACTACTTGAAAAGAAACTATTAAATATTGATTGTATTGATTATGTTAATTGCATGGTCTACACATATCCATATCACTCATACATATTATACTTGGCATTGAACTGTTGAGATATTACTGAGAGAGGCTTGGGAAGTCGGCAATGGGATATGGTACATGATATTAGAGTGATGACTGATGATGACACTTCAACCACAGAGTTGGTATCCGATGGGATCGAATGAGTATATGGACCTCATGAGTCCCCCATGGGTCACGTGACATCTACTGCAGCATCATGTGTATACCGGGTACATATGTCCATTTGCACACATACATATTATTTGCATTACATTCATACATATTTTGATATGTATTTGATGATATGTATTCTCAGTGTTGATTTCTGGTAGACTTATGATCTTATGGCTGGTGATTGATGATATTTTGATAACTTATACTTAGCACTATTAAGAGGATTTATCGAAAGAACTTGATGGGTCTAGACGCTCTGAATGGGATTTAGGCTGACTTTGGTGACATTGTTGAACTATAGTAGCTAATGATAGGTTTGGGAAATCTTGTTATGCTTAACTGACTAATTAGTAGAGAGATATCAAAAAGTACTAACCCTCACCACCATTATAGCTAGGGCCGGTCGACGATGTTGTTGAGTACACATATTTCCTATACTCACTCTATGCTTGCTGCACTCTATGTGTAGGTATCAAGACGGACGATGGAGGAGAAGTTTGATCTAGCATATTTGGAGACTACTTGAGGAGTCCAGGGTGAGCCGCTGATGCATTCCCGACACTCGAACTCTTTTCTCATATTTATGATTTTGTCCTTGTTACTTTCAAACAATACTTATTATTTCACTTTTAGACTTGTATTCTCATTTAGATCTATGTACTCATGCCTACCTGATCATTTGGTGGTTTCCATTTAAATAATGTATTAAGTTATGATACTTGTTAAATACTTTTGTTATTCATTTACTTTTCTCAATTACGTATATTTTATCTTGCTGAATGGTTTGGGTTCGCCTATGAGTTAGGGTAGGTGCCCTCAAGGAACAATGTGATTTTAGGACTTGACAAATTGGTATCAAAGCAATATGTTAATGCTATCATAAGTACATAAGCGATGTCTAGTAGAGTCTTGTAGATCGGTATGAAAAGTTCTGTACTTATCTTCAAGAGGCTATAAGACATTTAGGAAATTTAATTTATTTCACTCTTTTGTGCGATTTGATTATGATTGAATTCGAAATCTCTTTACTTCACTCTTTCTCATAGATGGTGAGGACTAGACCAATCGCAGGAGGAGATAATGATCCCACACCTACATCAGCACCCATTGTCAGATGTGGTGTACGAGGTAGAGGGTGAGGTAGAGGTAGAGGCAGACCTCGAGTTATAGCTTGAGGCCGAGAACCTATAGTTGCTCGGGCTTATGACCGAGCAGAGTCTCTAGGACCTAAGGCTATTCTGGAGGATGTTGAGATTCAAATTAATGAGGATGAGCAGAGTCAGGCTGACGACATAGGATCGAATTAGGTGCCTCCGAGTTTCATTGCTACACCAATGCATCATGATACATTGGTTCAGGTGATGAGCTATTTGGAGTCTAAAGCTCATGGTATTCAGCCGATTACTTCTGATAGTTCACATACTAGGGTCAGAGAACAGACTTCTGACTATGCTGATATGCCTAAATTTTGGACACCAGGGGTTCGTCCAGCACCTACTGGGTTCCTCAATTTCTAGGTGTGATTGTACCTAGTCATGCTACACCTCCAGTTGCACAATTTACAATGTCTATTGAGGAGTAGAATATGTTTGAGAGGTTTAGGAAGTTGGATCCTCCGAGATATGATGGGGATCCAGAGGATGATGCGTATGAGTTATTGATTAACTGTTATGACAGGTTGCACAACCTTGGATTAGTGGAGTCCCTTGGTATTGATTATACTTCTTTCCAGATGGTTGGACCTTCCAAGAAGTGGTGGAGGTCTTATCTTGAGTCTAGACCAGCATGGTACCCTTCTCTTACTTGGGTTTTATTTACCCATATTTTCTTAGAGAAATTCATGCCTCACAGTGTGAGAGAGAGGAAACGAGCTTAGTTTAAGGGGTTACGTTAGTGTCGTATTTCTATGACCGAGTATGAGACGTGGTTCCACGCATTGTCTCACCATATTTTGATGGTTTTGCCTAATGCGGGTGATGAGGTTCACCAATAGCTTGATATGTTCTTTTCATTTAATTGCAGCATAGATAGCTGCTACAGGTTCCACCTTCAAGCAAATTATCGATGCCGTAACAAAGGTAGAGTTTATTAGGTGTGAGGATTATGAGGAGAGAGTGGTCAAGAGGCCTCATTTTAGAACTCATGTAATTGCCTCATCTGGAGGTGGGGGTCATCACCGTTTGATTGCTAGGCCCATTGTTGCTGCTATGCTTACATCTAAGGGAGGCCAATCTTCATGTACTTCTCATGATTTGGGGCAGTTGACTTGGAGTTCTTACCAGCCCTCTGGCGGTGGTGGTCATTCTGGTTTCAGTTCTTTTTCTCAGCCGTTGGCAACTGCTAGAGGTTATTTTAAGTATGGTGATCTTGGGCACTTCAAGAGGGATTTCCTCAAACTTAGGCATGGTGGTTAGTCTCAGGGTTTAGGATCTAGAGCGGCGGGGCAACCGGCTAGAGGAGGGTCCCAGAGTACTAGAGGTGGTTCTTAGAGCGACATGTGTAGCCCTCAGACAGGTGGAGGCAGTGCTCATTTTGGCTGAGGTGGTGGACATGGGGGTGCTCAGACTCTCAGTCCAGCCACACCCGAGGCAGAGGCCTCTGATGCTGTGATCACATGTACTCTTTCAGTTTTCCATTGACCTACTACAATTTTGTATGATCCAGGGTCTACTTATTCTTATGTGTTTGCCTACTTTGCTTTGAGTTTGGATTTGATGTGTGAGCCTCTAGCCATGCATATTCATGTTTCTTGCCTTATTGGGGATTCTATAGTGGTAGATCGGGCATACTTGGGTTGTGTTAGTTACTTTGACGGGGTATGATACTCAGGTAGACTTAAAGGTTTTGAGCATGGTAGATTTTAATGCTATTTTGGGTATGGATTGGTTAGCTCCATATCATGCTATCTTGGATTGCTATGCCAAGACGGTTACCTTAGCTATGTCGGGTATTCCTCAGTTAGTTTGGAAGGGTACTCTTAGCCAGTGTTCGAAGAAAGTGATTTCATTCCTTAAAGCTCAGAAGATGGTAGAGAAGAGGTGTATTTCTTATTTGGCTTATGTTCATAATACGAGTGTGGAGACTCTTCAATTGGAGTCAATTTCGGTAGTTCAGGAGTATCTAAAGGTGTTTCCCATAGACCTTCTCGGTGTTCCGCCGAATCGTGATATCGATTTATGTATTGACATAGAGCTAGGCGCTCAGTCTATTTCTTTCCCGCCATATCAGATGGCACTGGCCGAGTTGAGAGTTAAAGAAATAGTTACAAGATCTTCTAAGTAATGGTTTTATTTGACCAGTGTTTCGCCTTGGGGTGCTTATGTGTTGTTCGTTAAGAAGAATGATGGGTTTATGCACATGTGTATCAACAATTGAACAGAGTGACTAGTAAGAACAAGTATCTGATACCTCGCATTGATGACTTATTAGATCAGTTACAGGGTAATTCGGTCTTTTCTAAGATTGACTTGAGGTTCGGTTATCACCAATTGAAAATTAGGGCCGAGGATGTTCCTATGACGGTCTTCCATACTCGATATGGGCAATATTAGTTTTTGGTGATGTCCTTTGGGTTGACGAATGCACCTGCAGCCTTATGGAGTTGATGAATGGGGTGTTCCAACCTTACTTGGTTTCATTTATGGTGGTATTCATTAATTATATCTTGATATATTCTTGGTGAGAGTGGGAGCACGAGAAATATTTGAGGATCGTGCTTGGTATTCTTAAGGAAAAATAGCTCTATACAAAATTTTCAAAGTGTGAGTTCTGGCTCAGTTTGGTAGCTTTCTTGAGGCATGTGGTGACTAAGGATGGTATCATGGTAGATCCCAACAATATTGAGGTAGTTCAGGATTGGGTTCGGCCTGCTTTAGTCACCGAAGTTTGGAGTTTTGTTGGCCTCGCGGGGTATTATCGGTGATTCGTGAAAGGATTATCATCTATTACATCTCCTTTGACTATATTGACCCAAAAGGATGTAGCTTTTTAGTGGTCTGAAGAGTGTGAGACGAGCGTTCAAAAGCTCAAGGCCATAGTGACTACCTCTCTGATTTTTACATTAACAGTTGAGAGAGAGAGTTTTACCATGTATTGTGATGCTTCTGGGGTAGGTATTGGGTGTGTGTTCATGAAAAAAAGGAAAAGTGATAGCTTATGGTTCGAGGCAATTGAAAGTTCATAAGGAATATTATCCCACCCATGACTTGGAGTTGGCGGCGATTATGTTTACCTTGTAGATTTGATGGCATTATCTATATATGATACATTGTGAGGTGTCCACCGACCCTCGCAGTCTTCAGTACTTGTTCAATCAGAAAGATCTTAATTTTAGACAACATAGGCGGTTGGAGATTTTGAAAAACTATGACAGGACTATCTTGTACTACCTGGGCGAAACAAATGTGGTAGCGGATGCCTTGAGTCACAACACGGTGAGCATGGATATGTTGCATGTGGGAGAGCATCCTATGGTTATGGATGTCCAGTCTTTAGCAAATAAGTTTGTACGACTTGAAATTTCGGAGCCCGATAGAGTGTTAGCATATGTGGAGGAAGGGTCTTCCTTATTGGAGCAGATTAGATCCCAGCAATTCAACGATGTTCAGTTGTGCAACATCCATGACAATGTGTTGTGGAGAGAGGCAAAATAGGTTGTTATTGATAGTGATGGTGTTTTGAAAATCAATGGTCGAGTTTGTGTTACTAGGGTGGGGGATTTGACTAGATTGATCATAGATGAGACCCATAGTTTGGTGTATTCCACTCACGTAGGGGCTACGAAGATGTATCATGACTTGAGGCAACATTATTGGTTGTGTCGGATGAAGAGGGACATAATGGAGTTTGTGTCCCGATGTTTGAACTGCCAGCAAGTGAAATATGAGCACTAGAGGCTTGGTGGTGTGCTTCAAAGGATGCCCATTCCCGAGTGGAAGTAAGAGCAGATTGCCATAGACTTCGTGGTAGGATTGCCCCATACCTTAGACAAGTTTGATGCTATATGGGTCATTATGGATAGGTTGACTAAATCTGCTTATTTCATTCTAGTTCATACTACTTATAATTCAAAGAAGTTGGCTAGGATCTACATCCGAGAGATAGTCTGACCGCATGGGGTGCCTATTTCTATAATTTCTGACCTGGTATGCAGTTTACTTCTCACTTTTGACGGTCTATGTAGAAGCAGTTGGGTACTAGAGTGGAGCTTAGTACAATCTTTCACCCTCAAACCAATGGCTAGTCTGAACGGACTCTCCAGGTTCTCGAGGATATGTTGTAAGCCTGTGTGATTGACTTTGGTGGTCATTGGGACCAGTTTCTACCCTTGGCTGAGTTTGCGTACAACAACAATTACTATTCGAGTATTAAGATGACACTACTTAAGGATTTGTATGGTATGAGGTATCTTTCACCCTCAGACCAATGGCTAGTCTGAGCGGACTATCCAGGTTCTCGAGGATATATTGTAAGTATGTGTGATTGACTTTGGTGGTTATTGGGACCAGTTTCTACCCTTGGTTGAGTTTCCGTACAACAACAATTACTATTCGAGTATTAAGATGGCACCACTTGAGGATTTGTATGGTATGAGGTGTCATTCTTCCGTAATTTAGTTTGATGCTTTTGAGGTTCGACCTTAGGATATTGATCTTTTGAGGGATTCATTGGATAAGGTTAAGTTGATCCAGGATCGACTTCTTACAGCCCAGAGCAGACATAAGAGTTATGCACATTGGATGATTTGCCCTTTGTAATATATGGTTGGAGAGCGAGTGTTGCTGAACGTTTCACCCATAAAGGGTATGATGAGGTTTGGAAAGAAAGTCAAGCTTATCCCGAGGTTTATTAGTCCTTTTGAGATAGTGAATAGAGTTGGTGAGGTGGCCTATGAGTTGGCTTTACCTCTTAGTTTATCTGGTGTGCACCCAGTGTTTTATGTGTTGATGCTGAGGAAGTATATTGCGGATGATTCTCGTGTGATTAGTTGGAATTTGGTGATGCTGGACCAGAACTTAGCTATGTGGAAGGGCCTGTAGCTATATTGGATAGGTATGTCCAAAGAGATAGCTTCCGTGAAAGTACAATGGAGGAATCAACCAGTGAAAAAGGCTGCATAGGAGACTAAGTCTGATATGCGGGCTAACTATCATGAGTTATTTGAGAGTCTAAGTATTTCCATTTCTTTATCGTTCAAGTACAAACATTTATTTAAGTTGTACCTGATGTAATGACTCAAAAAGTTGTTTTGCTTATTTTGCATAGAAATACCTAAATTACCTTTCCAGAGTCCTTATTTGCTTGTTTGTGACTTGTGGGGATGGGTGGCATGATTTCTGAGGTGATCGGGTAGGTTCCGAATCCTTTTTGGTAGGTTTGAGAAATCCAAAGTTAAGAGAATAGAGGAGTTTTGCCTCATAGTTGACTTTTGGGTAAACACGTTATTTTTGTAGTTTATTCAGTTCTATTAAGTCCGGAATGATATTTACGACTTAGTCGAGCCTTTGGTTCGGGTCCCAAGAAAGTCGGGTATGTTTTGGGGGCTTAGTTGTAAAAGTGCGAAATTAGAACATAAGAGTAGACTTTATTAAAACCCGAGCCCTAGAGACCTTTCCCAAGAATTTCAAGTGCGCAAGCAAGTCTGAAATGTGTTTTGTGATAGGAATGGATGTTTGGTTTGTAACCAGGAGGTCCTGGAAGTGTTTTGGGTATTTGACGGGGAGTTGATGAGTTTGGGATTGCTGTTGGTGTCTGGTGTTCGCGCCAACGTGCTAGTGTCCGCTTCCACGGGTCTGCCTCTGTGGAGGTCTAGCTCGTAGAAGCAAGACTTGACCACGAGTTGAGAGTCCTCTCCTGCAGATGATTTCCTCGCCAGAGAGGATGCACCTAAGCGTTGGTTCGGGATTTAAGTGACCTGCCTCAGCAGATGGATTTTTCATCGAAGAGGATCCGTTTCAACGTAGTCGATTCCGCTGGAACGGGACCACTGTTCAGATTATATAGAGTTAATGACCTAGAATCTAATTTCATTCCCCAAAAACACTCTCCTTGTGATTGGAGCTTGGGCAATAGGCATTCTTGAAGATTTAAGGGAATTCATCATTAAGGTAACCTTCCACCCTTTAATTCATGTGTATTAGTTAGATTATATTCTAAGTATGATTCTTAGTTGGGGGGAAATCAGAGATTTACTTTGTTGAGAATAAGAGGGTGAAATTTGGGATATCGGGTGGATTATTGGATTATTGTTATTGATATTGTAAACTAGTATCGTATTAGACTAGTGGATGATATTTAATCAATCAATTTCATGTTAGAAACCCTTTTGGAAATTGCAGAAATTTCTAGGGTTAGAATTGGGCTTTTTCCCAATTTATGAATTAAGGATCCAATTGGAATTAGTTATTAAATTAACTTGAGATTATGACTATCTAGCATGTTATGGTACTATTTGAGAGATAAAGTTCGTATTTTGATAATGTGGGCTAGGGGTTCCCTTGTAGTTTAACGTGGGAATTTTAGACTTATTTAGCATTATTGGCATCAATAGACCCGTAATCATATATAGTTGATAATTGATCAAAGTGGGCTCGTGAGGAGGCTCTAAGGAATGACAAGGCTGCTACGTGATTCTTCGGCTTCGAATCAGGCAAGTTAAGACTTACCAAACTTTAGTATAGCATTTATGTATTGGTATGTTGTTAATGAATTAATGAGAGTAATGGGGAATTAGGGGTCTCATATTAGTGAGGTGACGATCACTAATACGGACACCAGTGAACTTAACTTAGGTAATTAATGAACTAGTTTAATATACTTGAAGGAGTTATGTGTTTAGCCCCTCGGGCCGTGAGCGCGGTGCAAAAATCCGCTTAGGTTGGTATGATTGCTGATTATTTGAGTTCAAACCCATGTTCGATGTCTTATTCTTATTTGACTTGTCATGCATTCATCACTCTACATCTCGTCTGACTACTTGAAAAGAAACTAATAGTTGATTATGATGATTGCATGGTGTGCAGATATCCATATCACTCATACATATTATACTTGGCATTGAACTGTTGAGATATTGTTGAGAGAGGCTTGGAAAGTTGGCTATGGGATAATATTCATGATATGAGAGTGCTAACTGATGATGACACTTTAGCTACAAAACTTGTATATGTTGGGATCGGATAAGTATATGGACCTTAAGAGTCCCCCATCGATCACGTGACAACTACTGCAGTAGCGTGTGTATACCTGGTACATATCATCATTTGCATACATACATATCATGTGCATTGCATTCGTCCATATTCTAGTATGTATTTGGTGCTATGTGTGCTCGGTGTTGATTTTATGATAGGCTTATGATCTGATGGTTGTTGATATTCTGATAACTTATACTTTGCACTGTTGAGAGAATTGAGTAGAAGAACTTGATGGGTCTAGACGCCCTGAATGAGGTTTAGGTTGACATTGGTAATAATGTTGAACTATAATAACTATTGATAGGTTTGGATAACTGAACTCTTGTTATGCTTAACTGACTAATTAGTAGAGAGGTATCAGAAAGTACCAACCATCGCCGCCATTATAGTTAGGGTCGGTTGACGATGCTGCTGAGTACACGTGTTTTCCGTACTCACTTTATGCTTGCTGCATTCTATGTGTAGGTATCGAGCCGGACGACGAATGAGCAGTTTGAACTAGCATACTTGGAGATTGCTTGAGGAGTCCAGGGTGAGCCGCTGATGCATTCCCGGCGCTGGAACTCTTTTCTCATATTTATGATTCCGTCCTTGTTACTTTGAGATAATACTTATTATTTCACTTTCAGACTTGTATTCGCACTTAGAGCTATGTACTAATGACTACCAGACTTGTATTCGCACTTAGAGCTATGTACTAATGACTACCGGATCATTGGGGGTTTCTATTTAAACAATGTATTAAGTTATGAGACGTGTAAATAATTTTGTTATTCCTTTACTTTCCGCATTTAAGTACATTTTATCTTGTTGAATAGTTTGGGTTCGCCTACGGGTTAGGGTAGGTGCCCTCACGGCACAATGACATTTTGGGTCGTGGCAATGCTTCAATTCGTAGATACATGAGCAGCTTGGCGTGAAAGAAAGTTTTAATTCAATTTCTATTATATGTCTATATTTTCTTTGGACAATGCCATTTTTCTCAGGGGTCTGAGAAAATGAAATGTGCCTTACAATGTCGTAGTTTTCCAAGTATCGAAAAATTCTGAGCTTGAAAATTCACCACCTCCATTGCATTAAAAAGAACTTGATACACTTTAAAATTTGTTTCTAAACCACTTTCGGGAATTTGGTAAATGTCTCAAAGAAATTATATTTTATTTTTAATGGATATAGCCATGTGTATCTACAACGGATCAATAAATAGTGCATAGTATTTTATATGTTGTGAAGATTCAAGGGGTTAAGTCACAATGACTTTTCAGCAAAGTTTCATTCTCCACTTTATATCTAAATTGAAGTCGTAACTTACAGCTTTTTCTCATTTGACAACTAAGACAAACTGTAATAATTTTATTCCAATATGTGATATTGATACACTTGTTATTGCTAATATATTCTAATGACCTAGAATTTGGATGCTGAAGTTTGGCATGCCCATTTTCTACTATAATTTTCTCACTTTCATTTTAAAATTTAAGGTTGGATAGATTACATGTGAGTACTTGCCCATGAATCCATATAATAATACTGTTTTCACCATTTTGGTTGTTTATGTTGAGTGCGGCTAGAGCTTAGGGCAGATCCTCCGGTGCTTGATAGGAGAAATCTCATCTATAGAAGTATTTGAATGTAGTATGATTGTTCCTGCCAGAAATTTTGCATGTTGATGATCCTGATCGCTCCTGTTTAGAAGAATTATCAGATCCTCGAGTGTTCTGATTGATACTGTGTAGCAGGACTGAAGCCTCTCCCCATTCAACTTGTGGACTGTAGTTTATATCACTCTGTTCATATTACCTCTCTTATGTAAAAGTTTGTTATTTATATTATATTAAAAGTATCAACTTCTAAACTTAAAAGTTAAATTATTAAAATATCTTTCTAATAAATGACTTATTTAAATAAAAGATGAACATGTTCTTTATGAAAATGTGTTTTCAATATTAAAGGGTACATCTATTCTAAGTACATTTATTATTTGCTGAATCTCTATAAATATCTATCCTTCTTCACAAAAAATTTACACCAAAAAATTAATTTTGTCATTCTACATAAACATTTGCAATAGCATGTGCATTGTCACTAAATATATACAATTAATCTAATCACAACGCTACTATCTATTTTGGAAGGTTGCACCTACTCTTTTCTCTATCTCAAAGAATTTCCGCGACACCATTTGAAGAAATCTTTTCATCACTAGCATTTTAAATTAATAACTTCATTTACTTTTTTGAATAGCATTATTTACTTGACCAATTCATTAGGCAATGACCCCTTGTATAATATTTTCTACACATAGACTTGGGTGTGGCATTATTTGACTATTATGATTCCTAAATATCAAAATATTTATCCCAAGAGTCCTCAAAATCATTGAAATACGAAGAACTCCACAATCTTATATATGCAATTTGGTTAATTTTTGGAACTTCAAAAAATAATTCATGCAGTTTGTATGCTGACATATATTTGTTTATCTTAACTGATCATTTATGATATATTTATCTTTTTTTCTTTCTTTTCATAGAAAGTTAGTTTCACATTTGATGCATTCGTCATACTTTTAAGTTATGATCATAGCTGATAGATAAATTACTATGAGTATCAAAAAAGTTAAGAGACTGAAATTATGTACTCAAGTTATTTAATCAATCATAATATGAGTCTTTTTTTAATATAAATAGATACTATTCGCAGCCATGCAATATCAGATTATAGGACATTGATCAATATTTTTACAACTAAATGCAACAAAGTAATATTTGAACATCAATAATTCTTATAACATTATGGTTAACCAATATTTTTGTTAGCTTTATCTTTTTTTCTGCGTGTTTGTCATGATTGATTTGCTATGTTCAATATATTTATATTAGATGCAGAATAATATTCCATCTTTCAGATACCGGGTATAATTTTTCTTATCCTATATAAATAAAATAGCGTGATTAACAAAAATATTAAAGAAATTTAAAATATAAATAATCCTCGACTTAACTTTTGATTAATTCAAAAGATATCATACTTCATATTATATAGCTACTGATAGCAATAGTTCGTATATAAATTTATCAAAATAATAATTTTTTAAACTAAATAGATAATAAGAAAAAGGACAGTCTGATGCCCAAAACATCTCGCGTTAGCAGGATCCGAAGGAGGGTCACCTTAATAGATATTATCTATTAAATAAATAGTTAATAACATAGAATTAACTAAAAACACGTAGTAGGATTCTTGAAAGGGATGAGACTGAATTCACCATCCAACTTTACTAATTGGAGAACTCATGACAAAGGTCAGTGTGATAATAACAAGGTGTCCAACAATCTGAGAAGTACCATAACTTTTCTTATTATCTTACTCCTACTGTGATTAATTTTTATGTATTTGATGTAAAGATAGCGAACAGAACAAGCTCGGAATGAATTTGTAGCAAATTATGCAGGTTATGTATACATCTCATTGATAAAATGAAAATTGTGTATTACGTAATTTGAAATACATTTGCAGCGCACGTGCCGAGAGACTAATATATATATATTGTGCTCCAACGTCATATTGTGATTCACTTTATGTGAATCTTCTCCTTCATCTTCACTGAGATCAAAGGCTCTGAAGGTAGAAATTAATTGATTCAGTTTTGAATAAGGTGCTTTGCCAAACATAACAGTCCTTAAAGTCTTGTATATAGGATTTAATCCTCTAACAAAGTTGATTACCTTGTTGTCCTTATCTACAGGTTTGTGTATGAAAGCTAGGCCATCACAAATGCTCTAAAAGTCCTTCAAATACTCATTAGTAGTTCTGTTGTCAAGTTTGATGGTTTGAAGTTGTTAATTCAACTGGATTTTCTTATCTTTTATGGCATGCAAATAGGTTTCTTTTAGACATTTTCACATTTTCTAGACAGTTTTGTATCCACAACAAGATACATACTCTTCTCATATATTTTTCCGATATTCAACTCTTGAGTAGGATATTCGTATACTCCTAATCATCAACATCACTTTTCATGTCACTGCTTTCACTAGTTCCCTCAATGTTAATTACTTCTGATTTTCCTTCAACGAGATAAGTTAGTCTCATCACTTGAATAAGTTGCAGCATTTGTGTTCTTAATATCAAATAGTTTGACGGCTTAAGCTTCACAAGACATGAAGCAATGAGATGATGAAGAGAGGTCATTCAGAGTGTGTTGGAGACCATGTGGACAAAATTTGTGTGTGCAGAAAATAAGTTTTTTAATAGCAGATAGAGTGATATATGGTACAAAGATCTATGTTTCTCATCATTTACCCTCAGTTCTTAGTACTTTAATCGCACATTTGAACCTAAAATGATTTATATTAAGCTTATATTATTGTATTTGCGATGTGCAGGTATGATGAGAAAAATTGAATCAAGTTCAAACTTATTGGTGAAGTTTGGAAGTATTATGCACAAGGACGAAGCAGCAAAAGAATTGCACAACACTTAGAGAAAAAAGGAGAAGAAATCACTGAAGGGATCCTCAATAGGCGTGCGTCACGGGGGTGCCATGTGCAGGCCCCCTGTCTGAAGTTCTTATGTTCTTCCGTGGTGTAATCGCGATGCGAGTGATGGTGGCACATGCAGGTCCGGTCTCTAAAGTTTATTTGTTCATCCGCGATGGGTTCGCGACACGGAAGTGTCGCACGTCACGCATATTAGTCTTATTCCGTGCGGGATTCAGTTTTACTTAGCCCTAAAATATAAATATATGTTTTATTATATAAAGGACGGACTGGGACATAATTTTGAGCATTGTGAGCCGTCATTGGAGGTTTTAATTCGATTCTTCTTATTTTTCATCTTTGAACCCTATGTTATTCATGAATTCTTACATCTTTTCTCGAATCATGAGTAGCTAAACACTTTAATACTAGGGTTGTGGAAAAGACATGATAGTTAGTTTGACGACAACTTTTATCTATTAAATTTTCATCTTTTGGGTTGCTTATTTAATCTTGTGCTTAATTGTTTAACTAGCTGATCAATAGTTAAACATTACATGTGGTGCGTGAATTGAACTTGAGAAAGGAAATTCACGTACATAATAAGTATAAATAGAGCTTGTTCATAAGAAAAAATTTCGCTACTGAGGATAGAAATATACTCTTTATCTTTACTTAGTTGAATATGGAGATTTAAATGTGTTCTTGTTATTTTCTAACGATCATAGAGATATAGATATTAAAGTAACATGAATAGACTTTTGGGAAATTTGAGAGATACTCATAAAGTTTAAATTAATCCGTCAACTAGTAACCCGGAAAATAAAATAGGTAGAACCATTAGAACACTTAACTGGATTTTTGGAAGCCATGATCCTAGAACTCTCTCTGTGTAGTGCAGGTACCGCAGATGAAGAAAAAACTTCAGAGGGCTGACATGCACGCGACACCTCCGTGTCGCTTGAGTGTCGCGCGGGTCAACTCAACCCTAATTGTTTTTAAAAAAATGGGACCCCTCTTATATTTTCACTCTCTCTTTCTCTCAAACGCTCTACGTCTGAAAATTTTCTTTTCCCTCTTCCCCTTCAATCTCAATTAAACTCAAGAAATATCTTCCATATCTCATTAACATCAAAAGGTAAGTGATTCTTGTCATTAATCCATGAATTTCCCTTCCTTTTACCCCTTATTCTTTAGTTTTTGTTGAAATTGAAAAGTTAGGTTGTTGGGGTTGGGCGACTTTGGACGGGGTTTGATATTATTGTGCTTGTTTTGCATGCTTAGGGCTAGAATAATGATTCCCCATTGAAAAGGGAGGGTTTCCAACCCCCATTGTTGTCAAACTAAAAGGGGAAGTTTTATGCCCAAAAGGTGTTCGATAAAATGCTCGAATGAAGTTTTTTGTGAAATTGTGAAGTCTTGAGTAGCAACATAACATTAAACAACTAAATTAACCCTTGGGCATCAACTTGAACCAAAAATTTGAGAGCTTGAATGAAAATTTGCACAGGGGCAAATTGTGAAGTCTTCCAACCCTTGTCCTTAAACTATGTTTTCGTGTTTTCGTAGGATTAATTTAGAGTAGTTGACTTCTTTATTTTGTATTTTTGTAATGTAGTTTTAAGTAAGTTTAGGGTCATCTCACCCATGATTGAACAAAACAAGCATTAGATTGTCTCAACCCCTCATTGTGGTACCCGAATTTAAGGACCAAGTACTCCACTCATAAGTACATGTAACAGAACTAAGTGTGGGGTCATTGATGACCTTCTTTAATTCTTACTTATTTATTGGAATACTTTGTTTTGCAGGAAAACGGCTCGACCAAAAGGCAAGGTTTTCACATCCTCATCCTCCAAAGGCTTCTAAAGAGGATGGGAAGTTAGCCTGCTTCAAAAATAGAAAAGAACCAAAGCGGGGGGAAGTAAGAACCCATCAACAACAATTTTATGGGTTGATTCTCACCGGTTACTACCTTATTTCACTGGGGAATCCAAGGAGTTGTATAAAAATTCTGACATCTCCGGCGGCTACATTCATGAGAGAGCGGTGGATCAAGTCTCTCTAGAAAATAGCTTTTGATAAATTTATAACCATCTCAATGGCTTGAGATGGAGCACCATTTTTTAGCATCCGAGGCTGGTCAACATTGACCTTGTGTTGGAACTATATGTAAACATGGAGAAGGTTAACTCTGAATACTGTAGGCCAACGGTTCCCCTTCGAAAAACAAATATTCCATTGATTGCAACTACTTTATGCGGAGCTATTGAGGCACCAAACATGCCTGTTGATCCCTTAGAGGAGTTCATTCAGAGGCCTGACTACAAGACCATCCGAGAAATATTGTGTGAGTCGAGATCTCTTGTAAAATAGGCCTGCTTTGATGGAACCAACGAACACAAGAGCATGCTGATGAGAAATTTTATTAAACCAGCCTGGGTTTGGTTGTGACAGATCAATCAATGAATTATACCACTCGATCACTACACCGAAGTTGCAAAGGAAAGGGTGTGTATGGGGTACTTTTTTATGACGGGGAAGCCCGTGAATGTTGGGCACTGGATGTTGAAAGAAATACAACAGATGAGGGAGAACAAGCGCCATAGGCTACTCTTTGGTAACATCATCACCTCTTTGATCTTACAAGTAGACAATGAATTGGAAAATCCAAATGATAGGGTATTGGATTCCCCCACTAAAATGATTTACATCTCAAATGTTAGAGCCCCAAAAAAGACTGCCAAGACCATGTTGACACCGACAGAAGTAAGGTCGGCGTAATCGACCTTGATCACCCAGATCTACAAGATATTGGTGTTGTAGGCTAAATCCAATCATCTAGACCTCTTAGATGTGTAGGCACATGCCTTGTACACTGTTCACTCACAATGACTATTGGGGGAAGATGTTGCCCAGTTGCCCGATAATGAGGATGAGAACTCGGCGGATTGGATGGGGGCCAATTTTGAGGAAAGTTTTAAGGAAATGTTGCATAATGATGATGATGGTGATATGTCTGCGTAGTCTGGTAGCGAGGACGGCGATGGCAACTATGATGAGGACTAGCCCTAGTGGGCCCCAAGAAGTATTTCTTACTTTACTTTGCTCTGTATTTGATTGTAGATGCATTGAGGACACTGCATATTTTAAGTATGAGGTTGGAAATATGTCCCTTCGTATTGTATAATTTTGAGGTTAAGGATGATGAAAAATATGTTGTAAGATTTTTTTTGGTAGTTTTGAGTCACAGAGTTTTAGAGAAAAAGAATCAGAAAAATATCAAAAAGATTTTTGATTTCTTTTATTTTATTTAGTAGCTTCTTAAGTCCCTCGTCAATGGTGTACATCACCCGTCCCCTTTGGTTTACTTATAGCCTCGGTTGTTTTCCGAGGGGAGACCTTTGAATCGGGTAGTAGTTTTTTAGGAAATCGTACAATCAAAGCCCGAAAACCTTTTAAATTCTAGGTGCTTGGGTTATGTAAAATATGAAAATGAGAAATTCTTGATGTTTAAAATAAAAAGAATGCTAAACAGAAAGAAAGAAAATAGCATCTCTTCAGACACTTAAGGTTGTTTCCTTAACTCATAGGTGACTCATTGTTGCTTAATTTGAATTGTGATATTATTGCTTGATTTGAGAGTCAATATGGATTCATCTTGAGTTGATTATGTGTCATGTGTGTATAAGGTTGATTCTTGTATACTCCATGCTTTATGTTGATATTTAGAACTTACCTGGTATGTTCGCGAAATGAAATGAGGTTTGTTGAATCTAGGAGGTGATAGAGGATTTCTTTGTTAGCTGAATTTTAGCCTTAGCTTACCTGCCCGTACATGATGTCCTAGTCAGCCCGGTTGAACTTTTAGTCTTTTTATATGATAGCCATTGATGAACCTATTCTCTTTTGTTCTAAATTGACATTAATTTGATCCTTCTTACTCATTGAGCACTTTAAAAACTCGTTTGATGTAAATGGAGTTGGAAAAGTGAAGAAAAATGGGATGGTTTATTATTTGACACCTGAAAATAGTCTATTGGTGTACCTAGATGACATAGAAAATGCTTGCTAGCTGGTAATGCTTAAAAAAATAAAAAAGTAAAAAGTTCCTTGAAAGTTAAAAAACTCTCCCGTCTAGCTTGTATAATTGAAACTCTCCAGTCAAGTTAATTCATGTGAGATATGGATAAATTTCTTTCGGTGAAGGCATATAGCTAACAAAAGATAGGTGAAGTGTTGGTTTCTCTATTGGGTAACATGATGGATTTGTGTGAAGTAGTGTCATTGAGTCGGTCTTTGAGGTGGAGCCATTTTGAAGAGGTCGTTTGTGAACTTTGTGTGTTGAAAATATGTTGGCATGATTAGAGTGAGAATTGGCTCGATGTTTGATTTGTAAAATATGTTTTGAAAGAGTCGTATTATCCAAAGCTCGAGTAGACCTGTTTGGAGTGGTGTGATGTTGTAACTTATGTCAGGCTAGTGGTCGTCAATGGTTTGCTCGAGGGTGAGCAAAGTCTAAGTGTATAGTGGTGATATTTGACACATATATCTATGTTTCACGTTATTTACTCTCAAATTTTTAGTACTTTAATTGCACCTTTGCGCCCAAAGTATTGTATTTTGAGCTTATGTTGTTGTGTTTATGATATGTAGGTGTGATGAGCAAAATTGAATCAAGTCCAAGCTTTCTGGTAAAGTTTGAAAGCATTATGCACAAATAAGAAGCGGAGAAAGGACCCCCTACATCGTGGGGGGTGCCGCATGCAGGCTCCCTGTCTGAAGTTTTTATATTTTTTCGCAATGCAGCCGCGATGCGAGTGATGGTGGTCTGCGATAGACCTGTGAACGGGGGTGTCACGTGTAGATCCAGTCTCTAAAGTTTATTTGTTCATCAACGATGGATCCGTGATGCGAGGTGCCGCATGTTGCGCACAATTATCCTATTCCATGCTGGATTTGGTTCTACTTAGCCCTACACTATAAATAAATGTTTTTATTATGTAAACGGCGGTTGGGACATAATTGTTAGCACTGTGAGCCGTCGTTGGATGTTTTAATCCATTTCTTCTTATTTTTCATCTTTGAACCCTATGTTATTCATGAATTCTTGCGTCTTTTCTAGAATCATGAGTAGCTTAAATACATTAATTCTAGGGTTGTGGAAAAGTTGTGATAGTTAGTTTGACGACAACTTTTATCTATTAAATTTCTATCTTTTGGGTTGCTTATTTCTTCTTGTGTTTAATTATTTAATTACCTGATCAATAGCTAAACGCTATCTGTGGTACGTGAATTGAACTTGAGAAAGAAAATTCACGTACGTAATAAGAATAAATAGAGCTTGTTCATAAGAATACGTTACGCTATTGAGGATAGAGATATACCCTTTATCCTTGCTTAGTTGAATACGGAGATTTAAATGTGTTCTTGTTATTTTCTAGCGATCGTATAGATATAGACGTTAGAGTAACTTGAATAGACTTGTGGACAATTCGAGAGATACTCATAAAGTTAAAATTAACTCGTCAACTAGAACCTAGGAAATAAAATAAGTAGAACTATTAGAAGACTTAAGTGAATTGTGGAAGTCGTGACCATGGAACTCTATCTCATCTGATAAACCTAAAAACCTCATCCTCATCTCATTTTGTTACAAAGCGCTTGTTTTATTAATTTCTTGTAGTCGATACTTTAGTTACAACCAACTTCTCAATTTTCTCTCTTGAATAGTTACAAAGGAATTTGAGTTAGTTAAACAGTGGAAAATATAAGTCCATATGGGTACTATATCTAGACTTTAAAATTCTATATTACTTGTCGACCGCATATACTTGCGTGTGTGTTTGGGAGCAACAAGTTGTTATCCTTATTGTCCTTATCTACAGGTTTTTATACGGAAACTAGACCATCACAAATTCTCTAAAAGTCCTTTAAAGACTCATTAGTAGTTCTATTGTCAAGTTTGATGGTTTGAAGTTGTTGCTTCAATTGGAGTTCCTTACCTTTTATGGCCTGCAAATATGTTTTTTAGGCATTTCACATTTTCTTGATAGTTTTGTATCCACAACAATATACATACTCTCCTCATATGTTTTTCAGATATTCAACTCGTGAGTAGGACATCCTTTTACTCCTGATCATCAGCATCACTCTTCGTGTCACTGCTTTCACTGATTTCCTTAATGTTAATTACTTCTGTTTTGCCTTTAAAGAGATAGCTTAGTCTCGTCACTTGGATAAGTTGTAGCAATTGTGTTCTCATATCAAATAGTTTGAGGGCTTAAGCTTCACAATACATTGATGATGAATAGAGGTCGTTGAGAGTGTGTTAGAGACCACGTGGACAAAATTTATGTGTGCACAAAATAATTTTTTTAATAGAAGATAGAGCTTCCATGCTCTGATACCATGTGAAAATATATAGCAGAAAACTGTTGAGGGAGTTTGTATGATAATTAAAAGAGTGCACGATTCCATCTATTTATATATAGAAAAAAAAACTTAAAATTGTCCCTTATCGTTGACTTTAGACTCAAAGTTATCCTTGTTCTTTCTCGTGGAGCACTAATAGTCCTCCATGCTTACAATATTAGTGCACTTTTGATCCTCCCTCAAATTTTCTATCTCTTTTTTGACGTTGAGAGGTTCATTACCTCCGATTTCACGTTCAACAGTATAAAATTTCTTTTGTTGCAACTTTATTTGTTTACAACATATATATGAAACATATCATAAGCTCTTTTCTTCACAAGGAAAATAAAATTTGTATATACATGTAATCAACTTGAATAAGCTTGCCAAGCTTGCCAACATTGTATTTCTATTTTCTTTTTTATTTTTCTTTCCTTTGTATATAACCCCAAGGGGATGCCTTCAGCAAAATAAAATTCTTCATTAGATAGAGTTCTAAAATGAAAAGAAGAGTATTCTCAGTTCATAAGAATGAAGTGAATGCAATATGAATCACGATAAGTTGAGCATCAATACTAGCTATGAAATTGGTTAAGCTTAAGGGCTACTAGGAGAACGTTCACTAAACCTTATTTACGTGTACATCCTTGCTCCGGTCCGAAGTGTTAGACTTGACCTTGTCTTATTACATCACCTTTGATTTATTCATTCTTCATGTATTTAGATTCTAAACCTGTTTTATACCATATTTGCAAGAGCTTCATGCTATTACCCCTTGAAGCAATATAATTCTTAGAAAAT
This sequence comes from Anisodus acutangulus, assembly GCA_029783415.1. Classification (NCBI taxonomy): domain Eukaryota; kingdom Viridiplantae; phylum Streptophyta; class Magnoliopsida; order Solanales; family Solanaceae; genus Anisodus; species Anisodus acutangulus. Next base: position 14,817,905 of record CM056502.1, on the reverse strand, counting down.
GCAAAGAAATAGTCTGAAAAGCAAAAATAGATTCTTGATTTAGCTGCAATGATGTTTGGACTGAACAAAACAGGGAGCGCTCTTCTGCTTACATGGAGTTATTGTTTCTACTAAACAAAGAGGAAAATGATTGAACATTTCATATACAAATTATGGAGAAAACTAATGATAAAAAGGCAAGAGTTTGGAGAGGACCAAGAGTGCACCAATATTACAAATATGGGGGACTATTAGTGCTCTATGTGAAAGAACAAGAATTACTTTGAGTCTCAGCCCAAAAATTAGAGGCTATTTTGGGTTTTTCTCTATCTAGCTATATTCTATATTATATATTATATTAAAAGCATAAACTTCAAAACTTAAAAGTTAAATTACCTAAATATCCTTTTTATTTACCTAAATATCTTACTTACAAAAAATAAAAACAAAAACTGAAAGAAATAATCCCTTGATTATTTTCATTAATGAAAGAGTATATATACAATTTACAATTTTCCATAATAGGAAAATCATATTCTTATTCTGCTCCCAAAATCCTATTCTAGTAGTACAAGAATCCTATAATTATGGTAAGTGTACAATACTAATTTAATACAATAATGTTACACTAAATATGACACAAAACCTTAAACTAAATATGGCACAAAACCGTGACATACACTGGTATGTATATCGTGTATATCACGGTTTCACACTAGGTAAATTGCCTTATGAAACCGTGATATACATGGTATACAAACCTATGTATATCACGGGTTTTATCACACCCCTGTAGTCATAGCGGGCGGTCTTCGTATGCTGAGACTATCCCTAAAATTTTCAAATAGAACCGATGCAAGACCCTTGATAAAAATGTCTGCAATTTGATACCTGGAAGGGACATGCAAGACGAGTACTTGTCCACGAGCTACCTTTCCGCGAACAAAATGTATATCCATCTCAATATGTTTAGTGTGTTGATGTTGAACCAGATTTCCAAAAAGTTATACCTCACTAACATTATCATAATAAACCAAGGTAGCTTTATGAACAGGAAAGTGAAGCTCTAAGAGAAGATTACAGAGCCAACATGATTCAGAAACCACATTGGCCACCCCTTGATACTCGGCCTCTACACTAGAGCGGGATAAGGTAGCTTGCCGTTTGGCAGATCATGAGACCAAGTTATCACCAAGAAACATACAATAACCAGACGTAGAGCGTCTGGAGTCCGGACAACCACCCCACTCAGCATCTGTGTAAGAGAAAAGTATAGAAACCGACGACGGATATATATGTAAGCCATAATCAAGAGTGCCTTGTAGGTAGCGGATAATGCATTTGAGGGCATTCATATGCTCAATCCGAGGATCATGCATAAATAAACACACCTGTTGTACGACATACGTAATATCCGATCGCGTAAAAATGAGATACTGAAGTACATCTGCAAGACTATGATAGTGGGTGGGGTCCTCGTATAGGACGTCGGCCCCAACACCTAGCTTGGGTTTAGTGTCAACTGGCATAGACATAGACATACAAGAGTACATACCAGCCCTTTTAATTATCTCTGCGGCATACTTTCGTTGAGATAAGAATAACCCACCGGTTTGATGAGAAACAACAATCCCCAAAAAGTAACTCAAGGGCCCCAAGTCTTTCATAGCAAACTCAGAACTGAGCATGTTCATGATAAACTTGTGCAAAGCATCAGTAGAGGCAGTCAAGATAATATCAATCACATATAATAGAATATAAGTCAAGGCAGAACCACGATGATATATGAACAATGAATTATCAGACCTACTATGCGAACACCCAATAGATGAAACATATTTTGCAAATCTCTTATACCAAGCTCGTGAGGCCTGCTTAAGCTCATACAAGGACTTCTTCAATAAACAGACATGATGAGGATATTTGGAGTCTCGAAAACCCAAGGGCTGATGCATGTAAATGGTCTCCTTAAGATCACCATGTAAGAAAGCATTATTCACATCTAACTGATGAATGTGCTATGCTTTGGAAAGAGTCAGACTGAGAACAGTACGGATGGTAGTCGGTTTGACCACCGGACTAAATGTCTCACCACAATCTACGCCAAACTGTTGAATTTTACCATCACCTACAAGTCGAGTCTTATGTCTTGCAAAAGATCCATCAGAATTATCTTTATGAGAAAAAATCCACATAGACCGAATAATATTAACACCAGAAGGACGGGGGATCAACTCCCATATCTTATTCATAATAAAAGCATCATACTCGTCGGTCATAGCTAATTTCCAATTCGGGTCATTTAAGGCAAACACAGGGTTACGTGGTAGAGGGGATTTTGAGACATTAGAATTGAGATTAAAATGCATTTTTGGTTTAAAACTACCCATTTAACTACGAGTAACTGGACCTTGACTCGAGGAGAAAGCGGGTGGATTTTGGGCTGGGGATGGACTGGCCAGCAAGCAGTGGGCCTGCTGGCCCAATAACAGAAACTGGATATGGAACAGTGACTGGGGCGAAATTTGGACCCTTTGGAGCGATGAGCGAGATCGATCTTGGTCTAAGTCGCGGCCCATTGGGTTGGTTTGACGGAATAACAGGGTCAGTAGGCAGTGGGTCTGCTGACTGATTTATGGTGCGAGACACGTCCGAAAAATGGTGGATAATATACGTGGATACCTCATCATCCAAAAAATTATACAAACTAGGCCCGGGACTACTCACTTTAGCAAATGGAAATTGGGTTTCATAAAAAAGAACATAGCGACTAATGATGATTTTATTAGACGATAAATCAAAATATTTGTAACCACGATGATTAGACGGATAACCCAAAAACACACAAGTTGTAGAACGGGCTTGAAGTTTGTTAATTGTAGTTGACGGAAATAGGTGATAACATAAGCACCCAAAGACCCTAAGATGGTAATACAAATGATTCTTATTATAGAGGATTTGAAGGGGGAGGAATATGTCAATCCTTTTGTAGGAAGTATGTTAAGAAGATAAATAGCCATTTGTAGAGCATGATGTCAAAAAGAATGGGGTACGGATGCATGGACCAATAAAGTGCGGACAATATTTTTAATGGTACGAATTTTACGTTCAGCTTTCCCATTTTGTGAAGACGTATGAGGACAAGAGAACCGAAAAACTATGCCATTATTGTCACAAAAATCGTGAAACAACCCATTATCATATTCTTTGTCATTATCACATTGTATATTTTTTATTTCCCGGTCGAATTGGGTACAGATGAATGCTTTAAATTTTAAGAATGTGGAAAAACTTGTGACTTATTCGCTAACGGAAAGGTCCATAAAAAATTAGAATAATCATCCAAAAATAGAACATAATAATGATGGCCCACATAACTCAAAACGGGAGATGTCCATAAATCACTATGAATAATATCAAATGACATTAAAGTACGAGAAGTAGAAGCTACGAATGGTAATCTAACATGTTTTCCTAGAGGACAGGATTGACAAATTGAAGTACTATGCGTACCCTTACAAGAAATAAAATTATTTTTATGTAAGGAAGAAACAATAGACAACCCAGAGTGATCTAAACGTGCATGCCATAATGAAGGAGCTAGAGCTGCAAAAGTGAATGGCAATGCTTGACTCGAGAGACCGGATGTTGGCGTGATAGGATAAAGATCTCCCCTACTATCACATCTAATAAGAGGAATCCCCGTTGTGAAATCCTTCACAGAAAATCCAAAGGATCAAAATCAACAGAAACCCAATTATCAGTGGTGAATTTACGGACATACGCCAAATTTTTAATTGAGTTAGGGGCATGAAGGACATTTTTCAAAACAAGAGGTGGATGGGGGGGGGGGGAGGGGGGAGACAAAGTTTTATGACCGTAACCACAAATTGGAATTGAGTTACCATTACCAATAATTATGCCACAATTGTTGCTTAAATTAGAATAAGACGAGAGAGTACCTTGGTCGGACTTAAAAGTTAGAATAAGACGAGATAGTTTTGTCAAAGTTAAGGCTCCATTTTTGTTAAACCCTCTTATATATTATACTACATTTTTCGCTACATATATTTGTGTGATTCATTTTTATAATTTAAATCAAATGATACGTGTCATTATGTTCAGATTACAATTAGTTATTCCCATGCCAAATTAATTGTAACCTATTAGTTGGCATATATTGTTAGATGACATTATGTGAGAAATTGATATTCATTTGTCTAAAACGGTACCGTTTCACGATGTTACTAATATATGGAATGAATTCGCATATTCAAATATTAATGAACTGATAAGTTGTGCGAAAACATTTTGCAGTTAATTGTTTGCACTTTGAGATTACTACATTTGAGACTTTTTTTTAGTGATTTTCTCTCTAGTTCTTTTTTATCCATATGGGGTACCTTTTGTTGAGAAAGAGTTGGAGATGGCACATGCATGCTTGGTGAACATGATTGATCGATGTTTCACCACATATGTTGCCAAGCGAGGTTTTGAAGGATAACAATGCGGAGTCATGAGAAATAATATATCAAAGACGTACAAAATAAATGGCAACAAAACTAGCCAACATGGACCAATTAAAGATTAGAGAAGTAACTTAACAAGTAGTTCCGAAAGAAATCAAAATAATCATTCGGTAAGCACTTCATAGTACTTCGAATATGAGAGACAAAATCCGGTGGGGAGTCTTCTTAAGGAAAGATATATAGCTTTTGAGTATCTGCCTACTCTTAAATCTCGGCAACAGATCTTCTCATTCAATGTTTACCTTATGAGGAGATTGTCAAAGTCAATAAAGACATAGGTTTAGCATCATTTTAAAGAGATAATTTTGAATGAGATGTATGAAAGTACGTATGTTCTACAGACAATTATTATTAGGGATAAATGTACTTGAACACATTCGTATTATTAATAACATTAATATATTTATGACATTTGCAATTATTGAATAATTATTTGATTGTTTGTAATTATTCATTAATGTGCATCTCTTGAGCTTACGTTGTCATTAATAGAGTGAGATATTGATGATAGAGTGTAACTCTCAAAATAGCCTCGATTAATGATAATCGAGAATGGGATATCGATAATATGTTATAAGTCGACATGTGGTCTGCATCACATTCTTGGAGAATATAGTATGTCTCACCTGCTACTAGTAATGGTTACTAGTGATCGACACATGAATACTTTTGGAAAGTATTGGTATGCCCTGCTGATAAACTATTTGTTATACATGTCTAGAGTGTTATCAGCATGTGGGAGATAAAGGTCCTTTGACTTGAGGTCAATACGCACCTTGTTTGCAGAGTAATGTACTTTGACCCTGTCCTAAGCTTAAACTCCTTATAGGATAAGATACGGCTTGTGTTAGGTGCATTATGATGTAAACTAAGGTGGTAGTTGAGCCAAGAATATGATTCATTCCTCGATCGGATATTCGAGAGAGCACTCAACTTCTCAGTGATATTAGGCCGACCAAGTCATTGGCCAATGCAAGAGACATATTTAGAATATGGTCTGGTTGTCGACTATTATAGATGAGATAAAGTGATCAAGCCATTTAGATAGACACATGGAATATCCTAAGCTTGATCGAGTGTGTCGCGAATGAAATGAATTTATCATCTCACATAAAGGTTATGTTTGTTGGATTCATGTAAAAGTATTTCACATATTAAGTTCGTCGTACGGCGCAATCTAGGAATTCTGTATGGACCTTAATTGGATTAGTGTCAATATGTGAAGGCATAAAGGGTCACACTATGTCGATTGTCTCTTCGATCTAAGGGTGTATTGAGAAAGTATTAAATATTCAATTTGGAATCGAGATATTTAAATTGATAATAACTATGAAAGAATTTATATTAGATGGAAATTATTTAACTAAGTCAAAATTAGATTTTGGATTTAATTAAATGTGCTGAATATATATTAACGAAACGGGAACGAAATTGACGTAAGGCGCCGCGGCGCCGACCCGGCAGTGGGCCTAGTCAGACTGGCCCATTGGACCTCAGTTTTTGGGCTAGGCTTAGAGCCCAACCCTAATCCAAATTTCGACCCAATTTTAACTATAAATACAACACAACCTCATTGTTATTAAACACACTTATTATACAAAGTAATTCTAGACTTAGAGTCTAGGATAAAACTCTCTCAAACCTCTGCCAAGATTTCCTGGCTTTCTTGACATTGGAATACACCGTAGTAAGGCGCTTGCAATCGAAGGGAGAATTGCGTGTTCATCCTAAAGTAAAGACTCCAGATTTTATAACCTGTAAGTTCTTGTTCAAGTTTTCTTTACAGGTTTTGATTGTCATATAACATGCCAGAAGAAATTGTTGGGTAAGTAAATAAAATTTTAAACTTATGTTGCTTTACTTATGTGTTTTTAAACCCAACAAAAACCCTACAATGATATCAGAGCCCAGGCTGGTTCAATGGTTATATAACAATTGAATAACATAATAATATGGGTTAAACATAAATTGGATTAAAACAAGGCTTCCTGAAATCCTACATATCTTGACTGAACAATTAACCTTTTTGATATCACCCTAAATTATCACCTACGCTAAATCGAGGAAGTCATTCCGTTCTAACTCGGACTTAGCCAAGTGCAGACAACCGGTTCATTGCGAACATGGTGCACGGCGAAGAATAGGTAGGAATGGATGATGGTCGATATGTGCGTTATTGATAATGGTATGTGATAATAAAGGATTTGTCATCTGATCCCTAAATTGGATTTAGGCTTTGGGCGAATTTTTTAAAAAATCGACACAGAAACCTTCATGAGTATTTACACCACAGTGTTTGCTCTGTAAGGCAAAACTCACTTAGATACATAATTGCAGTCGCATAACGGGGTTGACTTACTATGATGTCTTGGCGCCATAGCATCGGACAAGCCGAGGGACGCAGACCGAAAGTTTGGAACATTCGGTCAACCATGAATTACAAATTATTTGTAATTGGTTTGGAGACCTACTAGGTTGTACTGTTGAAGTTATCAGCCACAGCAAACGCGGAGATAGAATGAACCTGGATCATGGCCCATTATGACCATATTTGATATGAGTCCATATTCTTCGATGGGGTCGAAGAGTATGTTAAAAATATTGAGAGCTAATTAAACTAAAGTCCATGTTAATTAGTTAACGAATGTGTTCAATAGAAATTATATTAGAGTTTAATTTCTAGTCTATCTATTTCTTCAGATTATATAATCTATTATATAAAATGTCGAATCTATCATTGAAAATATTAGTCGAGACAAACAAGTTGACTGGAGCTAATTACCCTGACTGGTTGAGAAATCTGCGATTGGTGTTAAGACAAGAAAGAATTGAGTATGTGTTAGACATAGTGTTCCCCACATTCCCTGCTGAAAACTCTACTAAGTATGCCCTATTTGACAAGGTGACTTATCAGAAATATCTAGACGATGCTACCTCAACACAGTGTGTAATGTTGGCTTCCATGAATATGGAGTTACAGATGCAGCATGAAAACATGGGCCCCAATGAAATGCTATAACACTTGAAGAGTCTCTATGACTCACAGTCTCAAACAATGAAGTATAAACTGTTGAGAGACCTTTTCAAATGTAAGTTGAACGAAATGGGTCAAGTGTCAGCGCATGTTCTGAAGATGATTGGGTTGATAGAAAGGTTGGCTTCGATTGGAACGAAGTTGCCTATAAATGTCTCTCTCAACCTGATCTTGAATTCGCTCCCTGTTCATTTGAGAATTTCATTGTGAACTTCAATATGAGTGGAACCAAGGCGAGTCTTCCAGAGCTTCACAACATGTTGAAGACCTTTGAATCTTCTACCTCTAAGGTAAAGTTGTGCTCATGGTAGGCTCATCTAGAAAGTTCAAACCCAAGGGTAAGAACATGCAGAAGAAGAAGGGTAAGGCAGTTGCTGCACCCACAGTTTTAAAACCTAGAGGAGATATTCAGAAGAAGGCAAAGGTAGTTATGGATGTGTGCCTCAACTGCAAGAAGAAGGGGCACTGGAAGAAGGACTGCACAGCTCCAGGATGAGGCAAGGCACTAGGTTCTTCTAGCTCTACTGGACAAGGTATGTTTGTCATTGAAATAAACATGTCTATAACTAACTCTCACTGTTGTGTATTAGATATCACTTGTGGCTCACACATTTGTAATAATTTGCAGGGTCTAATTGGCAGTAGAAAGGTTGGACCTTGGGAGGTAGACCTTGCACGTTGGAAATGGAGCACGAGTAGATGTTGAACGCGTGGGAACTTATAGACTAGATTTACCTTCAGGCTTTTGTTTAGAACTTAATAATTGTTATTTTGTTCCCTCATTGACGAGGAATATTATTTCTATCCCAGTGTTAGACATTGAGGGGTTTTCCTCATTTATTGACAATGGCAGTTATGTACTGTCTTTTAATGGTTTTATTTGTGGAAATGCTCCACTTGTGGATGGTTTGTATCTTCTAAACTGTAGTCGTGAAATTTTCAATGTGCGAAATAAATGAGCTAAGATAAGTAATCTAAGAAACCCCACCTACTTATGGCACTGTAGAGTTGATCACATCAATGAATCAAGGATAGCAAGATTAAGAAAGTTAGATTACCTGAAACCATTTGACTTGGAGTCCTATGGTAACTGTGAATCTTGCTTGAGAGGAAAGATGACCATCAAGCCACTTTCTGAGAAAGGTGTGCGAGCCAAAGGGTGCTTGAGTTGGTCCATACTGATGTATGTGGGCCAGTTTCAACTCAAGCTAAGGGAAGCTTCCCTTACTTCATCACTTTTACAGACAATTTCACAAGATTTGTGCATGTGTATCTTATGAAACACAAGTCTGAAGCCTTTGAGAAATTCAAGGAGTACAAGTCAGAAGTAGAGAAGCAACTTGAAACAAGTATCAAGACCCTTCAATCAAATCGAGGAGGTGAATACTTAAGTAAAGAATTTTTGGATTACTTGAAGCTTCATAGAGTTTAATCACAATGGACACCTCCTGAAATGCCACAAATGAATGGTGTTGCTGCAAGGTGAAATCGAACTCTATTAGATATGATTAGATCCATGATGACTTTCTCAGCTCTACCAACATACCTATGGGGTTATACATTGCAAAGCTCAATTTATATTCTAAACAGGGTTCCTTCAAAGTCAGTAGAGAAAACTACATATGAGATATGGAATGGCAAGAAGCCAGCACTTAAACACATGAGACCCTGGGGGTGCCCTACATATGTAAAGAAGATGCTTACTGACAAGTTAGAATCTAAAAGTGAGAAATATTATTTTGTGGGGTATCCAAAGGAAACTAAAGGATATTATTTCTATCTTCCTGGAGAACATAAGGTCATTGTTTCCAGAAATGCAACTTTGCTTAAAGAAGACTATGTCTACAAGGAACAGAGCTGCAATAAGATAGAACTTGAAAAAATTCAAGAACCATAAATAACACAGAATTTGAAACCTTGTCGAATGACCAAGACAAGGATTCAGTGGGAGTATTTCGTGAAGATTGGGTACTTAAAGTACGCCTTTTAGCCAGTTGGAGTGTTGTGAGAGATAGTGCAGAAATGCAAGGCTCTTACACAACTAATGGAAGATGATACAATAGTTGTACATCATTCCATTCAGGAAATACATGAAAATGACATTCATGAAAGCTCTCAAGGTGGTGGACTGTCCTGCACACATAAAGACCTTCTCACAATCAAAATACAACAAACACTGAAACACAGAATAATCAACTATGTAGGACCACTAGGACTCATCGTACGCCTGGAAGAATCTCCTTGTTGAAACACACAATGAGATAGATATTCCTGATGACGATTAACCTACAACCTACAGCGAAGCTATGTTAGACATTAATTCGCAGAGATGGCAAGAAGACATAAAATTTGAGATGGACTCGATGTACATCAATCAAGTTTAGAACTTGGTTGATTTGCCAACAGGGGTTAGACCTATAGGATGCAAATGGGTCTTCAAGAAAAAGATTGATGCATATGGAAATGTACAGACTTATAAGGCAAGATTGGTGGCTAAAGGTTATAATCAATGGCCTGGGGTCGATTATGATGAAACCTTTTCACATATTGCGAAAATTAAGTCCATTCAGATTTTGTTTGCAATGGTCGCATACTATGATTATGGCATTTGGCAAATGGATGTTAAAACTGCTTTCCTCAATGGTAACCTAATTGAGGATGTGTATATGATACAACCTGGGGATTTTAAATCCAAAACTAAGCCCAAAGCAGTATGCAACCTACAGAAGTCCATTTATGGACTTAAGCAAGCCTCAAGGAGTTGGAATATTTGCTTTGATAAAGCAGTCAAATCGTTGACTTTGTTAGAAGCAAAGAAGATCCCTGCATTTATAGTAAGCTCAATGAATGGAGTATTGTCTTCATTGTTATATAGGTAGATGGCATATTAATAATAGGAGACAATAAGACTCGCATGCAATTAGTCAAGGAATGGTTATCCAGCATTTTCATGATGAAGGACTTGGGTGAAGCCTGCTACATTCTTGGAATTAGGATCTATAGAGATAGACTTAATAGATTGTTGGGTCTGTCACAGTCCATATACGTAGACAAAGTGCTAAGATGATTCTCTATGGAAAACTCCAAGAAGGGAAGTCTTCCTATGGGTCAAGACATCAAGTTATCAAAGAAGGATAGTCCTTCTACTATTGCAGAACTTGAACGCATGAAAAGAATCACATATGCTTCAGATATAGGATCTATCATGTATGACATGACTTGTACGAGGCCAGATGTGGCCTATGCACTTAGTATGACTTGAAAATTCCAGTAGAATCCTGGGAAGAACACTGGAAAGAAGTCAAGAGTATTCTTAAGTATCTTAGACGAACTAAAGAATATTTCTTAGTATATGGTAGTTAAGAGAAGCTAGTGGCTACTGGGTACACTGATGCTAGCTTCCAAACAAATCTTGATGACTTCAAGTCTCAGTCTGGATATGCTTTCATTTTCAATGGTGGAGTAGTGAGTTGGAAAAGTTTCAAGCAAGCTACAACTGCTAATTCGACAACTGAAGTCGAGTACATTGCTGGAACGGAAGCTGGTAAAGAAGTTGTCGCGATATTTGAGTTCCTGAAGGAACTAGAGGTTGTTCCAAGTGCCACTTGTCCAATAACGATTTATTGTGACAACACTGGTGCGATTGCGCAAGCTAAGGAACCAAGATCAACGAACAAAAATAAGCATGTACCAAGGAATTACCACATACTCAAGGAGATGGTGGAAACTGAAGAAATAAGATTAGACTATGTTCTCATAGATGATAATCTAGATGACCCATTTACTAAACCATAGAGCTTAGTTAAGCATAATGGTCATTTTGAAAACATGGGCATTAGATATATTGGAGATTGGCTCTAGGCCAAGTGAGAGATTAAAAGTATGTATGTCCTAGAGACAATCATTATTAGGGACAAATGCACGTGAACACATTCGTATTATTAATAAGATTAATATATTTATGGCATTTGCAATTATTGAATTATTATTTGATTGTTTGTAATTATTCATTAATGTGCATCCCTTGAGCTTATGTTGTCATTAATAGAGTGAGATATTGATGATAGAGCGTAGCTCTCAAAATAGTATCGACTAATGATCATTGAGAATGGGATATCGATGATATGTTATAAGTCGACATGTGGTCTGCATCACATTCTAGGAGAATATAGTATGTCTCACCTGCTACTAGTAATGGTTACTAGTGATGGACACATAGATACTTTTGGAAAGTATTGGTATGTCATCCTGATAAACTATTTGTTATACATGTCTAGAGTGTTATCAGCATGTGGGAGATAAATGTCCTTTGACTTGAGGTCAATACGCACCTTGTTTACATCCTCATTGTTATTAAACACACTTATTATACAAAGTAATTCTAGACTTAGAGTGTAGGATAAAACTCTCTCAAACCTCTGCCAAGATTTCCTGGCTTTCTTGACAGAGGAATACACTGTAGTAAGGTGCTTGCAATCGAAGGGAGAACTGCGTGTTCACCCTAAAGTAAAGATTCCAGATTTTATAACCTGTAAGTTCTTGTTCAAGTTTTCTTTACATGTTTTAATTGTCATATAACCATGCCAGAAGAAATTGTTGGGTAAGTAAATAAAATTTTAAACTTTTATTGCTTTACTTATGTGTTTTTAAACCCAACAAAAACCCTACAATATACTCTTCCATGTGAATGTCATTCAAAAGATCACTTGATACTCCCAACACATCGCTAAGTTAAAATGTTTTCGATGTGTGGCATTGCTTAGTACTTATGATTTATTAGATAATAGCTCTTGACTCATTTTTCACAAAAAAGAATACTCTCGACTATGAAGTGCTCAATCTTACTAATTTGCGTGAGTTTCGTACTGAGAAAATTATTTTATAGATTTATGTGAGAATTATTTTATGTTATATAATTAAGTTAACTTTATAGTCACACCGTTGATAAAATGGTCACAAATAAGTTATAATTTACAAATACTCACTCATATTAAAAAAAAATCATTCTTAGGGTTTCCTTATTTTGTGGAATTTTACTTTCATTGATTGAAGCTGGAAAAAAAAAAGATAGTGAATTTCACGGGTGGATCCACATTGATTATCCAGAAATGTGTACTTTGTTCTTTCATGTATAATTATTTACTCAAAATTTTATTTTAATTATATTAATTTTGTTTTACAATATCTACATAACTTAGCATACATGTGCGTTACCGAGAAACTAGTTATATTAAAAGCATGAACTCTCTAATTTAAAAATAAAAATAACAACCCACTCTTTTTTTTAACTTGAACTTAACCTAACCCTACACATAGGACACAACCAACGCTTCATGTGAATGTTAAGAATACGATCCTTAAAATGGGAAAACAACCAACGCACTCATCAACGTTACTGGAGTTCATTGAAAGAGTACTAAAAAGTCAAATATCCGTGTTTCGGGAAGTTGTTGATTGAAATGCTTATTATAATTTCAAATAGCAAAGAACCAACTCGATGCAAATTGATATGCTAAGTCTGATTTTCTCTTATCTCCATCACCGAGTTAATAACTTTGGGTCTTTTGAAGCCAAAATTGGAAACAAACTTCCGGTAAGTAATTGCTTTATATTTGACGTTGAATGTTTTTTAAAAAAGATTTTGCCTACATTTATTATTTGAGTAATGAGAATGCTTTTTGTCTTCTCGAACGAAATTTTTTATGGCAAATTAGTGGATAGAATTTATGTTTTCTTTTGATTCCTTAACTTTTGTAAATAAATTAATATGACATACCAAAGTATGTTCTGAACTTTTTTCCTTTACCCTAAAGTTCATATTTTAGTAGTGCCAATTTGACTGGTTTGTTGCTCTTTTTTTTTCAGTTCCATTTTCGATTGTATTGTTGACCTTTCACATAATCTGAGTCTTAATTTTCACCTTGAAACACATTTTGATAATATTTTTTCTCTCTTGAACTTGTATATCCATATAAAGGTCACATTTAGTATGTGCATATTTGAATTTCACTTATTCTATTTCTTAAACATGATGGTGATATTTAGAGGCGTATCGTTATCTTATTTGGGTTGTTGGTTTATAGTTTAATATATTCAATAATTTCAATGTATTTTATATAGAAAATTCAGGTCTAGGCTAAAAGTTATGAGTTCATTTCAACTCATAACTATTATATTAGATACGTCCTTGGTAATATCTATAATTAAGTATATATGTGTGTGTTATTGCGAATCGAATAAGAAAAGAGAAAAGAGAACGATTTCCCTAAAAATATAGAGATTATTGTTTTTTAAATATCTTGATGTATGAAATTGAGCAGGCATAACTTCGTCCTAAATATAGTATTGACAATTTCTTATATTATAAATTTTGGGCGTTACTTGATTTTGTTTCAAATTAGTGTATATGAAGTTCAAAACTAAAACCAGACAATAATTGAAATAGACAAATATACAGTTAAAAAAAATATAGTTACGTAAAATATTTATTTAGTATGAGTAAACGGGAAATGGATTATTGAAATTTGACTATTTCTTTGTAATTCTTTCTAACGTATCCCAACCTTTTTCTGTGAAACAAGATTACATGACAATCCTGCTAAAATCTTGAAGAGAATTATAGTACAATGTTTTGTAACATAAATTCGTAACATAAATAACATAATCAATATAGATATCTGATGAAAGATAATGTCATGTAACTTATATATCTGCTTCTTTTTCTTGAAGACAAGACCTATATATACATGAGAAAGATGAAACCACATATTATTACCAACTTATTGAGTTCCTATTCTACCGCATTTAATTTGTTGCATTCCTGATGTCACATTGTAGGCAATATCGAAGTCCGTCATTTCGATAAATGTACCAATTCCTCTTATACTTTCCTTTCCATCTAAGTCCCATTTTGATTAATTTTCACATCATATAAATGTTTCGTTATTGAATATATATTACCTTTATATCAATTTATTTAGTTAAATAAGGAGAGAGAAAACTCCTTTTTGTGATAATGCTAATGTGAAGAAACTATCATGGTGACCGAAGAAGAAATCAATATAAAAAGTGACTCATTATGCAATTCAACCTTTTATATCTACCATTGAGGTTTGAACTCTGATACTAATCTAAATAAATATCACTTATAGGTATAAAGATGAAGCTGATGATTTTGTACCTGACATATACATTAAAATAGAAAAAAACAGGTTACGATATTCTGAAAAAGACAATCATCCTTGATAAGACAATTATGTCACGATATAATTGATAAATGTTATGGCTGAAAGATATAGAGAAGATAAGTTGATGAAAAATATTGCTTCTGACATTATATATCGGAGCAATCAAATTTTACTACGAATATAAACCAGAGTTTAATTTATAGTGTGATGGCTAGCTAAAACAAGGATAGAATTATATACCTAAGTTTAATTTATAGTGTGATGGCTAGCTAAAATAAAGATAGAATTAGTCGAAGAGTCTAGCTTATGACTTCACTCCATAAAAGGGCTTAAGATTACGAGAGAGTGCTAACTTTGTTATACTTTTGTAATTTATAACTAATCAAATGATTTTTGAGTATACACACCTTAAATATGTTATATATATATATACACACCTTAAATATGTTATATATATATATACACCTTAAATAAAGATAGGTTAATCCTATAATTTAGCTATAAGAGATAGAATGGAACCTTTCTAGATTATCTTTACATTGACCACAATCCTAGCCAAATACATTAGCTCGATTGATCCTTATCTGGATATTAATCATGATATTCGATAGTTATACAAACAACACTCACAAGTCACATCCCATCCCATGATAATGCCACTTTCTTCTATATCATCTCAATTACCTATCTTATTTTTTCTCTTTTCTCTCCGGCAGTTTTCTTGAGAACTCTATCGATTCATTTTTCATTTGGAATCTTACTTTTCACGATAAATTTCCTATGGGTATATTAATGTCTTTAGACTTGAAAGTAAATTTAAAACATCGAACAACATAAGGGCTTATACAAGAAGTACTATAGATCGTATGAGTGGTGCATTTGGCTGGAGAATATTTCCCTATCAAAAGTGAAGTCTTATTAGGAACAAGTTATCCCTCCAGAAAGAATTTTAATTGTTTTTTTTTATACAAGCATCGTTATCAAATTTTGTATTACTAAAAATGTACATAGACCAGTGTCACTTTGTTTCACTATCTTTGTTCTTACCCCAGTCTGGAAACAAGCTTGCTGTCATTTCTCGACACATTGTTTTCATTCTTTATTAGCTGCCCATTAATTTCATCTTTCTATCTTTCTATCTTTCTATCTTTCTATCTTTCGTATCCCTTTAGAGTTCTTCTCGACGTTGAACGACTAGCTGTATGCAGAGACTTCATATTTATGAATATACTTTATTGATTGATTGATTGATTGATTGATTGATTTATATACTCCCCCTCTCTCAATTTACGGGGATCAATTCAGATTTCGAGAGTCAAATTTTTTAATTTTAACCTGAATTAGGCTATATGATCTTTAGTTTTCTATTAAAAAAATAACATATTTAAAAACTATGTAAAAAATAATTATAAGTCACAATAATTAAAAAATTAAATATTTAAAACACATATAAAAAAATTACAGTCAAAAAACTTATTTCTCAACATAAATTGGGACTAAGAGAGTAATGACTTCATAATAAGATAAATGCTGGTACAGAAATCAATTTTAGGTGCTTATATAATAAAAATATAATAAAACCGCATATGTTGACAAGTTCATTTAATTGTTTAATTGGTCGACAGTTGATTTTCCAATAAAATTGTGAATTCAAAAGTTGATTATTCTCTATCTACCAAAAACAGTAGAAGAATGGAGGTAGTTAGCACCTCCATTTTACCTCATGCGAATTCGAACTAAGCTACTATATAATAAATAAATAATTATAATTCTTCTTTCCAAACGTTTTTTATTTCGTTATGTGTTCCTAACCCATTCTTTAAAGATTAATCTAAAGATAAAAGTTAAGAAGTTGGACAAAAGTCTTCAGAATTTTCCTGAACTCTTTAGCGGTTGCACATGTCTGTCGCCATCAGTCACAATTTTTCTTTTCATGAAATTATATAATAAAAACTGTAGAAAAATAAAAGAAACCAAGAAAACTGTTTCATATGAATTTTCATGGTTTTTTTAATTAACAACAACTTTCTAGTCGTAACCACAAATTTAAGAATTTGTGCGCCAACAAGAGGGAGTCAAATTCTTAATAAACATTGCATGTTGTTACGGTTCTTGAGGATTTTATTTTTCATGTAGTTTACGGTAAAAAAAAAACAGTTCGGTGAAATGATTTCTCGTGATGCGTGATAAAAATATAGACTTTGTGTCTAATTAACTCAATCTCAAAAGTTAGCTCTCAAAAAGAGGACAACTGCCCAAGTCATATAAGAAGTTCAAGTTATTCATCTTGAGTCGATATGGGACTCAACACCCTCGGCATATCCAGTACTGAACATCTGGAACGTGGATAATATAAGGTGTGGGGCTTAACATTGATAAACGAAAATTGGGATGCGTCTGACTCTGATACCATATACTGCATAATACTGTATTTTCAGGATACTCTCTATTTCAATCGTAATCTAGATAAGAATTGATTACATTGGTCGATTGTATACTATTTTATCTTGAATTTTAGTAAAAGATTCTTTTCATGATTCAAACTCGTAACTTTATGATTACATGATAACAATTCTTAACGTTGGGTTAGGGATCATCTTAATTCAATGATCAGATGAATACTGATTTTAAAGTCATTACATCATGATTTCAACTGTGAACATATGGCCCTTAATCCATTTTGCTAGCTTTTTCCTCATTGATAATCTTAATTTGTTGTCGATAGAGAGAAAAATAGATAAAGGTGTTGGGATACAATTGTTGTAGAGAACGGAAAGTAAGTAACTATTACAATTTGTAAGAAAGGATAAACTAAATATTACAATAAACTGGAAATCAAGAACTTAACAAACTGCTTGTGTGATTTGTTGAGTCAAGTGATGGCACTCTGTCTTTAAGACAAGATTGTCTCGTATATTTCCTTTTACGTTGTCGGGCAATAGTCTCCCAAGATACAACAAGAACTTAAAAATTGAGCAAAGGAAACTCAAGTGTTACTCTTGAAGAACTTTGAGTATATTAACTTTTGCTAGAGATGAAGAAGATGAATTCAGAAAATATGGAGTATTTTCTAAGTGTTGAGTAGTGTTCTTCAATTGAGCCAAAGACCTCAATTTATAGTGTAAGGAGAAGACCCCTCAACTAGCTAACTAATGGCCTTCAATAGCCATGTAATGACACTTGATCGAGGGGTTACATTCAGCCAAATAATGACTGAATTCATGTGCCAAGTAATGGAGAATCAATGCTCCAAAACCAACCTAAAGGTCAGATCTTTCCAACTTCCCGTCGCAGCATTCTGCCTCCGAAGCGCCGCGGCTCTGTGAATTAGCGTCGCGACTCCAGTGTTTGGCCAACCAATTAGCGTCGCGGCGCTGCCTGGGAGGCGCCGCGGCTCGGACCAATTACACTTTGTACACTTCTTTCTTCTTTTACCAACGTGGAATACTTTGTTATTTGGCCAATAACCATCCATAATTCTATGTCTCAAATGTATTACATACGTACCAATATCTCTTTCACTAATGAAGTTTGCGATACTTGACACTACGTGTGCACGTGTGTGGAAATGACGTTTCCGACGTGCGGGGCCCCAATTGTTTGAGTCATAAATAATGGGATATACTTAATTCCACATTTAGTAAATTTTCAACAATCCTCTCTTGAAATAGATTTTGGCGCACACACTTGGTGTATTTTCCAGCAATTGTTCAGCGGACCGATGTTGCATCTGGATAGGTAGCATACGCTTTGAACCTTCCATAGTTGAATATCATCGGACATACTTACTACGTGATGAACGTGATATCTTGAACCGTCAGTTTTTAGTGTAATCCAAGTCAACGGTACCAATACAACAACTTCCCTTACTCAATTCTTCGTAATGTTTTGTCCGTTGTGGCCGTGGACACTTCTTGGATTCCTAAGTGCATTCATTTGAGGCGGCCTATCCTCGCACTTAAATAGGTGATCTCCTACAAGGTATTCTTCTATACCCCACTTTACAAGTGTTAGGAATCATTAAAAGTTTCCCCAAACCTAACCTCAACCGGTGAAGACCATTAAAGGTTTTGGAAACTTAACCTTCACCCACACTGCAGATAACACTTTTTGTCTATCGCGGGAATGGCTTTGGATTTGGTGTTTCTTCACAGAAATCACTATTCGAAGTTCTCATGCTTCCATCGAAGCGATCAACTGAACCTTTATAGCTTAGTATTTCCATTGAACCTAATTCTGGGATCTCCAGTCATTAAGGTTGGGTTACCACCGTATTGGTCCTTATACCTTGGGTTTTAAGCCCATTCTTCTAGATAGGCAAAACATCTGATCCTTGGGTAAGCCTTTTGTCAGTGGGTTAGCTATGTTATCCTTTGATTTTATGTAATTAATGGATATTATACTTGTGGTGATCAGCTGCTTGACGGTCTTATGTCTCCGTCGAATATGACGAGACTTCCCGTTGTACATAGAATTTTGTGCCCTTCCGAGAGCCGACTGGCTGTCGTAGTGGATCATTACATAAGGTACGGGTTTGTTCCAACAAGGAACATCCTCTAAGAAGTCGTGAAGCCACTCAGCTTCTTCTCCTGCTTTGTCTAAAGCGATAAACTCTGATTCCATCGTGGATCGGACGATGCAAGTTTGCTTAGAGGATTTCCACGACACAGCTCCATACCAATTGTAAATACATACCCACTGGTGGACTTGGTGTTCTCTATATCAGATATCCAGTTTGCATCATTGTACCCCTCTAGTACAGCTGGATATCTCGAATAATGCAACCTGTAAGTTAGCGTGTATTTCAGGTATTGTAGTACCCGATTCAACGCCTTCCAATGATCATTACTCGGATTACGGGTAAACCTAGCCAACTTGTTGATTGCATAAGTAATATCAGGCCGGGTGCAGTTTGTTATATACATCAAACTACCAATCACCTGTGCATATTGCTCCTAGCATATGGGTGCACCACGATTTTTATCAAGCTTTTGATTTCTATCCAGTAGTGCCTTTATAGGCGAACTGTCAAACATCCCAAAATTTCTCAACACATCCTCGATGTAGTGAGACTGAGATAAGACATATCCGTCAGATGTCTTAGAGATCTTTATCCCTAAGATGACATCTGTAATACCCATTGTTGACACCCAATTTTGTCCCATCTTTTATGATTTTATTTGCAATTTTTAATATTTTTGACACTTTAAAACAATTTTAAAATATAGGCATATATATGTATATATATCATTATTATTTGCATTTTTTATTGTCATTTGCAATTTTATATCATAATCATACTTTTATCCTAATATTATATGTTATTTTAATTTCGCAAAACGGCATTGCATTTTATATTTTTTATTTTTTTTAAGCATCAAGCATTTCGCAAATATTATATTTCTTATCATATTTTCATCTTTACAATTTATAATTTTGCAAAAGCCCTTTTTATTTATATATATAATAAAACCATTTTTATATTTTAAACTCATAACCCATTTCATTTCCCCCAAAACAACTTTACTCAACCCAAAACAATTCCTACCTAACCCAAACTAAAACCCGTTTCGCCCAAGCCCAACCCATCACCCATTTATTTCCCAACCCAAAACAATTCCAAACCCCCAGTAAGCTCCAACTGCCAGCCACAAATGAGCCTAACCCGATTAAGCCCCAAGACCTGACCGAACGGCAGGTCGAAACCCAAACCTTCCCTCTTATACCCAAACACCAACACATAACCCTAAGAAAAAACCAAAAAAAATATATCACCCTCTCTTTCTCTCTTTTCAAACCGCCGCACACCCCCATACCCCTACACCAGCGACCCCACGTCGCCGGTCACCTCGCCGCCACCCCACACCACTACCTCGCCTACGCCAGACACCCCACACCACTACCCCGCCTACGCCAGACACCCTACACCACCCACATCACAGTCGATTTTGGGGTTTTTGAGGTCCTAAGTTCGAAAATGGGGGTTCCGGTTTACTCTTGTTGGTGGTTTTCGGTTTGATTTTGTTGGTGGTTTTGGTACTTTTGTTGGTGGTTTTTCGGTTTGTTTTGTTGGTGATTTCGGGTTTGATTTGTTGGTGGTTTCCGATCTGTTTTGGTGGTTTATTTTCGGTCGATTTTTGTGATACTACTTTCTCTGGCCATCCGGGTGGGTCTAATCGGCCTCGGTCACACCTTGCCTGGACGAAAATCTCCAGGTTTATGTTTTTACTTTGTTGTTGGTGTACACAAATTTGGAGAAAATCGGGTGGTCATCGATTCGGTCGTTAATCGAATTCGGTCGACTGGGTTTGTATAATTTCCGGATTTTGTATGTTTAATATTTAGTTGTTGGTTATCTGGAATTTGGAGAAAATCGATTTGGGTTGAAAAACATCCGATTCGGGTCGGGTCACTGATCCGGTTCGGGTCGACCCGGTTCGGTTAATTTTTAGATTTTTGTATGTTTATATTGTGTTGTTGGTTACCTGAAAATTTGAAAAGAATTTGATTCGGGTTGAAATATCCGATTCGGTCAAATATCCTTTGTTAAGTCGATTAGGCGATTCGAATAAATATCCAGATTTTGTGTTTTTAATATCTTGTTGTTTATTATCTGAAAATTCAAAAAAAAATGTTTGATCCCGGGTCGGGTCGACCCGAAATCCGAATCGGATCACTGTTCAGTGTCCGAGTCGGGTCAAATTTTTGAATTCGGGTAGGACGTTTTAATTGCAAACTGTTGGTTTATTTTGGCATTTAAATATTCATACACGGATATCTTGTATTTTACTGTTTTATTATTTTATTAATATCGCATTTAGGCCGATGAAATTGAAATTGAGGCCGCGCTTTTTTTTTTATTTCGTTCCTCTGTTTTTTGATTTCTTGTTTTGATCCGACGCGGATATCTTCTTTGTTTCTTTGTTTTATTGCTTTAGTAATATCAGCATTTAGGCCGATGAAATTGAATTGAGTGCGCTTTTTTCATTTCGTTCCTCTGTTTTAGGTTTACTTTTTAGCATCCAGGCAATGGATATCTTCTTTGTTATTGCTTTATTGCCTTATTTATATCGCATTTAGGCCGATGAAATTAAATTCGAGGCCGTGACTTTTTTTCGTTTCGTTTCTGTTTCTTTAATTTCTTTGTTTAAACATCCGTGCTACGGATATGTCTTTATTTTCTTGCTTTACTATTTTTTAAAAATTAAATACGCATTTTAGGCCGATGAAATTGAATTGAGGCCGCAGCGCTTTTCGTTTATGTTTGATTCTTTGTTTGGCATTTAAACATCCGTACATGGATTGTCTTCTTGATTCTTGATTTACATAAATCCTGCATTTAGGCCAATGAAATTGAATTGAGGTCGCGTCCGCCGGATATCATTTCTCAATTTCTGCTTTTTCTTTCTTTGTTTCGACACCAATTTCTTTGATTGGAATATTATACTACTCGGCCGATGAAAAATATCCGTCGATTTTGAGGCCTCCACAGCTAAAGACGGAAAATAAAACTTTTTGGACAATGATGAAACTTAAATCTTTTTTTCACCAGAGACCAACATGTTCGGTAGGCAAGGCAACTAAAATGACCAACGAGTCATATGTTAGCGACCACTGACGTGATTGGAATGATCTTTTCAAAATTTAAGTGCAGGCCCTCCGTAATCAAAACATTTATTGTTTTGGAATCTGAGGATCAGATTATGTATATTTAATTGTTTCTAGCAGTTTATTCTTGACAAATTGCAAAGATAAAGTCAAAGAAGTCAAATAACCCTCGGAGATTATTTATTTTGTTGTTGTCTTTTACTTTCTTTAATTCACTTTATTCCATTTTGTATTGTAATATTATTGTACTCGTGAAATTATTGAAATATTTAGAATAGGTAGACATAGAATTAATTATTAGGGTAGTCAAAAACTTGAAACCGCAGCTAGTTTATTTATTTTTAGGCTCGGTTAGTTTTAAAATCGTTAATCGTTAGTTTATCTATTTTTAGGCGCCGCCCATAAGAAATCATTGCATACATCTTTATCAATTTTCATCTGAATGCATATTCATATTCTTTTTAGCTTTACATGTATATTATTGTCATACAAATGCATGCTTGTACAAATCGTATCATTTCATTAAATACTTCTGCAACGCGTTATTTTATACTTGTAAAAACATGCACTTTTTAACATAATAATTAACCTGAGTTTGATCGGATAAATCGCATAAGTTAGCAGGATCTTAAAGGATACCTAACCCTTCCCTTTAGGATAATAGAGAACCCTTATCTAGAATCTCATTAGTTTCATGCAGACCACAAAATTGGAGTTATTTTACAGCTTTTAGTTAGTATTGGTGCCCTAATTCACCTTAGAATAATTAGGTGGCGACTCCTCAAGCAAGCATTTTAGTCAATCCAGAGGAATCGACGCCATCGCGTCATGAAGCTGAGGTCAAAATCTGCTGCGACAGTAAGCGACTCCAGGGGAAATTAGGGTTCTTAACCATAGCAGTTCGAGTTAATTATTATTGCGCTTTCTTTTGCTTCTTATTTATTTCACTGCTTTTACTTGTTTACTTTTTGAAATTTTGTATGTCTAACTTCTTTAATTGCTATATTCTTTTATTGCTTTCCTTAAATTGGCATTTCGCTCATATTTCATCCACTATGGAAAATTGACACTATCACACATTACACGCGAGGTGTGTTTTGCGCACCCGCAAATTCTTTCAAATTACAAATTTTAGGAGAGTTGGCGAGCGTGTCTGGAGTGTCCGGGATTCATCCGGAGCCGCGTAGCCTTCTCACTCAGTAGTCCGCTCGGGAACCTTGAGTCGATGAAGCCTAATCTTAGTAAATTTAGGATAGTGCTATACCCTTTTTATTTTTAATCATGCATACATACACCATAGGTGGGTCGATCCTTGGCATCGACTCCTGATTAAGAAATCCACCAAAATTGTCGACGGGTCTCGCTTCCCCAACGACCATCAACATATTATTTGTAGCGTGATAATGATGGACTAATCCAAGCTTAATCATGACATGCCGATATTGGAAAATGTACATACATTTTGTCTTCATTTCAACAAAAGCACTTTGTAGTTTGTGACTTGGATTATTACATCATAATCTCTCATATTTAGCGTTAGGCCTACCTTTGGCATAAGAGAGGCTCCGTGCATGATAGAACGCACATTTTTAATTCCGCTTTGTTTGCTATTTTCTTCTTTTATCTCTGTACATATTATTTAATGCAATAATTAGCCGCTTCAATTTTGTACATATACTATGTCGCTTGTGACTCTTGACGTAAATTGTGTCACCGCTGGCCAAGGATAAAGCGTTCTTGAACATCAAGACTTTCGGATCTATTGAAGCAATCGGGAAGTTTTTCACCATACTTTCACTCTTACATTTTATTATTCTTTTAGTGACTTTCCTTCTTTCACCGGTTGCTCTTATTTTGCAGGAAGATCGTCACATACGCTTGGGGTTGAAGTCGTTTTAAAACATTATTCCGGATATACTCCTGGAAAGAACAAAGCCAAAGAGCTTTACACAAAGATGACCGAAAGATGTTTTGACTGAAAAAAAGTCAGCCAACACCAGATTCAACTAGTCATCACCTTAATTTGTCTATACTTTTGTTTTGTTACATATTTGCAAATTCAGTTTATATGTTTAATTTTCGTTACATAATTTCTTTATATCATACCATTTTACAACATATCTTGAACTACAGTGTCGATTCTCACCATACGGTGTGATAAATGAGTAACCCTTCTCAAGATGCGACACTAAAAAAATATCAAATAAAAAAATGAAAAAAATGATTAGGATTATCAATCTTTTTTTTTCATTACATCAAATGGACAATCTTTTTTCATTACATCCTATTGTGGATTATTATTTTTCATTGCATTCATGGACAATCACTTTTTTATTGCATACAATTTTACTTACTATCCTATTGTGGATAAATTCTTTTTCAATCATACATTTTTTATAACCTATCTCGCACGAACTACGCACACGATTCTCAAAAGATGAGATAATCGTGGCGACCCTATTAAGTTCGGTACCTTTATTCAAAATACAAAAAAAAAAAAAAAAATTAAGAATCATTGATGGACTTGGTTGATACCAACACAGTTAGGAGTGTGCATTGGAAAGAACAAGTGGAGAAGATTGTCTTCGTGGTAAACCATAGATTCTTACGTACCTCATTCACTGTGTTGACACTTAAAAAATTGTTTTCATGCTTCCAGGATATGAACAAAGCCAACCTCGTCGTTTCATTGTGCATTGTGTGGTGAGTTTTAGAATAAGTTCAATTCTGCATTGCATTGTGATCTAGAACTTGGCTCGAATGTTTGTTGAGGCGAAATCCGAGTAACACTTGGTATAGGAAAGGATCGTAGGCTTTCTTTTGATCCGTTTGAGCCTTTCGAAACACCAAATAACATTATCCGTAGCATTTCCCGTTGAGCACAAGCCTATTGTTTTGAACAACCACACGTCTTATGCCTATACCGCTTTCGAGTGCGCGCATATCCCTCTTTGGCCCGACCTCCTTGGCGCATCGAGAAATATGCAAATTGCTGAAATGATTGAGTTAAGTTGCAATGTTCCCAAAGAGGAAAACAAACAAAACCAAAGGACGATTTCACACAAAAGGAAGTTAAAAGCCCCGGACAATATAAAAAGAAAAAAAAGAAGGAAATAACTCAGGAAAAAAGGGAAAAAGCTCCAAAGCGAAATATTCAAAAGAAGCCATTACAAAAACAAAGGGGAAAAAGAAGCAAATCGGAATCACACAAAATACCAAGCACCTGAGACATATTCCAACGCTCAAGGAAGGATTAGTCACTCTTACCCAAATAATATCCTTTTCTTTCCCAAACCTACATTACAAACCCATAACAAGCCCTACATGATCCTATACCGAGGGTTCTCACATTAGTGGATACTCGCATGACCAAGCCTATGGTATCACAATTAAATGCATTGAACATCTTCGAGGGTGAGTGTACTTCTCTGGGCGCCCCAAAGTTCAAAATCTGAAATACATGTGAGGAAGGGACTTTCTTTCGGTGAGGGCATTTGAAACATGAGGATGCATATATGTCAAAATCTTGGCGAAGGCAGTGTCGATACTCGGTATGTCTGAGGTAGCATCTGGTCGCAGGAATTACCTTGAAGTCCGCTCTCGATTTGTGAGAAAGCAAATAATGAAAACTCCTAAGCACAATACTAATTGTTGGTACCAACCGTCGAGCGTGATTATGTCTTTTTCATATTTTCACAAAAAAAAAAAACAACAACAAAAACCTTGCAAAATATATTGCATCATTTTTCAAACTCTAGTCACTCTCTTTTTACAAAAAAAAACATTCTACAAATACAAATCTCTTTTGCCGCATGAACTACGTTATGACCTCGATTCCCTTGGTGGGATAATGAGTGGCGCCACATCCAACAGTCCCCAAAAAAAAAAAAAAAAAAAAAAACTTACAATCCATTTTGCCGCATGAACTACGTTATGACATGGATTCCTCTGCGGGATCGAGGCCGACCACATGACCGGTCCCATTTTGGAAAAGTTCACAATCACTTTGCGCATGAACTACGTTATGACTGATTCCCTCGGCGGGATCGATACGAGCGACCAACGGCCGGTTCCATTTTTAGAAAACCCTTACAAAAACCTTTTAGCTTGCATGAACTACGCATGACTGATTCCTCAAGTGGGGATCGTGGCGACCACGCGTCGACCGGTCCCATTTTTGAAAAATCTTCACAATCCCTCTTGCTTGCGGCCGAACTACGTTATGACATGATTTCCTTGTCGGAATCGTGGCGACCTACATCGACCGGTCACACCATTGGAATCTTTCTTCCATTATCTTGCACAGTAATAGGCTCACATGATTGCCTTAACCAGGACAAAACAAGTTGCCAAGACAAAGCTTCGATTTTGTCGGTTGGAAGTTCGGCATCTTCATATATATACCGGCGGGGCATATTTTAAAGGTTCCACTGCGCAGAACACGCCAACGGACTTGAAAAATGCCGGAACATCTATGTCTTCGATCCAAACAAATCCGAACTTACGAGCATCAAGAGCCAAAGCTATAAAATCGTATGAATCAACCGCCCCTCCTAAACTCACAAATTTCTTCGAGGTTTCGGGTTGACAAAGGCAAGGAAGCGCAAGATGTGTGTTAAATTCGCACAAACATTGCATCACATTCGTCAAGGTCATGGACGACATTTCAATCCACGATCCACATGAATGGCGAATCGGCGAAGATTCAACACAACGTGGAATCATTACACCAAACCCATCAAGAATGGGCGTCATTTACATCTTTCACGGCATTCTGAACGGCAAAGAACACGCTGCGTAACGGCGGCGTCAATGGCACAACACGTCTACACAATAACGTTTTCCAACGCACCACGTCTATGCACGGCGTCATTTCAACCCATGCGGGTCACCACGCCAATCATCGCGTCAATCAGCCCCACCCTCTAATCGCGGGTATTTCATTTTCGATGGTGCCCCCTCTGCGGGTATTTAAATTTCGTCGGCGCCCTCCTATCGGGTATTTAAATTTACGTCGAGCCGCCACCTCTAACGCACGGGTATTTCATTTGATCGGCACCGCTCTGCCGGGTATTTCATTTTCGATGGCGCCCGCTCCTAACGCCGGGTATTTCATTTCGATCAGGCACCCACCTCTGTCGGGTATTTCATTTTTCGAGGCACCCACCTAATGCGGTATTTCAATTTCAATCGAGGCACCCACCTCTGTCGGGTATTTAAATTTCGATCAGGCGCCCACCTCCCAGGGTATTTCATTTTGATCAGGCACCCACCTCTGTCTGGTATTTCAATTTCAGCGCCCACCCTGTCACGGGTATTTAAATTTGATCAGCGCCCACCTCCTAATCTGGGTATTTCATTTCGTTGATCACCCGCCCTCCTGTCGGGTATTTCAATTCAGTGCACCCACCTCTAATCTGGGTATTTAAATTTGATCGCCACCTCCTGTCTGAGTATTTCATTTCAGTGCACCCACCTCCTAATGTCACAGGTATTTAAATTTCAGTCAAACGACCTCCATCACAAGGGGGTATTTCAATTTGACGCCCTCCTAATGCGGGTATTTGTTTAATTGACGCCCACCTCTGTCTGGTATTTCAATTTGATGACGCCCACCTCTAATCTGCGGGTATTTCATCTTAATCAGCGCCACCCTCCTGTCGGGTATTTCAATTTCCAGCACCCACCTCCTAATGCAGGTATTTCATTTAGTCAATGCACCCACCTCTACGCGGTATTTTAATTTGATCAGAGCACCCACCTCTAATGCTGGGTATTTCATTTTGATCGACGCCCACCTCCTAATGCGCGGGTATTTCAGTCAGGCGCCCACCTCTGTCTGGGTATTTCAATATCCGCCAGCGCCCACCTCCTAACTGGTATTTCAATTTATGTCGCACCCACCTTTATAATGCCGGGTATTTTAATTTCAATCGCGCTATGCAATCGGCGCCTATCTGCATAACGTCTAAGCAACGACGTCACCTCATTACGCATATGTTACATCATCATCGCATTGGGAAGTACTTGAACGTTGTTCCACCGCTTCCCCAAGATGTCTCGCCACATACGCAACGTGTAAATCATAAGTCGACACTGGGACATTGTTCTTGAATGTGCATAATCTTTTGCAACTTCTCTCCCGTCGGGATTTTATTTCTTCCCACACATCCCTAACCTTCCTCGAGTCCCGGTGATCAGGACAAAATTGGCTACTCAGTCAACTTCTTTGGCCGAAAACTCTTTCATCGTCTCCGACCAAAGAGGGGCATCTGTTGACACCCAATTTTGTCCCATCTTTTCTGATTTTATTTGCAATTCTTAATATTTTTGACACTTTAAAACAATTTTAAAATACAGGCATATATATGTATATATATCATTATTATTTGCATTTTATTGGCATTTGCATTTTTTATATCATAATCATACTTTTACTCTAATATTATATGTTATTTTATTTTCGCAAAACGGCATTGCATTTTTATTTTTTATTTAAGCATCAAGCATTTCACAAATATTATATTTTATCATATTATCATCTCTACAATTTATAATTTTTGCAAAGCTTTTTATTTGTTTATATATAATAAAACCATTTTATATTCTTAACACATAACCCATTTCATTTCCCCCAAAAAAACTTCTACTCAACCCAAAACAATTCTACCCAACCCAAACTAAAACCCATTTCGTCCAAGCCTAACCCATCACCCATTTATTTTAACCCAAAACAATTCCAAACCCCATGGCCCAACCAGCCAAATACAAATGAGCCCAACCGTCAAGCCCCAAGACCCGACCCGAACCGGTCCAACCCGAAACCCAAACCCTTCCCTCTTATACCCAAACACCAACACATAACCCTAAGAAAAAACCCAAAAAACAAAAAATATATCACCCTCTCTTTCTCTCTTTCAAACCGCCAAGACTTTACCCCATTACCCCTACACCAATGACCCCATCGCCGCCATGCCACTCGCCGCCACCCCACACCACTACCCTCGCCTCGGACACCCCCACACCACTACCCCGCCTACGCCAGACACCCTACACCACCCACATCACAGTCGATTTTGGGGTTTTTGAGGTCCTAAGTTCGAAAATGGGGGTTCCGGTTTACTCTTGTTGGTGGTTTTCGGTTTGATTTTGTTGGTGGTTTTGGTACTTTTGTTGGTGGTTTTTCGGTTTGTTTTGTTGGTGATTTCGGGTTTGATTTGTTGGTGGTTTCCGATCTGTTTTGGTGGTTTATTTTCGGTCGATTTTTGTGATACTACTTTCTCGGTCACAAATCCGGGTCGGGTCACAATCCGGGTCGGGTCACACCTTGTCGGACGAAAATCTCCAGGTTTATGTTTTTACTTTGTTGTTGGTGTACCTGAAATTTGGAGGAAAATCGGGTCGGGTCATCGATTCGGGTCGTGCCACCGATTCGGGTCGGGTCGACCCGATTTGTATAATTTCCGGATTTTGTATGTTTAATATTTAGTTGTTGGTTATCTGGAATTTGGAGAAAATCGATTTGGGTTGAAAAACATCCGATTCGGGTCGGGTCACTGATCCGCGGTTGATCTTGCCTTCGGTTAATTTTAGATTTTTGTATGTTTATATTGTATTTGTTGGTTACCGAAAATTTGAAAAGAATTTGATTAGGGTTGAAATATCCGATTACGGTCCAACATGCTGATGCCCGATCGATTGGATCGAATAAATATCCAGATTTTGTGTTTTTAATATCTTGTTGTTTATTATCTGAAAATTCAAAAAAAAATGTTTGATCCCGGGTCGGGTCGACCCGAAATCCGAATCGGATCAGCATTGATGTCAAGTCAGTCAAATTTGAATTCTAGATGGGACGTTTTAATTGCAACCTGCTGGTTTATTTTGGCATTTAAATATTCTACACCGGATATCTTGTATTTTCTTGTTTTATTATTTTATTAATATCGTGTAGGTAAATTGAAATTGAGTAGCGCTTTTTTTATTTCGTTCCTCTGTTTTTCGGTTTCTGTTTGATCCCGCAAACGCGGATATCTTCTTATTTTCTTGTTTTATTGCTTTAGTAATATCGTCGCATTTAGGCCGAATGAAATTGAATTCGAGTGCGCTTTTTCATTTCGTTCCTGTTTTTCAGTTTACTTTTTAAGCATCAGGCAATGGATATCTTAATTCGTCTGCTGTTTATTGCCTTATTTATATCGCATTTAGGCGAAGGAAATTAAATTCGAGCACTTTTTCTTTCTTTCGTTCGTTTCTCTGTTTCTTTAATTTCTGTTTTAAACATCAGTACCGGATATGTATATTTTCTTGTTTACTATTTTTAAAAATTAAATCGCATTTTAGGCCGATGAAATTGAATTGAGGCAGCTTTTTCGTGCTTATGTTTCGGGGCCATTCTTGTTTTGGCATTTAAACATCCGTGCATGGATTGTCTTCTTTGATTCTTGATTTACATAAATCCTGCATTTAGGCCAATGAAATTGAATTCGAGGCCGCGTCCCTTCGGATATCATTTCTCAATTTCTGTTTTTCTTTTACTGTTTCGACACCAATTTACTGATTGGAATATTATACTACACTGGCCGATGAAAAAATATCCGTCGATTTTTGAGGCCTCCACAGTTGTAAAGACGGAAAATAAAACTTTTGGACAATGATGAAACTTAAATCTTTTTCACCCGAGAGACCAACATGTTCGGTAGGCAAGGCAACTAAAATGACCAACGAGTCATATGTTCGCAGCCACGACGTGATTGGAATGATCTTTTCAAAATTTAAGTTCAGGCCCTCCGTAATCAAAACATTTATTGTTTTGAATCTGGATCGAAGATTATGTATATTTAATTGTTTCTAACGTTTATTCTTGTGACTTGCAAAGATAAAGTCAAAGTCAAATAACCCTGAGATTATTTATTTTGTTGTTGTCTTTACTTTCTTTAATTCACCTTTATTCCATTTTGTATTGTAATATTATTGTACTCGTGAAATTATTGAAATATTTAGAATAGGTAGACATAGAATTAATTATTAGGGTAGTCAAAACTTGAAACCTCGCTAGTTTATTTATTTTTAGGCTCGGTTAGTTTTAAAATCGTTAATCGTTAGTTTATCTATTTTAGGCCCGTCGCCCATAAGAAATCACATTGCATACATCTTTATCAATTTTCATCACTAATGCATATTCATATTCTTTTAGCTTTACATGTATATTATTGTCATACAAATGCATGCTTGTACAAATGCATCATTTCATTAAATACTTACAGCGTTATTTTTATACTTGTAAAACATGCACTTTTTAACATAATAATTAACTTGAGTTTGATCGGATAACTTAGCAAGTTAAGCGGATCTTAAAGGATGCCTAACCGCTTCACTTTAGGATAATAGAGAACCTTTATCTAGAATCTCATTAGTTTCGGACCACAAAATTGGAGTTATTTCTGACTTTTAGTTAGTATTCAGGTGCCCTAATTCACCTTAGAATAATTAGGTGGCGACTCCTCAAGCAAGCATTTTTAGTCAATCCAGAGGGAATCGACGTCATCGCGTCGCGAAGCCCGCAGGTCAAAATCGGGTGCGACACCCATATCCTTCATGTCGAAGTATTGTTTCAACATGTTCTTAGTCTCTAGAATCAAACTAGGAATGCTCCATCTGATCAATATGTCATCTACATACAGGCATATTATGACGAACGAGTCAGAGTTACCTTTCATGTAGATGAATTTGTCACACTCATTAATGGAGAAACCCTTCGATAGTAGAGTACTGTCAATTTTTTCGTGTCAGTGCTTTGGGGCTTGTTTCAGCCCGTACAGAGAATTGACAAGCCGACAGACTTTCTTCTCTTGCCCTGGAACCACATACCCCTCGGGTTGTTCCATATAGATTTCTTCTTCCAAATCACCATTTAGGAAAGACTGTCTTGACATCCATTTGATGTATCTCAAGGTCACGCAATGCTGCGATTGCAATGAATACTCGTATGGACGTCATCCTAGACACCGGGGAGTACGTGTTAAAGTAGTCAAGGCTTTCCTTTTGTCGATATCCCTTGACTACCAACCTGGCCTTGTACTTATCTATAGACCCATCTGCTTTATACTTTCGTTTGAGTATCCATTTACAACCCAACGGTTTAGTTCCCGGAGGAAGATCAACCAACTCTCAAGTATGGTTATGTAGAATGGAGCCTATTTCACTCTCAATCGCTTCTTTCCAGAGCGGTGCATCTGGAGTTGACAATGCTTCAGCAATTTTCCTTGGTTCATCATCAACCATATAAGCTACAAAGTCAGGACCAAAAGATTTATCCTTCCTGGTCCTTTTACTTCGCCTTAGTTCCATTTCTGGAGTCTCCAAGTTCTGAGAATCTAGAAAACTAGATTCCGGATATTCAACCACTTCGAGATTCACTAGATCTGAACCATCTAGATCCAGGCCGTCAACGACTCCCGGTTCTTGAGAGCTTTGTTCATAACTTCGTTTGCGAGAGGTTATGTCTTTTTTCTTTCTAGAAAAGGTATCTTCAAAGAATTGAGCATTCCTTGATTCCATGATTATACCCCCGTGGATATCTGGAATATCTGACTTATAAGAAGTGATAGGCACTACTGTTATTTGCATATCCGATGAATATGCAATCTACAGTCTTAGGCCCAATCTTGACCTGTTTTGGCTTGGGTACTTCAACATTTGCCAAACAACCCCACACCTTTAAATATTTATAGGTGGGTTTTTTCCTTTCCATGATTCATATGGAGTTTTGTCCTTACCCTTATGTGGGACTCTGTTAAGAATCGTATTAGCGGTAAGGACAGTTTCTCTCAATATGTTTTGGGGAAGGCCGGAATTGATGAGCAAGGCATTCATCATTTCCTTCAATGTGTGGTTCTTACGTTCCGCCACACCGTTCGATTGAGGTGAGTATGGAGCCATCGTTTGATGAACAATGCCCGATTCGGCATAATATTCCTTAAATGGCGGTACATATTCTCCCCCTCTATCGCTACGAATAGATTTAATCTGCATGCTTAGTTGGTTCTCAACTTTTGCTTTGTAACGTCGGAACGCTTCAAAGGCTTCATCCTTACTTTTCAACAAGTAAAGGTAACAATACCTTGTGCTATCATCAATGAATGTCACAAAGTACTTGTTCCCCCTAGTTTATGCAAACTTCAAATCACATATATCTGTGTGAATAAGTTCTAGAGGAGCGGTATTCCTTTCGACTGATCGAAAATGAAGCTTTGTAAGTTTTGCCTCTACGCACACCTCACACTTATGTTGAGGGTTTACGTCGATAGACGGCAACAACTCCAACTTCACCAACCTTTGGATGGACTTGTAGTTGACATGTCCTAATCTATGATGCCATAAATTAGAGGACTTAAGCAAGTAAGAAGAAGCTTCAATATTATTGCTTGTATGTAATACAAACATGTCGTTAACTTTGAAGAGGCCTTCACAGATGAATCATCTTCCCACAAACGTTCTATTCTTAGTGATTACAAATTTATTGGACTCAAACACTAGCCTAAAACCAGCATTAACCAATAAATGACCTGAAATTAAATTTCTTCTAATCTTAGGAACATGCATCACCTCCTTCAGAGTGAGCTCCTTTCCAGAAGTCATCTTCAGGACTACTTTTTCTACCCCCAACACGTCAGAGGAAGCGTTGTTACCCATGAATAGCGTCTTGTCTGTAACTGGTGTATATGTGGCGAAGATATCTCTATTGGAACAGATGTGTATGGTAGCACCTGTGTCCATCCACCATTGCATGGGATTCTCAACAAGGTTTGCTTCAAGCACCGCCGCCGAGAACTCCTCAATCATGTCGTCAAGAAGCGTGTCTTTGACGACGTTAGCATGTGCCTTACCTTTGACCTTGGCCTTCTCTTGTTACTTAGTCTTGAGCTTGCAGCAGTCCTTCATCATGTGACCAGGTTTCCCACAGTGGTGACAGTTTCCTTTGAACTTCTCCGCCTCTTGGGTTTTGCCGTCTTTCTAGAACTTGCGCTTCTTGCTTGGTTCCCTTTGGCCTCAGCCAGATTTTCCTTTGCTTCAGTGGGTGGTTTACCCCTAAGTAAGGCCTTTTTATTATCTTCCTGAATTTGGAGTTTGATAATAAGTTCTTCAAAGGTCATTTCCTTTGTTTTGAGTTTTAAGTAACTCATAAACTCATTCCACGAGGGAGGTAACTCATAAGAATTCCTTTGTTTTGGGACATCTTGTGCGTTGTACTTCTTTTGCATCTTCTCCCACAACTCTTTGGCAGTGCCTACAGTGCAATACATCGTGTAGATAAGGGCTGACAAGCAGTTCAATATGTAATTCTTACACATGAAATCACTATGACTCTATGCATCAAGAACCATCTTCATGCCATTAATGACATGGATACATAGGCCCCCTTTAGCCATTTCAGAAGGCGAATGGTCCATTTCATCTCCAGCTTGTGGAGGATCTTCTGTTAGGAAATGTGTCATTCCCATAACAGTCAGATACAATAACATCTTCTGTTGCCATCTCTTGAAGTTTGAGCCTATCAACTTTTCAGGGAGTTCATGGTGAAATCCAGCGGGTGAAGGAACAACAACGTTCTCTTGAGCGGCAGTAAAGGCGTTGGATGAGCCTTGAGCAACTGGAAAGGATTTAGGTGTGACTTGAGCAGTGGGGAAGGCAGAGGGATTAGCTTGAGTAGCAGCAGTAGCAAAATCAGAAGCAGTTTGTTCTCTTCCATTCATCTTTCTAGGTACTTACAACAAGTCTTGTCTTTAAATTGTTGCAGGGAACGAGAAGTAAGTAATTAATACAATTTGTAGGAAATGATAAATTAAATATTACAATAAACTGGAAATCAAGAACTTAACAAACTGCTTTTGAGATTTGCTGAGTCGAGTGATGACACTCTGTCTTTAAGACAAGATTGCCCCGTATATCTCCTTTTACGTTGTCGGGCAATAGTCTCCCAAGATACAACAACAACTTAACAATTGAGCAAATGAAACTCAAATGTTACTCTTGAAGAACTTTGAGTATAATAACTTTTGCTAGAGAGGAAGAAGATGAATTCAGAAAATCTGGAGTATTTTCTAAGTGTTGAGTAGTGTTCTTCAATTGAGCCAAAGGCCTCAATTTATAGTGTAAAGAGAAGACCCCTCAACTAGACAACTAATGGCCTTCAATAGCCATGTAATGGCACTTGATTGAGGGGTTACATTCAGCCAAATAATGGCTGAATTCATGTGCCAAGTAATGGAGAATCAATGCTCCAAAACCAACCCAAAGGTCAGATCTTTCCAACTTCCCGTCGCAGCATTCTGCCTCCAAAGCGCCGCGGCTATGTGAATTAGCGCCGCAGCTCCAGTGACTGGTCAACCAATTAGCGCCACGGTGTCGGAGCGACGCTGCTCTGATGGGGCTGTGCCGCGGCCCTTCGCGGCTCCGCGACGATTTCCGACACGTTTCATCTTACACTTCGTACATTTCTTCCTTCTTTTACCAACGTGGAATACTTTGTTATTTGGTCAATAACCATCCATAATTCCATGTCTCAAACGTATTACATACGTACCAATATCTCTTTCACTAATGAAATTTGCGATACTTGACAGTACGTGTGCACGTGTATGGAAACGACGTTTCCGACGTGTGGGTCCCCAATTATTTAAATCATAAATAATGAGATATACTTAATTCCACGTTTATTAAATTTCTAACAAAAAGTTTGGATATGGGACCCAACCACCGAAATATAAGGGGTAAGATTTAATATTAAACATCTCTATTGTCTGAACAAAAGTCGTGCTACCAATTACTTTATTGAAATTCCTATAGGTTAGATGCTGTTTATTCAATAAAACAACGAATAACTCAAATCCAAAATAACGTGTCGTGTTTATAAGCAATTGGCAAAACGTAAACACCATTTAAATAAACATTAGTATTTAATACAGCATTTTGTTAAGTATGCCTTTGCATTCATTTTTTTTCTTCTAGCATGTCCTTTTCCACTGAACAAATAAAATATGAACAGAGTATGGAGCTTTCTGGCCTGTTTTAATTTTATAATTACCCTTTGTCTATTTTATCCTTTTGTATTTACTGAAAACCTTATTCAAATGGTGTAAGAACAATGATCATAGTCCATAATAAATTAACAATAGTATATACTTTGGTTAACCTATTGATCAGACAGAAACAGAACAATTCTTTTGTCCATAACATTATTGATCTAAACTTTGGCTTATCATGAAAACGGAACATTGATGCATGTACACATAAATAGAGACCAAAGATGGCTTTTACTCTATTTAACACCATATAGAGCCATACCAACAAAATACAGATGTTTTATTTTTAACCTTACAAATACTTGTCATCATTAGTAAAGAAGAGCTGGCAATTGAAACAAAGTTAAAGTTTAAATATACTGGTGGTTAATATTATTGTTGCTTGGTTGAGAAAGCAAAACAAATTATTGATTTACGAAAATAACATATGATAACAACCAAATTAAAAGTGCAGGGAATTAAAAATAGAAGTAAGCAAAGATAAAAGCTGATAATTAATAGCATAAATAAACACACATGTTGTATGGCATACGTAATGTCTGATCTTGTAAACGTAAGATACTGAAGAGCCCCTGCAAGACCGCGATAGCGGATTGGATCCTCGTAAGGGGAGCCGGCCGCAACCCCTAACTTGGGTTTAGTATCAACTGGAGTTGAAGTGGACTTACATGATGACATACCAGCTCGCTCAATAATCTCAGCCGCATACTTCCGTTGCGATGACAATAACCCACCTGCATGACGAGTGACAACAATTCCCAAAAAGTAACTCAAGGGCCCCAAGTCTTTTATAGCAAACTCAGAACTGAGAATTGTCATGATAGACTGGTGTAATGCATCAGAAGAGGCAGTCAAGATAATATCATCCACATATAATAGTATATAAGCTAGGGAAGAACCACGACGATATATGAATAATGAATTATCATATCTGCTGTGAAAAAATCCAATAGTCGAAACATAGTCAACAAACCTCTTATACCAAGCCCGTGGGGACTGCTTAAGTCCATACAAGGACTTCTTCAATAAACAGACATGATGAGGATATTTGAGATCCCTAAACCCCAAAGGCTGATGCATATAGATTATCTCCTTAAGATCACCATGTAAGAAAGCATTCTTCACATCTAACTGATGAATGTGCCATGCTTTCGAAAGAGCTAAGCTGAGCACAGTGCGAATGGTAGTCGGTTTGACCACCGGACTAAATGTCTCACCACAATTCACACCAACCTGTTGAGTCTTACCATCACCTACAAGACGAGTCTTATACATTGCAAAAGAACCGCCAGAATTGTCCTTATGAGCAAAAATCCACATAGATCGAATAATATTAACAGCAGATGGACGGGGCACCAACTCCCACGTCTTATTATCAATAAGAGCATTGTATTCGTCGGTCATAGCAATTTTCCAATTCGGGTCATTTAAAGCAGACACGGGACTACGGGGTAGGGGTGATTTAAGAACATTAGAATTTAAATTAAAATGTCTCTTCGGTTTAAAAATACCCCATTTACTACGAGTGACTGGTCTCTGACTCGGGGGAGAATTGGGCGAATTTTGGGAAATATCGGGACACGTGACGGACTGGCCAGCAGGCAGTGGGCCTGCCGGCCCAACACGGTAACTGGCAGAACTCGAGACTAGACCAGTTTCGGTATTGGGCTGGGTAACTGGCCCAATTATCGAAACATGCCCAATTACTGGACTGGGAACAATGGCATGTGACGGTACTGTAGACCCAGCGGGCAGTGGTCCTGCTAGTGGATTTTGCGTACGGGACATGTCCGAAAAATGGTGGATAATATACGGGGAGACATCGTCATCTAAAAAATTATACGAACTAGGCACGAGACTACTCACTTTAGCAAACGGAAATAGGGATTTATCAAAAATAACATGGCTACTAATGATGATTTATTAGATGATAAATCAAAGTATTTGTAACCACAATGATTAGACAGATAATCCAAAAACACACAAGCGGTAGATCGAGCCTGAAGTTTGTTAATTGTGGTGAACGGAAAGAGTGGATAACACAAGCACCCAAAGACCCTAAGATGAAAATACGAAGGAGTCTTATTATAAAGATATGAAGAGGGGAGGAATACGTCAAGTCTTTGATAGGAAGTATGTTAAGGAGATATTTAGCCATTTGTAGAGCATGATGCCAAAAAGGAGGGGTACGGAAGCATGAATCAACAAAGTTCGGACAACGTTATTAATGGTACGAATTTTGCATTCGGCTTTCCCATTTTGTGAAGACGTATGAGGACAAGAAAAATGAAAATTGATCCCATTATTCGCACAAAACTCCCGAAACACCCCATTATCATATTCATTGTCATTATCATATTCATTGCCATTATCACATTGAATATTTTTTATTTTCCGTTCGAATTGGGTTCTAATGAATGCTCTAAATTTTAAGAAAGTGAAAAAAATGTGACATTTTTTCGCTATCGAAAAAGTCCATAAAAATTAGAATAATCATCCAAAAATAGAACATAATAACGATGACCCAAAGAACTAAGAATAGGAGATGTCCATAAATCGCTATGAATAATATCAAATGACATTAAAGTACGAGAATTAGAGTCTACAAACGGCAATCTAACAATTTTTTCCTAAAGAACAAGATGACAACTCGGAGTATTACGCGTACCCTTACAAGAAATAAAATTATTTTTTTCTAAGGAAGACAAAATAGACGACC
Source organism: Anisodus acutangulus (assembly GCA_029783415.1). Classification (NCBI taxonomy): domain Eukaryota; kingdom Viridiplantae; phylum Streptophyta; class Magnoliopsida; order Solanales; family Solanaceae; genus Anisodus; species Anisodus acutangulus. Next base: position 14,778,765 of record CM056502.1, on the reverse strand, counting down.
CCGGATAACCTAGACGAGCGCGCCAACGTTGCGGAGTTGGTCCGCCAATTCCTTCAACCTTTTGTAATAAGCTGAAACGTTCGGAAAATCTTCCATGTTGAAATGGGAGAATTCCTTCTCAAGAGTAACAACTCTAGAATTTTGATTATCTTGGAATATATCACGTATTCTATCCCAAGTAGCCTTCGCCGTAGCGTCAGGCTCAATAATTGTTTGCAATAGGTCGATAGATATAGTGGAGTAAATCCACTGAAGAACGGTATCATCAAGAGTTATCCATAATTTAGGATCATCCTCAGATTTAGGTACCTCCGTATCAGCAGGAGCAGCGGGGATAATGTGATAGAGGACTTGATGCGAGCGTGCGTGAACTTTGAACAGTTCGGCCCACGTTGCGTATTGGACGTTTTCTATTTCAAGAACGATAGGGATGTAGTTCTTGATGTTAGAAACAGTAAGGGCCGAGTGAAACGTGTTCTTAGCCATAATAGCAACGCAAGACGTGATAGAGGGGTTTGGAAGGAAATTTAGGAAGAGAAATAACAACCGTCGGGAACGGAAACCGAGGATATGCTCTCGGTCCGAGGCTGGAGTTCGACGGAAAAGAGTTGGGAGAAAAAGAACTTAGACTTCTGATACCATGAAAGAAATAATCTCTTGATTATTTTCATTAATGAAAGAGTATATATACAATTTACAACTTTCATAATAGAAAAATCTTATTCATATTCTACTCCCAAAACCTTATTCTACTTGTACAATAATTATGGTAAGTGTACAATTCTAATTTAATACAAATCTTACCTAATATATTACACTAAATCATGCCACACACCCGTGATATACACTAATTATGGAAGTGTATATCACGGGTATACACTCATTAATTATCAAAAGCTAGACACAAATATTGAAGAAATATTAGCAATAATTAAGATTAAAATCCTAGTTACCTCTAATACATTCAATAAAAGCACCTAAACAATTAGAATTCTCAAGAAGAAGGTTACCTCTTGCGGATCCTAAGACAAAATTCAAAGTCAACAAAGAAATCACCTTTAAGCTCACAAATATTCATCAACATAATCTCTTCTTCATAACAACTTTCATCTCACTCAAATCTTCAAGTGGGAGACGTTCATCTTTCTTTCTTGTTCTCTTGTGAGTTTCCCACCAAGTAGTAGCAAAACCCTCAAATTGAATAATGACACACTCGACTTTCATAACATTTGCAATGTTGTTCACTTGAAAGATACCTTCACTTTTTAATATCCACTCTAAGTACTCTTCCAGATCATTATTTCCCTTGAATTTTGACAAAGTCACCTTAACTCTTTTCTCTGGTATAAGAACTAAAAAGCTTAAAATAAAATAAAAACAAAAAGAAAAGTAATTTATATCTTGACATATGACACACACTTGTTTTTTTTTCTTGTAAGTATTACTGCTAGGGTCAAAGTTACGGTCATCAATCAGTAAAACCCCAATTTATGGATGGGATCATATTCAAAATTCTCTTTTCATTAGTTGGATCAGAAGGTAGGCTACAAGTTGGTGAGTCATCTTCTCTTCCAACTAAGCTAGTTCAGAATTATTATTAATTAATGGGCAAAAATGATAAATCACTGTGATTCTTTTGAAAAGGGAATTGGTTGGGGATGAGTAAAAGAAAGTATTTTTTTAAAAAAAAAAAATCTTTTTTCCGTCCATTTTAGTTGACACCCTTTCTTTTAAATACGTTTTGAAGAGATTTATACTCTTCCCCCTTAAATTTATGTGTCGTAGTTTAATTGGATACGAGTTTACAAATTCTTTTTTGTTGTTGGAATTATCAGTATAAACATGTCATGAGATTTTTGTGGCTATAAAAGCATGTCATTTAAAGGTAAAATGAAAATTTTAAATTTAAATTAATTTTAAATATAAAAAAGTATAATTATTTCCTAAATGAAACAATAAGAAAATAGTGTTTTATAAAATGAGACAGAAGAATTATCTTTGTTTATATTTAATTTTTTTGTTATTTTTTATATTTTCATTTTTTACCTTAATAATATATCTCGTAGAGGATTGCATGCTCCAAGTACCTCACAATGTACGATGAGTATTTCTCCCAAAATGTTTCTCTTATTTTTTTTTAAATTCGTTTTTTTAACTTTTGACCTCATACTTTAAGATCACAAGATTCAAGAAAATTCTTTATTTTTTTAAACTTCGTATCAAGTCAAAATTAGATAAATATTTTAAAATAGAAGAAATATAATTTTTAAATTTTTTATGTCCAGTTAAATATTATTGTACAAAATTTAGAATTTACTGCATGCAAAATCACATACTACCAAAAACGAAAAGAATCTAGAGGTAACTCTCAGATAGGCAGAAAGGCACAGCTGGTTTTGGCGAAATTAAGAGTTAAGACTAACAAAGGGGCCCCCACCAAATGCCTAAACAAATTCAATCCAAGTATATGTACTCCTTCCTTCTCAAATTAGTTATGATATTTATTAAAAATAATTATCTCAAATTATTTATTATTTTAAAAGTTTAAGATATAATTTTTTTATTTTTATTATTAATAAATATGATATATAAATAAAATAATTATTTAATAAAAAAATATTATAATTTAAATGTAAATAAAGATAAAGTATGATAAATATTCATTCTAATTAATATCTCTTGAAATAGTCTGAGACGGAGCGAGTAACTGCTAGCCCATTACACATTTCCTATTTTACCCTTCCCCCTCTCCCTTATATACCCGAATCTTCCTCCACTTTCTCCTCAAACCTCCAACTCTTTCCCGTTCATCTTCTTCTTCTCTTCAAACAAAACAAGCAAATTCCTCTTTTGTCCCTACACAACAACAATGGTTAAAGGAGGCAAACTCACCAAACTCAAATCCGTCCTGAAGAAAATGCAATCGTTCAAACTCGGACGCAACGGCAGCACCGTCGTAGCGACACATCATCATTCTTCCGACGACGACGACCATAATTCATTTTCCGACAAAAATTTATACCCTGTCTATGTCGGAAAATCTCGCCGCCGGTACCTCGTTAACTCCGACGTCATCGACCACCCGCTTTTTCGCGAACTCGTCGAAAAGTCCAGCGAATCTGAAGAGTATATTACAGTTGGGTGTGAAGTTGTTCTGTTTGAACATTTGCTATGGATGCTTGAAAATGCTGATCCTCAACCAGAGTCATTAGATGAGTTGGTTGAATTTTACTCTTGCTGATGTGGAATAACTGTCAGTAACTGAATGAAAAAAAAAACTGTGGTAATTGGAGATGGCCAATATCGAGTATATAGTTGTATGTAAATTTTTCTATTTTTGGTCAAGAGTTAATTTATGATTTTGATTAATTAGCTGTAGAAGGACGGAAAAAAAGAGGATTAGCCCGAGGCAAGTCTCTTGGTATTTAAGAGACAAGCCTAATTGGGTGGTTTGTTATTCAATCAATGCATGTTCCATTCTTTCATGTACTAAATTTTTATCCTTATCCATTTTGTCCTACAATTTTTTTTCTTTTCTCCTTATTTGAAACCAGCTAACATCAACAATGCTACATTTTACTCTGATACTCTGTAAAGAATGAATATTGAGTCTAATTCAATCCCAAAGTTAGTTTGTAGGGTCAAGATTGTCCAATTCATATAAGGAATTCATGTTCTCATTCAATTTTCGATGTGGGACTCTTAACAGTTACGATAAGAAAAATAACAGTTAATTTGATTGTTAATTAGCGATATGTAGGTATATTAGTTAATTATATAGAATTTAGCTATTAATATATCGATTATTTTAGTTTTATTATATAAATAATATATAAACTCACTCATAACTTATTATTCATGTCAGTTTACGAAATGATAACTAAATATCTCACTTGATATTTTGAATTTTATACAAAAACAACTACTCCTAGTAAACCATCAAACATGATAATTAGTTATTTAATTTTAATACATAAATAAGTTAATTCTATCCGGCAATCAAACGACCTTATGTGCTAGTTCTTAATGGTCTTTCACTCGTGGTACTCATGTATGATCAAAGCTTATCAAGAAGGACGACTCCAAGAAATTGACGCAGCATAGAGTCTCCAAAATCTCTCTCTAAGATATACTATATAGAGTTACACTCTATAGACCTACTCGCCAAAACTCACTTAATCTAAATTTTGAATCCGTCTTAATTGAACCAACAATACTAATTATCGATTTATAGTTGATAAATTTGTCTGAATTAAACATTGTTTAGAATAAATAAGCAGAGACAGCAATAGGGAAAGACGATACAAATCTTATGCAGGCGGGCGAGCTAGGTAGGACCAGTGGATTTAAACAGAGAAATTAAGCAAGTAAAACTTTAATTATAACATTCTCATTTTACCTTTAATAACATTTTCCTACAGAATTACATGATACTAAGAGTATTTATGACATATTTTATTTTTTAACTTATATATGTCACACTTTTGCCATTTCTATAAACAAGGTTACACATTATGTTGAAAAATGTGATAAATTGATCCTTGATTTTAACGTACTACACAGCTGTTGTTGGTTTCTTTTTCTTTTTCCCTACAGCTGTTGGTTGGGGTCACCCGTTTTGAATCTCTTTTGGTGTTTGTCCTCCACATAATTGTCCAAGAGCTGCTGGGCTCCTTGTACATGTACTCACTTTTCGGACGTATAACTGGAAGTTGATCTGTCAATACTTTTTCGATTAATTTATCGCAACTATATACTATGTTGTTTGAGTTTTGGAGAAGCTAAGACTTAAACGTCATCAATAAGGGTGCTTAACTATCACAATAGAGTTAATCTGCAGCTTCTAAGATAATCATGGCGGTAATTGCCCACTTGAACCACTTAGCTTAATTAGCATGTAACTCTTTCATGATCATGTCTCAAGGCGGATTCCGAATTTAAATTTAATGAATTCCTATTGTAATCTCAAAATTAATTTATAATGATAATTGAATTCACAATCAAATTTTTATAATTTTTTAATGAAATTTTTAATACATATATAGAGTATAAGAAAAAAGTTGCCGAGTTCCCAATCGAGAACTCACTACTAGAAACTAGGGGTGTCCAACGGGGCGGGTCCCGGCGGGAAGGGACCCGGCAGGACGGGGAGGGTTGGGACGAGGGCTCCAGAGGGATTAGCGGGCCGGGATAGGCGGTACGGAAAGAGGTTCCGTCCCGTCCCACATCCCGTCGGAAGAGGGGCCGAGATTTGGGGGGACGGGACGGGTCGGGATCGGGATTTGAGGTTTTTTTTGCCACTTAATTTTAAAAAATAATATATATATATATATATATACACACACACACACTTCAATAATTGAACAAGATAGTGTAATAAAAACATCCCGAGGCTATTTTTGTGCCTCTTATATTATTTAATAGAAATATGATTTTTTGTAATATAATTTCAAAATTGCAACTTTATGGTGTTGTTCAAAATTTGCAAATCACATAGTAAAATTGCAATTAAAAAAGTACATAGTTAACCATACTTTTTCTAATTTCCTCACAATGTCTTGATGATCTTTGGTTGAAATTGGAATTTGTTGGTCAAATTGTTCGACGTCGCTTCATGTTCCCTCAGACAAGATTTCGTTGTAGTTGTAGTCTTCTTCTTCAAAAAGTTTTAGGCCATCATTTACAACTAAGTTATAAATATGGCACGCACATCTTATAAGAAGAAGAAGATTACAACTAATTTGACCAACAAATTCCAATTCCAACCGAAGATCAACGAAGAAGAAGACTACAACTACAACAAAATCTTGTCAGAGGGAACAGGAAGCGACGTCGAACAATTTGACCAACAAATTCCAATTCCAACCGAAGATCCTCAAGACATTGTGAGGAAATTAGAAAAAATATGGTTAATATTTTGTGCAAAAATGCTTTCAAAAAGTTTTAGGCCATCATTTACAACTAAGTTATAAATATGTCGCACATTTTATATGAAAATGATCAGGAAAACATGGAGTTAATCGAACTTTTAAAAGTCTTATAGCATAATCATTACAAGTAGCATTATCTAATGTAATAGTTATAATTTTTATCAATTATTCCATAATAATCACAAATTTCATTAATATTTTGTGCAATAAAACTTCCAGTGTGCCTATCATCAATATATATATATATATATATAAAATATGTTTTTGCATAGACCAATTCTGATCTATCCAATGACATGTTACCGTTAAATAATCATTACCATTAGTACTACGGCCTATGTCAGAAGTGATAGCCACTTTGCCGTTAAAATGATACAATGCATAGCGTAAGTGATAGCCAGATGGCATTGGCACACCCGATTTTTTAGCCTGGTATTGATTCCACATAGACGTGTGCTCGCCTTGTACATGTCTCAATAAACCTCCCGTCACACCTTGATATTTTCCGGTTTTAAATTTATAAACATTTTTACAAATTTTATATCTAGCTAGTTGATTCTCTTGGTCTCTATCAAAAAAATCTCATGCAACTTATTTTAATTTTCGTTGTGTGGGGCCTCGACTCATACTAGGGGGAATAGGAGGCATTCCAGTTTCAGTTTGAGGTTGAGACTCAGTCTGAGCCTGAGGTTGAGGTGCACTAGTGGGTGTGTCATCTAGATTATCGTCTAAATTAAAGTCTGGTTCATCTACCTCATCATCTAATGGTATATCATTAAAAAAACAGTTTCATCTATATGAGTAAAATCAATGAAATCATCGGGACTAGGAATATGATTACTAGAAGAAGTACCATTACCCTTGTTACCCCTACTAGAAGAAGCACCCATACATTTACCCTTAACGTCCAAAGCGTTCCATTATAATTATGCAAATAAATAATTAAAGTAAATTAAAATTAAGTACGATAATTAAAATTAAGTAACAATAATAATTTAAAGAACGAACGAAGGTACCATACGGCGACGTAACGTCGACGTGTAATCAAGGTTGAAAATTAAAACTTTACTCGATGGATGACCCTTAAGCTAGTTGCCAACTTCACTATCAATTTTTTAACTTTGATATAAATGAGCAATAAAATATAATATTTAGTAGGCAGTGTAGAATTGTAGAGAGATAAATTGAGCGATTGGAGAGATTGTAGGAAGATTTGTGAGAAAAATGAAGAGGAAAATGAGGTATTTATAGTTGAGAAATAGGGTTAAAATGTAAATATATTAATTTAGGGATTAAAAATAAATATTAAAGGGGTAGGGGGGTTTATGGGATGGGGGGGGGGCTAAAAATGATCGTTGTAGCCATTACGCAACGACCAAAATCGAAATTTGGTCGTTGTTGCAACTGCTATTTTTGCAAAAGGGGAGAGGGTTGGTGGGACGGGACGGGCCGGACGATCCCAGGCTCCGTCCCGAGTTCGAACCCCGACACCGACAAATTTTTTTTATGGGGGATCGGGGCGAGGCGGGGCGGGTAGTGGGACGGGCCGGGTCGGGATCGGGATGAGTCGGCCCACTGGACAGCCCTACTAGAAACAGAGGATTTTTCCACCGACAATCGGTGGAAAAGTTTTGTTATAAAATATAATTTTTCCACCTCATTCTCACCGAAAAACGCATATTCGGAAACAAGTTCTCACTAAAACGTTGGAAATTTTTCTAATTTTTCTGTGTGAAAACACTACTATTTTTTCTTTTCTCGCTAATTCAATTAAAATATCTATGAATATAGCCACTGAACATTTTTAAGTGGGAAATTTCAGCAAAAAATTGTGACATTTTAGTAGTAACTCGTACCTAGCTAAAGCTTAATTTAAATCGGCCTCTGATTATTATCCTTCTATCCTATTTTATATGTCATACTTTCATTTTTAGCTTGTCCCAAAAAATAATATATTTAAATACAATTTAATCTTAATTTTTCTTTTTAGCCTTAATTAATTAATGAGATGATTGTTTATGGCTTGTTTTAAACTATAAATTTTAAAAGACTTTCTTTGATTTTTAACCTCAGAGCCTAGTCAAAGCTTTCCATATAAATTTACACGGAGGGAGTACTTAGTACTCCATATAACTTTGGTTTATGCTTTGCAGATTTCTAACTCTTTACTACCCTAGCATTAACATTAATTAAAATACAGTGGTCCTAACTCCTATCTACCGATGCTTATTGCTTAATAAAAGAAATTAAAAAGGGAAGTTTGCAGCGGCAAGCTGGTTGTGTGTAAAGGTACGTCATGACAAGAATTCACATCTAATTTAGTCTTCTTATAATTTTTTTGGAGGTATCTTAATTACCTCGTCCTAATTTTTGTGAGTCTTTTAAAAGCAGTTAGTGGAACTGCTTGGTTGTAACTTTTCTTTATATATAATAAGTTAGCTCTTAAGCAGGAAAAGTAATCTTTTGCAACTTGTTTTATTTTAACAACCCATAGGAGAAGGAAAAGAAATGGGCAGTCAGAATGCATAGTTTATTATACTAATGATTGGGTAGTTCAAGATGCTTTTGTGTTTTTCAAAAAAAAAGAGAAAAAAAAAGAAACATCTCTATTGATTTTGTTAATATGGTGAGAGGTTTAATTTTACACATTAATCAAATGGTGTACCCAGCACAAGCTCTTGTTTGTAGCTTTGTTTGTTGGTAGAAAGATATTCTCATTGCCCTTTTGAAATAAATGTTTAAAAAATTACATATATGGATAATTGGGAGGCTTGGAGAGATCATATGAGAATTAAAAGGGGGATTTTTGTATATTGCTAAGTGGAAGACACGAAAAAATTATACTATCCTAATACGCAGTGAGCACCTTATTATCTGTAATAACGCGTTTCTAATCTTTAATTCTAACTTATTAATAATATACATCCTCTTATTATTCCATAAACATGCTTCATCTGCCACTCCACTACAACAAGCCTATGCAACACTGGGCAAAAAATGGTTTAAAAGGGCAGTCCGGTCCATTAAGCTCTTGCGGGGTTCGAGGAAGGGTCAGACCACGAGGGTCTATTGTACACAGTTTTACCCTATATTTCTGCAAGAGATTATTTTCACGGCTCGAACCCGTGACCTTGTGGTCTCATGACAACAATTTTATCAGTTACGTCAAAATTATCTTTAAAGTCAAAGAATGGTTTACCTGGAGAAAATGTGATTTACTCCAAATAGGGTGTTTCGGATAATATATGATTGAAAAATAGTAAATAAAAAGACATATCAGATCATATATATCTTCCACTATGCATATATACTTACCTCGATCATTGTGCGGCGGAAATACAAAATTAACAAACAAATGCATGTCGAAGATATGTTACTGTCATATTATCTAGCTAAACTATTTTTGTAAGAGTTCAACTTTAACTAATTTGTGAAATGATTTTTACTCTATCTTGTCACCTAAGAGAGAATTAATTACAATTTGAAAGAAATAATCCCCTTAATTATTTTCATTAATTGAAAGGCTATATATACAAGTTACATATTTCCATAATAGGAAAATCATTTTCCTATTCTACTTCTAAATCCTTCTTCTACCATAATTCTAACTATACAATATGGTAAGTGTATGAGAGGCCCAACTGCTGGATACACTGCTGCCTTATTCACGAGTTGGGCACATCGCCGAGTAGGCCCAATCCGCTCGCCTCGATCGCCGACACGAGTTGGGCCATCGCCGAGGCCCAACCGTCGCTTCTCGGGACGCCTCTTCGCTTGATGTTTTCAAGAATATACATGTGATATATATCCAAAGGTTTATCACATGTATATTGCTCGCTTAACTTTACACCCCAGCCATAGCGCTTGCCAACGCCGAGACTGCCTCAAAATCTTCAAAGTACCGCTGGGTAGACCCTTGGTAAAAATGTCCCGCAATTTGATAACGAGACGGGACATGACATACGCGAACTTGACCTTTAGCAACCTTTTCACTGACAAAATGAATGTCCATTTCGATATGCTTGGTGCGCTGTGTTGAACCTACCCGAAGGTAGATGGCACTAATGTTATCGCAATATACCGGTTGTCTTCTCGAATGGGACAATGGCTCAGCCCAAAGCAAATTACGAGCAACATGATTGAGAGACCACATTCGCCACCTCGATATTCGCCTCGTGACTGAGCGTGATAGAGTTGCTCGACGCTTGGTCGAATCCAGGAGACCAAGTTGTTGCCAAGGAACATACAAGAGTTTAAGTCGGCCAGTCTAGTGTCGGGACAACCACCCAATCAAGATCCGTGTAGGAGACAAGTGTAGATGTAGATGAGGGATAAGTGCAAACCATAATCCAGTTGTCCTCGAATATATCGTGATGATGCGCTTGATTGCATTCATGTGCTCAACTCGGGTCATGCATGAATAAACACACCGTTGTACCGCATATGTAATATCCGGTCCTGGTAAAGGTAAGATCGGAGGGCCTCAAGATCAAGGAGAAGGGCTCGTCCTCGTATGGTGCACTTCCGTGTGGCACTTAGCTTTGGGTTTGCATCAATCGGGCGTGAAGTGGACTTACAGATGACATCCCACTCTTCGATGATCTCAAAGCAAAGATACTTCCGCTGGAGAGCGTAAAACAACCCATCTCGAATGACGTTGGATGGCAATCCCAAAAAATAACTCAAAGCGTCTCTAAATCTTTCATAGCTAACTCGGAATCGAGCATGGTCATGATAGACTGGCGCAAGGCATCGGAAGAGGCGGTCAAGATGATATCATCTACATACAAATGAATGTAGGCCAAAGAAGAACCTGGCGGCAGATGAACAAGGAATTATCTGACCGGGCCGTGAGTGAACCCAATAGTGGAAACAAAGTCAAGAAACCTCGTGTACCAGGCCCTGAGATCGCTAAGCTCATATAAGGACTTCTTTCAACAAACATACATGATGAGGACGGTTTGGATCCTCAAACCCAAAGGCCGACGATGCATATGCTTTTCTTGAGATCACCGTGGTAGAAAGCATTCTTGACATCCAACCGATGAATTGCCACGTCTTTGATTGAGAGACAAGCTAAGCAAGCGAATGGTAGCCGGTTTGACCACGGACTAAATGTCTCACCACAATCAATTCCAACATACGCCGAGTCTTACCATCACCAACAAGTCGTGCCTTTATGCCGAGCAAATGAGCCATCTGAATTCTCGCTGAGCAAAATCCACATAGACTGATAACATTAATACCATACGGACTGGCACCAACTCCCACGCCTTATTATCAATAAGAGCATTATATTCATCACCATAGCAATTTTTCAATTAGGGTCATTTAATGCGACTGTGATTTATGGGCAAGTGGTGATTTAGAGACATCGTAATGTAAATTAAAATGTCTTTTAGGTGTAAAAATACCCCGCTGACTACGAGGAACCGCTCTATGACTCGGGCAACAAGTAAGGGAAATTTGGGAATTTTCTGGGCTGATGGATCAGCAAGCAGGCACACGTCACCGCCCAAATCGGTAAAAGCTAGAATCGGCTTCGGACCCGCCTAAATCACTGGTCTGGCCCAATAGCCGGAACTGCTCCAAAGGGCTATAACTGCTGGGCGTGACGACATTAGGGTCCAGGCCAGGCGGCCCACCGGAGGATTTTGCACGGGAGATGTCCGAAAAATTCGAATAATATACGGGGATATTTGGTCATCCAAAAAATTATATGACTTAGGTTCTGGAGTATGAACTAAATGGGAACTGAAGTTTCATCAAAATGACATGGCGATTGATTATGATTTTCTTGGAGGATAAATCAAAACACTTATAACCACGATGATTTGATGGATAACCCAAAAACACACACTGGTAGACCGAGCTGAAGTTTGTTAATTGTGGTGGACGTGGAATAACGGATAACACAAGCACCCAAAAATCAAGGTGAGAATAAGAAGGGTTCTTATTATATAGGACTTTGAGGGGGATGAGTATGTCGACCTTTAGACGGAATTATGTTCATCGTAAGTGGCCATTTGTAGGGCATGATGCCAAAAATATGGAGGTATGGAGGCATGTATTAGGGAGAGTTCGGACAATGTTATTTATGGAACGAATTTTGGCGTCTCGGCTTTCCCATTTTGTGAAGATGTGTGAGACATGAAAACCGAAAATTTATCCCATGAGTAGCACAAAAATCTCGAAACTCCTATTGTCATACTCTTTCCCATTATCACATTGAATATTTTTTATTTCTTCTAATTGAGTACGAATGAACGCTTCTAAATTTTATGAAGACGGAAAACACTTGTGATTTATTCACAATTGGAAACGCCCACAAAAATCTAGAATAATCATCTAAAAGAGAATATAATATCGATGACCCATTGAACTAAGAATGTGAGATGTCCATAAGTCGCTATGAATAATGTCAAATGGTATAGAAGTATGGGAATCGAGTCTACAAATGGCAACTTAACAATTTTTCCTAATGAACAAGATCACTAAATTGGAGTACGACTTGTACCCTTATAAGAAATAAAGCTATTTTATTTAAAGTCGATAAAATAGAAGATCCCTGATGACCTGCACGAGCATGCCACATGGAAGGAGAGATGGCTGAAAAAGGCGATGCAAGACTGGACTCGATGGATCGAAACCTGCATGATAGGATACGTGATCCCCTACTATCACACCTCATGAGATGACTCCCGCCTTGAAATCCTTCACAGAGAAACCGAAAGGATCAAATTCAATGGAAATGTAATTGTCATTTGTGAATTTTCTGGACAACACTAAATTTTTAATCAATTTAGGAGCATGTAAAGTATTTTTCAAGTTATGAGTGGATTAGGAGGAGATAATATTTTCGACCATACTCCTAGAATTGGAATAGAATCACGCTATTAATACTAACAATTCTCTAGGGTGCTCAAATTGGAATAAGATGAGAGAGTACCGATTGAAGTCATGTGAGTAGTGGCCCGCGTGTCCATGTACCAATTTGGGTCCGGCTGGTTGAGACAATCCTAACGTGTGCATCTCGGCCTCGATATCGGGTCCCGAGTGGGGCTCGCCGCATGATGGGCTTGAGGAGGACGGGGGCCCAAGGACGCCATTCGCGATGCCGCCGGGTCAGAGGTGCCGGATACCGCCGTTGGGCCATCGCCGTTGGGCCACCGCTGGGCGTTGGGCCTCGATCGTTGGCGACCGCCGCTGGGAAACCGGTGGAGGTGCGGGTTCCACCGCCAATGGCCCACCGTTGGCCCCACGGTGGTGGTGGCCCACTGTACCCTGAATGGGACCCACCGCCTGCTTGTTGCTCACCGGAACCGCCACCAGAACCACCTCGTTTGCCCCCGCGGTTTTTGTTATTTTTACGATTATTCTTGCCGCCACCATTATTATGGTTTTGGCCCGAATTATTAACAAAACCCGAAAAACTAGAGAGGATGCCACCATGACAATCGGAGTTTGCACTCGTCGCTTTTTAGCCAAACCGGCTTCTTCCAACGTCGATGGAGCGGGCTTGATGAAAGTCGGGAAGAGGGTCGCTTGACGGCGAGAGTTCCAACACCATTATAGGCCTCCAAAGCCCGACAACCAATCAGAACTAGACGATTATTTGTTATCAGGCGCCAACATTACGGAAGTTGATCCGCCAATTCCTTTAGTTTCTTGCAATATGCGTAAACGTTGAAATCGCCATTCGAACGGTAGAGAGAATTCCTGCCGAAAGTGTGACGATACGAATGTTGGTTGTCTTGGAATATGTCACGCCAATCTATTCCATGCAAATATAGCCGTGGTATCTGCCCATAATCGTCAGAGAAGGTCCATCAAATAGTGGCGATATCCACCGAAGAACGGTAGCATCAAGTGTAATCCATACCTCAGATCCTCCGCGGAAGGGTCTAGCGGGGAGGAATTATGTGATGAAGAACTTGATAAAGAGATAGGCGTGAATTTTTAAACAACTCCGCCCCATCGTTGCATGAACGCTTCCATCTCAAGGACAACAGGACACTGAGCTTGATATTGAAAACCCGTGAGGCGTAGTGGTGAAAATTGTTCTTAGACATATTTGAAAGAACAAGGAAGGAGGTTAAATTTAAGAGAGGTTTTTAGAGCGGAAGACAAAATTTTTTAGAGAGAAAACCCGAGGGGGTTCTCACCACAAGAAAAGTTGAGAGAAAACTTTGTGTAGACCTAGTCTCTTGATACCATGAAAGAAATAATCCCCTTGATTATTTTCATTAATTGAAAGGCTATATATACAAGTTACATATTTCCATAATAGGAAAATCCTTTTCCTATTCTACTTCTAAATCCTTCTTCTACCATAATTCTAACTATACAATATGGTAAGTGTATGAGAGGCCCAACTCACTTGATACATCAGCCGCCTTTTATTCACGAAGTTGAGCCCCGCCGAGGGGCCCAACTGCTGCCTCTGGATTGCCCTTCTGTTTGCTGCTTTCTTCAGCAATATACATGTGATATATATTCAGTGTCTATCACATGTATATTGCTCTGTTTAACACAATTAACCAATCAAAATAAGTGGATTAAGAACCTAAAAAAATAAGTGTAGTACTTAACAGATTAGTAGTACATGTTATAACAAGTACATATTCTGTTTTGATTTGTTTTTCTTTGAGAGGGTCTATCGGAAACAATCTCTCTACCTCCTAGAGGTAAAATTTACGTACATTCTACATTCCTCAGACCCCACTTGTGCGGCTACACTGAATATATTATTGTATAACAAGTTACATATTAATAATGTAAGAAATATTTTACACCGTTAGTTTATATAGTAAGTTTTTTATTTGTAATACTACAGCGTGTCGTACTGTTCCTAGTATAGACAAAGCATACCCTAGCGTTCCAACATCAAATTGGATTAGAATTATATATTTCCCCAAATGAAAAAGAAACGAAACAAAAATAAGAGACGGGTACAATTTGATTTTGGAGTTGATAAAGTAGAACTTTAGAGAAATGAGAGGTTTATATGTGTGTAGGGAACATGACACTGACCAAGCAAAGAAGAGAGAATAGACGGAAAATAATATTATATCAGTTAGAAGGTGCGGAAATGACAAAACAAAATGCAGCAACAAGAGAAGACGGCCGATGTTCGCGGCTGTTTTTTTAATAAGAAAACACACGGTCATGCTCCTTCTGCCCATTATGTACTGCAACTCCCATGTCGACAGTGCCATGCTCTTTCTCTATCTCTAGGAATGACAAAATTAGCTCATAAAATTATGATTTGTGTAATTTGTCGAAGTTTGGATCGGTTAATGCATGACCTATCTATTTATAAATTTAACTCATTATGACCAGTCAAAATGTTCCCGACCAAAAGATTTTTCGTTCCTAATTAGACTCAAACCGAAAAGTATAGGATAGAGGAATATCAACCATCGGATGACGTCCACCCATATTTTGATGATGTGTAGTTAGAATCTGTAACACAAAAGTTCAAAAATTATAAGTCACCAAACATGTTGGCTTCACATTTAAGCTATAACATTATTTGTTGAGCAAATGCTGTGAATATTTGTTTTGCTATATTTACAACTTACTTATTTAGGAAAGTACATATTGAGGAAACTATGATCATCTAATTGTTGAAGATTGTGATAAGGATCATGGCTACGATAGTGGTAAGTACATCGATCCAAGCTATCTAATAGGACTAGTTATGTTGTTTTAATTTAAACTAAGTCTATCTTTTGAAAGTTGTATAGCAACTACGACTCATCTTGTATTCCGCCTCTAGTTATATAAATAGAATTGTCATTGTTAAAAGTTACATGGACTCCTTATATGGACTTGGACAATGTTCACCCTACAAGCTAATTTTTGGGGTTGAGTTAGGCCCAAGATCATTCTTTAAATGATATCAGTCAGGCTCATTCCAATTCTATGTTCACCGATATTGGGTCCCCAAATTATGTCATTCACGCTCCATTTAACGGGATATGGGCTAGCTTTTGAGATTTAATTAGATCCAAGATTCATTCTTTACCACCACAATGTACACATGAATATACAAAAAAACATTCTGTGTTCTCTCTCCTTTATACTATGTATTTCTACACTAGTTACATGAACAGAAGTGTGTTGGGACTTATAAGTAAACAACTAAATGCTCTTGATAAAATGAAATACTATAAATTAAAGGCGCCTTTTCTAATCAATGTTCGTTGAAGATTTACACTCTCTGTTTCAATTGATTAGACCTTGTCCCTACATGGCCAACTCCTACTTAGCTAGATGGAATGGAACGAAGCCTGGAAATAAAAATAGTTAAGAAATTAAAAAGACGAGAAGTCGAGCATGTTAGTAAGTGGAAAATGTATGTTGGGGTGTGGGCCTTATAACCCGAGTTAAGATTTTGAATTTATTGTAGAAAATTGATTCCCTGATTGATTTCATTTCAATGGTAAAATATATATACAAATGTGTAATGTTAGTCTTAAGGAAGAGTTATCTAATTAGTCTTAAGGAAGAGTTATCTAATTAGCCTAAAATATAAGATGTTAATTTACAATCATCCTAACTAATGAGATTACAATCCTAAATTAAAGATTCATCATATACATGATTTTTAGAGATTAGAGATAATTATGGGATTGCCCCATAATTATTCTAACAGTCCCCCGCACTCTTAGCAGAAGGTTCTCGTATGCTGAGGTTGTCCCTGAAATCATCAAAAAGTACACGCGGAAGACCTTTTGTGAA
Organism: Anisodus acutangulus; assembly: GCA_029783415.1. NCBI lineage: Eukaryota > Viridiplantae > Streptophyta > Magnoliopsida > Solanales > Solanaceae > Anisodus > Anisodus acutangulus. The sequence continues at coordinate 14,762,089 of CM056502.1, read as the reverse complement.
GATGTCTGCAATCTGATAGCGGGACGGTACATGAAGAACACAGACTTGTCCACGTGCAACCTTTTATCAGACAAATAATATATCCATTTCAATGTGTTTTGTGCGCTGATGCTGGACAGGATTACCGGATAAGTATATCACACTCACATTATCACAATAAATCACGATTGCCTTTTCAATCGGGCAATGTAGCTCTAACAGAAGATTACGAAGCCAACATGATTCAACAACCACATTGGCTACCCCTCGGTATTCTGCCTCAGCGCTCGACCGAGACAACGTGGGTTGTCGTTTAGAAGATCATGAAATGAGATTGTCCCCCAAGAAGACGCAATATCCAGAGGTGGAACGCCGTGTGTCCGGGCAGCCACCCCAATCCGCATCTGTATAGGATGAGAGACTCGAAATTGAGGACTTATACAGATGCAAACCAAAATGAAGAGTACCCTTAATATACCGCAGAATTCTCTTGAGGGCCCCCATATGCTCTTCATTTGGACCATGCATGTGTAAACAGGCCTGCTGGACCGCATAGAAAATATCACGTCGAGTGAAAGTCAGATACTGCAAGGCTCCTGCTAGGCTGCGGTAATGTGTTGGATCGTTGTATGAAGTACCTGTAAAGTTACTCAATTTGGCCTTAGTATCAACCGGCGTATGTGTTGATTTGCAGGAGGACATCCCGGCTTTTTTAATAATTTTTGCGGCATATTTCTTTTGACTGAGAAACAGACCACCTGCATATTGAGTCACATCAATGCCTAGAAAATAATTTTAAAAACCCAAGTCCTTCATGGCAAACTCTGCCGCAAGAAGGGACATAATAGACTGGCGAATTGATATAGAATATGTTGTGAGAATAATGTCATCTACATATAGAAGTATATATGTCATGTCATTTCCCTTCCTATAAATGAACAAGGACTGATCCGACTTGCTGTGAGAGAATTCCAGTTTGGAGAGAAACCATGCAAATCTGTAATACCATGCCCTGGGAGCCTACTTCAAACCATATAAAGATTTTTTCAAAAGGCAAACATAATCTGGATGAGTAGAATCTCGAAAACCCAAAGGTTGGTTCATGTACACCGTTTCCTGTAAGTGGTCATGTAAGAATGCATTTTTGACATCCAACGGATGAATCCACCGGGATTTTGAAAGTGTCAGGCTAAGAACAATCCTGATAGTTGATGGCTTAACCACCGGACTGAATGTTTCACCACAATCCACGTCAACCTATTGAGACATGTCATCACCAACAAGACGAGCTTTGTATCTCGTAAAGGAGCCATCATAATTCTTTTTATGACAAAAGACATAGACCGAATTATGTTTGTATTAGATGGACTGGCACAAATTCCCACGTCTTATTTTTAATAAGAGCATCACATTCGTCTAACAATGCATCTTTCCAATTCAGGTCTGATAAAGTTATTTTGGGATTTTTTTGGAAGTGGTGATGGTTGGACTGAAGCTGTTAAGTTAAAATGACGTTTAGGGCGGAAAATTCTGTGCGGATTTCAATGGTCTGAGGTTGGTGAGTTGGGTTGTCGGGTATGCTAGTGGGCTGGTTAGCAGTCAGAGGTTGGGCCAAAATAGTGGGCTGGGTTACTGTCACAGGCAGTGAGGTAGAGGTCTCCCTTTGTTGGTCTTGCCCGCCACTAAATGTGGACTGGGCCGAGACCGAAGGAAAAGAAGCAGTGACCTCTGCTCCTCGGACTGGCCCAATTACATTTTGTGGTTGGGCTGGGATGTTAAGTTGTGGTGTTTGGGCTGGTCCCACATTGTTTTGGGTGTTAAATGGTGATTCAAAATCGGATGTATTTCGTCGTCCAAAAAATCATATGAAGGTGAGGATGCCACATGAGATTTAGCAAACGGGAATGTAGACTCATAAAAAATGACGTGACGAGAAATAATGATCTTCCCACTTGTCATATCATAACACTTATATCCCCTGTGATTTTGTGGGTTTCCCAAAAACACACAAGGAGTGGAACGGGCCTGAAGTTTGTTAATAGTTGTGGATGGAAACAAAGGATAACACAATCACCCAAAAAACCTCAAATGTGTAAAAGATGGGAGACGGTGGTACAACATTTGTGTAGGTGACACATTGGAGAGCAGTTTACTAGGAAAAATATTTAAAAGATATGTGGTCATTTGAAGTGCATGGTGCCAAAAATTTGGTGGTGTGGACGAATGCACAAGGAGAGTGCGAACCATATTGTTAATTGTTCGAATTTTTCTTTCGGCCTTTCCATTTTGTGGTAATGTATGTGGACATGAAAGACGCAAAGACATCCCATTTTGGTGACAAAAATTATTAAATTGGACATTTATGAATTCCCCCCATTGTCACATTGAAAATATTTAATGGATTTGTCAAATTGAGTTTTGATAAAAATACTAAATTGTTTAAAAATGGTGTAGGCTTGTGATTTATTTCCTAAGGAAAATGTCCACAGAAAAATTAAATAATCATCTAAAATGAGCATATAATATTTATGACCTGCATAACTCAAAACTGGTGATGTCCACAAATCACAATGCAAAAGATCAAATAGCATAAGGGTATGTGAAGTAGATGATGCAAAAGAAAGCTTAACATGTTTTCCAAACAGACAAGTTTGTCAAACAGAAGAGTCTAAAAGTTTGTTACAAGAAAAAAATTTATTCTTCCTAATATTATTGAAAACTGGTGCTCCTAGGTGTCCCAACCCGATTGTCTCATATAATAGGAGAAATGACGGCAAAGGTTGATGGTTTGGTCATGTGATTGTTGGAAAGAGAGGTGATGGGATATAAGTCCCCTGTGCTATTACATCTCATTAGTGGCATCCCCGTCTGAAAATCCTTCACGGAAAAGCCAAACGGATCAAAATTCACAGAAATATTATTGTCAATTGTAAAACGTCTAACAGATATCAAGTTTTAAATTAGTTTGGGTGCATGTAAGATGTTTTTCAAGTATAATGATGGGTATGGAGGTGGTAGTTTTACCTGACCAATACCACGAATTGGAATTCCATGTCCACTGCCGACAATAATATTTTTATTACTGCTCATATTAAAATAAGATGAGAGATTACCTTGAGATGCCATCATGTGGGACGTATCCCATGTGTCCATGTACCACGACTCATCCAGAACACTTAGATTCATGTTGTTCATGGCTTGTTCAATGTCAGTGGGTGTATAGCTGACAAAAGATGGTGCCCGGGCCGCAAATGCATGTTGTGGACGCGAACTTAGAATTCATGGTTGGCGATTTGAAGAGGGAGACCTGGACCATGTTGACGTTGGATAGGGTCATGGCGGGGCAGCCCACGATTGGGCCCAAGCCCGCGTTGGGTACTGCCCCCACTAGTTTCCGATGGGCTGGGCAGTGGGCTACCACTGGTTGGGCCACCACTGCCCCGACTGGTTTCTTTCGTCGGTTGGCTGCCCGCCACCCCTACCCCGTCCCTTTCCACTATTATTTTTTCTTTTGTTATTATTACGATTTGACCTCCGTTTCTGACCATTATTGTTTCGGTTTCCACTACCACCCAAACCAAAATTTTATGGCTGAGAATCTGTGGAAAATGAATTGGTGGAGACGAGGGCAGTTCAGGTGTTGACTGCCCCGGGAGATGCTTATTTTGCTTTTCGTGTTTCTTCGAGAATCAACCTCGAACTGGCCTCATAGAAAAGAGGCAACAAATTTCTCTGCTGAATGAAGGTAGCAACGCCATCATACTGTTCATTGAGCCCTGCAATCAATTGAAGGACCAACATTTGATTTGTTACAGGCTAACCAACGTTGGATAGTTGGTCCGCAAGCATCTTCAATTTCTGACAATAAGCAAAAACGTTGGAGAAATCATCTAATTTAACATTAGTAAATTGGTGTTCAAGATATACGGCCCGAGAAAGTTTGTTATCCTGAAATATGTTTTGTAAACGTTCCCATATCTATTGAGCCATAGAGTTCGGCTTTAATATGGTATGTAAAAGTTCGTTTGATATAGTGTCATAAATCCATTGAAGGACTATAGCATCCAAACGGGACCATAGCTTTTTGTCCACCGTAGTGGTGTCCGATGATGACTCGGAAGGTATGATATGGTCGATTACCTCATAAGCGCGGAAATGAATTTTGAACAATTCCGCTCAAGAGGTATATTGCCCTTTTTTCATTTCAAGTGTTATGCAAATAAAGTTCTTGACGTTATTTACGGTAAGCTGGATGAAATTGTTATTTTTCGGTCATAAGTTCCACAAGAAATCAAAACAAAGGAAGGAGAGAAAGTATTTTGTGTTTTGATGGAAGTGGAGTAAATAACCCTAAGTGTTGGCTAGGGTTTTAGGATAGAAGAAGGTTGTAGCCGAGGGGGTGTTGGTGTCGGCTAGGGTAGCTTTAGGTTTAGGTTTTGTAGAAATTGTTTTAGGTTTAGGGTTTATGATGGAAAGCCCTATGTATGGCCGAGAGGAAAAAAATTAGAGGAGGAAAGAATTCGGCTAAGGGAAAAAACCGAAGGGGAGGTAGGGCAAAAGATATTTGGCTCTTGATACCATGTAGGAAATTGATTCTCTGATTGATTTCATTCCAATGGTAAAATATATATACAAAGGTGCAATGCTAGTCTTAATGAAGTCTTATCTAATTAGCCTAAATTATAAGATGCTAATTTACAATCATCCTAACTAATGAAATTACAATCCTAAATTAAAGATTCATCATATACATGATTTTTGGTGATTAGAGATAATTATGGGATTGCCCCATAATTATTCTAACATTTATGTGTTTTGAATTTTAGAAAATGCAATATACTGAGTGTTTGATAAACTATTTATAATATTAAGTGAATTTTGAAATATAAATACAAGGTTTGAGCTAAAATTACTAGTTCTGACAAATCTAAAAGGGAAGATCTAGTTTCTCCCCTGAATTTATTTTATTTATTTACTCTTTACTCATGTCCCCTTCGATAAGGAGGAGGTTCTCTCCTCTTCATGCTTGTTTATGTATTCAATTATTTATGTATATTTGTGCTTACATGCATGTGTATACGTACGTGCTGTATTTCCAGCTAATTGAGAGATTAGTAATACTCCTAAGTCCTAATCAATATCGTATAAGGTGTGTGTTATGATAATTCTTAATTATCCACCATCGAATTGAAGGAGTTCTTCCCTAAATATATCAAAGGCATGTGTTAATCCTAGTATATTAGTTCAAGGTAAGTGATGCACATACTACTTTTTGTGCTTGTATATGCGGAAGGATGATAGCACTTTATATAATTCTCTGAAGCGCATAGGCGAAGCTAAACTTTGAAATTTATGAATTTGAGATTCTAGTCCTTTTATATATTTGGATTCCAACTTAATTATAATTTGTACATATTCAATGATTCTTGTTAAACAGAGTAATATACCTGTGATATACACCCAATATACAACAGTGTATATCACAGGCAAAGCAATGAGGCGGCGATGGGTGAGGGGCCTCGTGATGGAGCCTCGGCGATGGTGAAGCCCATCACGGGCAGTGTTGGTTGTAGTATATTAGGAGTGTATATTGATGTAATATTGTAGTGTAAAGGTTACCTTAATTAGTGTTATACACTTACCATAATTGTATAGTTAGAATTATGGTAGAATAAGGATTTAGAAATAGAATAGGAATAGGATTCTCCTATTATGAAAATATGTAACTTGTATATATAGCCTTTCAATTAATGAAAATAATCAAGGGGATTATTTCTTTCATGGTATCAAGAGACTAGGTCTAAACAAAAGTTTTTCTCTCAACTTTTGTCCTCTCTTTGATTTTCGGCCGAGACACCCCACCCCACCCCCTCGGGTTTCTCTTCCAAAATTCGTCTTCCGCTCTAAAAAACACCTCTCTTAAATTTTCCTTCCTTCTTTGTTCTTTCAATATGTCTAAGAACAATTATCATCCTGCCCTCATGGTTTCTAACATCAAGAACGGTATCCCTATTGTCCTTGAGATGGAAAACGTCCAATATGCGACGTGGGCGGAGTTGTTTAAAATTCACGCTATCTCCTATCAAGTTCTTCATCACATCATTCCTCCCACTAGACCTCTTCTTGCGGAGGATCCTGAGTTATGGATTACTCTTGATGCTACTGTTCTCCGGTGGATCTACGCCACTATTTCAGTGGACCTTCTACAGACGATTATTGAGCCGGATACCACGGCTATGGCTGCATGGAATAGATTGCGTGACATATTCCAAGACAACCAACATTCACATGTAGTCACACTCGAGCAGGAATTCTCCCTAGATCGAATGGACGAATTTCCAAACGTTTCTGCATATTGCAAGAAACTCAAGGAGTTGGCAGATCAACTCTGTAATGTTGACGCACCGATAACAAATGATCGTCTAGTTCTACAGTTGGTTGCCGGTCTTTCGGAGTCCTATAATGGTGTTGGAACTCTCCTTCGCCAAAGCAACCCTCTTCCTGACTTCTATCAAGCCCGCTCCATGCTTACTTTGGAAGAAGTCGGTTTGGCTAAAAAGGCGGCTACCGGAGCATGCCTCATCGTCATGGTGGTGTCCTCTCCTAGTTCTTCGGGTTTTGTTAATAATTCGGGCCAAAACCATAATCATGGTGGCGGCAAGAATAATCGCAAGAATAATAACAAAAATCACGGGGGCAAACGCAGCAGTTCCGGTGGTCAGCAAGCAGGTGGTGGGTCCCATCCAGGAACCAGTGGCCTACCACCCCCCTGGGGCCACCAGTGGGGCCCATGCATGGGCGTGGGCGTGGGCAGCGACCTACAATAAAGCGGCAAATTCGGCGCCCGGTGGCTGGCCAACGATTGAGCCCAACACCCAGCGGTGGCGGCGGCTGGCGATGGTCGGCGGCGGCGAAGAAGAGCCTACGGCCCAACTCCATCACGGACAGGAGTTCTTGGGCCCCAAACTCCGCAAGCCCATCATGCAGCAGGCCCCACTCAAACCGATATCGAGGCCGCAATGCACACACTGAGGCTAACTCAACCGGACCCAAATTGGTATATGGACACCGGTGCCACTACTCACATGACTTCCGAATCAGGTACTCTCTCATCTTATTCCAATTTGAGCACCCCTCGGGGGATAAATGTTGGTAATGGCAGTTCTATTCCAATTCTAGGATATGGTCAGAAAACGTTGTCTCCCCCCAATCCACCCATTCTCTTGAAAAATACTTTACATGCTCCTAAATTGATTAAAAATTTAGTGTCTGTCCGAAAGTTCACTACTGATAATTCCATTTCCGTTGAATTTGATCCTTTTGGTTTCTCTGTGAAGGATTTCAAGACGGGGAGTCATCTCATGAGGTGTGATAGTAGGGGGGATCTGTATCCTATCATGCCCGGTTTCAGTCCATCGAGTCAAACCCTGCCGTCAATTTTTGCAGCCATCTCTCCTTCCATGTGGCATGCTCGCTTGGGTCATCCGGGATCTTCTATTTTATCAGTTTTAGATAAAAATAGTTTTATTTCTTGTAAGGGTACGAGTCGTACTCCACTTTGTCAGTCTTGTTCATTAGGAAAAATTGTTAAGTTGCCATTTGTAGACTCCAATTCTCATACTTCAATGCCATTTTATATCATTCATAGCGACCTATGGACGTCTCCTGTTCTTAGTTCATTGAGTCATCGATATTATGTTCTCTTTTTAGATGATTATTCTAGATTTTTGTGGACGTTTCCAATTGCGAATAAATCACAAGTGTTTTCCGTCTTCATCAAATTTAGAGCGTTCATTCGTACTTAATTTGAAAGAGAAATAAAAAATATTCAATGTGATAATGGGAAAGAGTATGACAATAGGGAGTTTCGGGAATTCTGTGCTAATAATGGGATCAATTTTCATTTTTCGTGTCCTCATACATCTTCACAAAATGGGAAGGCCGAACGCAAGATTCGTTCCATAAATAACATTGTCCGAACTCTCTTAATTCATGCCGCCATACCTCCATATTTTTGGCATCATGCTCTACAAATGGCCACATATCTTCTTAACATAATCCCGTCTAAAGGTCTGACATATTCTTCCCCCCTCAAAATCCTATATAATAAGAACCCGTCTTATTCTCACCTTAGGATTTTTGGATGCTTGTGTTATCCGTTATTCCCATCCACCACAATTAACAAACTTCAGGCTCGGTCTACCCCGTGTGTATTTTTGGGTTATCCGTCGAATCATCGTGGTTATAAATATTTTGACTTATCTTCCAAGAAAATCATACTTAATCGCCATGTCATTTTTGATGAAACCCAATTTCCTTTTGCGAAAGTTCATACTCCGAGCCTAAGTCGTATAATTTTTTGGATGACCAAATATCTCCGTATATTATTTGGAATTTTTCGGACATCTCTCGCACCCAAAATTCTCCAGCGGGCCCACTGCCCGCTGGCCCCACAGTCACGTGCCCAGTTTTTGCCCCTGGAACAGTTACAACAATTGGGCCAGTCCAGCCCAATTCTAGAACTGGTCCAGATATTGACTCCAGTTACCGATTTGGGCCAGCAGGCCCACTGCCTGCTGGCCAGTCTGTCCCGAGCCCAGAAAATTCCCAAAATTCCATCAATTCTTCCTCAAGTCATAGACCGGTCACTCGTAGTCAGCGGGGTATTTTTACACCTAAAAGATATTTTAATTTACATTCTGATGTCTCTAAATCCCCCTTGCCCCGCAATCCTGTGTCTGCATTAAATGACCCTAATTGGAAAATTGCTATGACTGATGAATATAATGCTCTTATTGATAATAAGATGTAGGAGTTGGTGCCCAGTCCATATGGTATTAATGTTATCAGGTTTATGTGGATTTTTGCTCATAAGGAGAATTCAGATGGGTCATTTGCTCCACATAAGGCGCGACTTGTTGTGATGGTAAGACTCAGCAGATTGGGATCGATTGTGGTGAGACGTTTAGTCCGGTGGTCAAACCGGCTACCATTCGCACTGTGCTTAGCTTGGCTCTTTCAAAGACTTGGCCAATTCATCAGTTGGATGTCAAGAATGCTTTCCTACATGGTGATCTCAAGGAAACAGTCTATATGCATCAGCCGTTGGGTTTAAGGGATCCAAACCGTCTGCATCATGTATGTTTATTGAAAAAGTCCTTATATAGGCTTAAGCAGTCTCCACGGGCCTGGTATACGAGATTTGCTGACTTCTTTTCAACTATTGGGTTCACTCACAGTAGGTCAGATAATTTCTTGTTCATCTACTGCAGTGGTTCGTCCTTGGCCTACATTCTGTTGTATGTGGATGATATCATCTTGATTGCCTCTTCCGATGCCTTGCGCCAGTCTATCATGTCCATGCTCAGTTCTGAGTTTGCTATGAAAGACTTAGGGCCTTTGAGTTATTTTTTGAGGATTGCCGTCAAACGTCATTCAGGTGGCTTGTTTTTGTCTCAACGGAAGTATGCTGCTGAGATCATAGAGAGGGCTGGGATGTCATCCTATAAGTCCACTTCCACGCCAGTTGATGCAAACCCCAAGCTGAGTGCCGCAGCAGGTGCACCATACGAGGATCCGACCCGCTATCGCAGTCTTGTAGGGGCCCTCCAGTATCTTACCTTTACCAGACCGGATATTACTTATGCGGTTCAGCAGGTGTGTTTATTCATGCATGATCCCAGAGTTGAGAACATGAATGCAATCAAACGAATCATTCGGTATATTCAGGGGACACTGGACTATGGGTTGCACTTGTATCCTTCATCTACATCCACACTTGTCTCTTACACGGATGCTGATTGGGGCGGTTGTCCCGACACTAGACGGTCGACTTTTGGCTACTGTATGTTCCTTGGCAACAACTTGGTCTCCTGGTCGGCAAAGCGTCAGGCAACTCTATCACGCTCAAGTGCAGAGGCAGAATATCGAGGGGTAGCGAATGTGGTCTCCGAATCATGTTGGCTACGTAATTTGCTGTTGGAGCTTCATTGTCCCATTCAGAAGGCAACCTTGGTATATTGCGATAACATTAGTGCCATCTACCTTTCAGGTAACCCAGTTCAACACCAACACACTAAGCATATGGAAATGGACATTCACTTTGTCCGTGAAAAGATTGCAAAGGGTCACGTTCGCGTATGTCATGTCTCATCTCGTTATCAAATTGCAGACATCTTTACAAAGGGTCTACCAGCGGTTCTCTTTGAAGATTTTATGGACAGTCTCAGCGTTCGAAAACCGCTCACTATGACTGCGGGTGTGTTAAACAGAGTAATATACCTGTGATATACACCCAATATACAGCAGTGTATATCACAGGCAAAGCAGTGGACTGGGCAGCAGGGCCTCGGCAGTGGGCCTCGGCAGTGGCTGAAGCCCATCACGGGCAGTGTTGGTTGTAGTATATTAGGAGTGTATATTGATGTAATATTGTAGTGTAAAGGTTGCCTTAATTAGTATTATACACTTACCATAATTGTATAGTTAGAATTATGGTAGAATAAGGATTTAGAAATAGAATAGGAATAGGATTCTCCTATTATGAAAATATGTAACTTGTATATATAGCCTTTCAATTAATGAAAATAATCAAGTGGATTATTTCTTTCAATTCCTTTAAAGCAAATATAGAATTTAGATCAAAGTGACTAACTTCAGTAATGTATTAGCTCCGCCCCTGTTCCGAAGTATGCTCAATAGCGTTCCTGAACTGGCCATATATAAAGTTGTAATGGTCCTCTATAGTCATGCATATTGACAGAAACCCATATAAGAGCGCTTATGCACTCTTTTCAACTAAAGTTGTACTTACTACTATTTGGCTATCAATCAACATTAATTAATGCAATAACTTATGAGGTAAGTTGCTCGGATCTTGCAAAAATTTTGTTGTACTTGTATTAGATCTTCAAAAAATGTATAGGTTCTAGAGAATCCGACTCATATTCTTCCGTATTTCTTTTGAAAATTCTGGAGAATTTAGCTTATGAGTAAGTGACTGTGATGGAGAGACTAGATGGTATTCACGTAGAGGAATTGGCATTGCTATAGGCACCTTTAACCGCGCATCGTGCATCCCTATGATACTAGGGAGGTCGCATATAGTGGGTGGTCACTTGTTTTCAATCATCTGAGTTTGGCTTGTTTGATAGTTGCTCGACCAAGTGCTCTGCCTCTTTCTTTCGCTGGTAATAACTTTTATTCATCTTAATGAGTCGTTTGGTAGCTGGTTAGAGTTATGCGAATATTAATAATATACAGATTAGTTATCATAGAATTTATGCATTATTTTATACAATGGTTAGTTATGCAGACTTTAATTATATATGTATTAGTTATTCTATCTTCTATTCTACATAAAATAATATATAAATTCTCTCATAACTTATACATGTATTAGCTATGCGGATTTCTAAATTGCAAACCAAACACCGTATTACAAGTATTGAATTTATAAATAACAACAGAATACTACCAAACATAATATTTCTAATAGAGAATTTAACACCTGAATAACTTAATTTCTAACCAGCTACCAAACGACCCTTAGTCTTAGTTTAATCAGATAAAAGAAAGTTCAACATTAATCATATCCATGTTTTATGCAACATTGGATAGTTAATGTTTGAGAGACCAGCCCACGTTGTGAGGGGGACGAGAAATCTCATTTTAGCTTTGCAATGGGCCCCTCGTATTTAGCCCACAAATCCTCAATTATCTAACACAATATCCTTGTCTCGTGTGGTTTGTCTACCAAGTTTACTGACTTTCTTTTATGTTCCCCTCCCTTTAAAGCCACGCGAATTTTCCGTCCAAAAATTAGTTATCATAACTCGCTACTCGAGAATTAATTTATCTAATTTCAAAACTAAATTAGTTAGACCAACTCAATAGTTACGATTACAATTAAATAAAATTAAATGTTTACTATAAATCCTTAAAAAAATTCTTATAAAATATTTTAAAAAGTTGAAAAGTAAAAATTAAAATAAAATTATCTGCCATCATAATTAGTAATACTGCCATTCTTTTTAAACAGAAAAAAAAAAACAAGTGTGTTTGGCAGTGCCAAGGGTAATATTGTCATGTTCAACACTGTAGAACAAACAAATAGGTCCGAGAAGAGACGTAAAAGAGCTAGTAAAATGGGGCCCAAAGTGATATTACAAGAAAACAGAGGGAGAATAAGCAGTGCCGGCCCACAGTATATTTTCCTAACTCGGTGGGCCTTTAGCTGTCATCAGTTAATAACACTTGTTTTTTTTCCTTTCCCCAACTTGTTTTCCTCTTCTTTGTTTTTTCTCCATTATTTTCTGTTACGCACCATGATTTAAATTTTATGAGTTCAAAATTTTATTTTTTTAAAACTATTAGGCTCTAAATTTAATAATTTATACATGTTAGATAAATTTTTTAAAATATACATGATTTGAATCAAAATCATGAGTTCGGTCACCGGTAATCCGTCCCGGACGGCCGGACTTCAAGCAACTTAAGATATTTAAACACTTAAGATATAGTTACGTGTAACTGTATGTAAAGACATTGGTCAGTGTTTCGGAAAAGAAATGGTAAATAATAAAACAGGTTAAGTCACCCTAATAAACCAAAAAAAAGAATTGACACTATTAATGTATATAACTTAAACCATAAGTAAATGATTTGTTTGTTATTGGCGAGACTCTTGCGCCAACCTGTTTGTAGTTAAAGCAAAAACGCCCTTTTTACTTTAGTGATTTTTAATATCCATTCGGATGTTTTGGTGGATAAGAAGAAAATAATAAGAAGCCTTGGCAGTGAATTATTTTTGTTTGACAAAAAATCATAAATAATTATAGTTTAAAGTGTAATTATGAAACGTATAGCTATAGTTCGTATTTATGAAATGTAGCTGTTGTATCAGGCGAAAGAGCTGTATTGGGCGGGTGTCAGCTCAACTGTATCAGGCGGATATCGGATCAATATCAATTGTATCAGTGCATACTGTATCCGCATTAATAACTATGTTAGTAAATACAATAGCTATATTTCATAATTTTCATCTCCTAAATATAATCTAAATATTTGCCAACATCACGTAAACTTTTTTTTTTTTGGCAGTGACCGAACAAGGGACTGGTTGAGTGATTCATAAAGACTAAAGCCTATCGACTTTTCAAGCATCCAACAAGAAGCACAAAGTAAAAACATGCCAAAAGCCAGAATTTATTGTTTGGTAGTGTGACTGAGCCATCATTATTTCATTCAATATCCATCATGCACGTCTTGGTAGTCAAACAAAGATATGTATTTGACGTTTTCACATGCCACAAACAATACACTTATCCATCTCCACATCTACAATATAAATGCTTAACAACGATATGAAAGTTTACCATATGCTAATGGGCATTGCTATATATGGTGATTAGCTCCTTTCAACATTTTATCAATATTCAACAACTTAAATGATCACATTAGCACCCAAGCTCCTTACCAAAAGAATTAATGGATCACAAGCATTATTATCCATTAAAATTTATAATAGATCAGTTAAAGATAATCTCAATCACGACTAATAATTGTTCAATTGATACCATTATGAATTTCCAATTGTGGAGATGTGGCCCTGAGAATGGACAATCATATGACGTTCGTCTGTGTAAAGAGTTTTTGAATTATAAGGTGTATTTTAATTTACTATATAGCATGTAATCTATAGGTTCGGAATGACATCTTTTATGAACCATTATTGTTGGTATTTTTTAGGTGACTTAAAATTTTAAAATTCTTCTATGTTATTGTTAACTACAAAAGTTAAAAAGTATTTCTTGTGTGTACATTCGTCCCTTCTTTATAAATCGTATTAATGACTTAACCCATTGAAAACTCTTTAAATTTGTCAGTTAATTTTATTTAAACAATTGAATTACGAAATGTTTTAATTAAGCACTCGAACACATGATAAAGTGTTACTATTAAACACTTTCAATTTAAATTTTAGAAACTTTTTTGTACGTGAACTCAAATGTCCATTACGTAAATACTTTAACCACTTAAATTATGTCACAACCTTTAATTATACCCATTCGTCTAAAAAAGTCGTAAAACATTAGGCGTTTCCTAATTGAGGTTGAGATGTATGATTAAATGAGATAAATATATTTTATGTGGTTAACTTAACTACCTAATACACAACACACGCATAAGTCTTTTTTAAAAAATTGAACCAAAAGTGTCTAATATGACCACTTTATCATCTGTTCATGTGCATAATTGAAATAAGTCATAGTTTGAAGGTCTAATTTACTACTCCTTTCGTCTCGATTTACGTAGCCCCATTTTTTTTAGTCTGTGTCAAAATGAATGTCACATTTTTTTATTTGACAACTGTTTAATGACATCATCTTTGATTTACCTTTTTAGGGCCCACTTAATTTTCAAAATGTATTTCTTGTGAAGGAAAGTCAACAAAAGTAAAGTAAAAGTAATTTAATAAACATAATAAAATCTTCTCTTATTTTTTAAACTTTATGTCCGATCAAATAATGACACATAATTTAATACGGAGAAGTAATAAATTTTAGGCGCATATGTAATAAGCCCATATTAATTGCATCACCTTTGATATCAAATCACACCATCAATTTGAAGTCATTAGTGTTAGCTTTTTATCTATTGCAAATCAAAATAAGCGCATGTATTTTGGAAGGTTGGAGCACAAGAGGGCAGTAAAGTCCAAAAGCACAGTACCAAATTGGACATGACAAGTGACTTCTCATGATCATGAGTCCTCAAATATCTCTAAAATCCTGTGGGCTTCTTTGTTCCTGAGAGTTAAAAAAAAAAAGGTGTAAGAATGGTTGGAAATTTACCTTTGATGGGAAGGTGCGTCCACCTATATTTAATGAATTAAACATTAGGGTTTCGCATGTTGGAGGCTTTGTCTTTTCACACGTGCATAATCTACTAAATGAGTAGATGACCGTAGGGCCAAGAATCGTCAAATTTCGTTGAGAAATGAAAGAGATATTGGTCCACGAAGTAAGGTGTTTGAGGTATGAAAATATGGTGTGGGACAAATTTACCACATCGGTGAGAAAAGGAAGAATTATCTCTTTATAAATCTCAAAATTGGCTAAGGGTTTGGGACCCCAAGGGGTAACTCATGTGTTTGAAAGAGGGAGGACCTAGATGTGATTGGGTTCAAGGCTAAGCCCACACGCGCGCCCGTCCCGTTTGGGCTCGGGTCACGGGTCTTGGGTCTTGGGCTTCTTCTGATAGACCCCCAAATTGTTTAATATTTACAGTTTCGTCCCTGGAATTTCTGAAAAGATGAATTTGGGAATGACGTTGATTCCCTCCTTCAATGGTCATGTCTTGGCAGTTGAGAAGTCTCCTCTTATGCTATATATTGATGCATTTTGGCTCAATTGTGTGAGAAACAGAAAAAACGAGACAACATATATACACAGAGACAAAACAGAAAGTCCAAAACGTGAGCAGAAACGTTGAGACAAAAACAGAAAACTCTTCCTTCCTTTTCTATTCTTCAGCAAATTGTTTCGTGTTTGTTTTCTTCGTCAGAATCAACCTATTTTCTTTGTAGTGTTGATTAGTTGTTGTTTTATCTTGGGAGACTATTGCCCGTTAACGTAAAAGTATATATACGGAGCAATCTTGTCTTAAAGACAGAGAGTCATCTCTCGACTCAGCCACAGTTGTAACAATCCAGATTTAGTATTTCTTGATTTCAGGTTATCAAGATTCAAGACTCAATAACTTTGCGGCAATTCTGATTATTGGATTGTTTGTTTATCTTTCGAACACTTGTAATATTTATTTACTTTTCGTACTGCTCTACATATCCAACAAGAATTTCAGGAAGGGCCAGAACCACTCAACAAGTACTTAATAAAGAGTAAATGTGATAAAATAAAACAAGTGTTGGTGTAATGGGAATTTAATTGATTAGCTCAAGAACCGCAACAAACACTTGGCAGCTGAGACAAATTTACACTCTGCAATGTGATGAAGTGCAGACCATGTGCTCTCAGCCGAATTTCTCGGGACTCCCATGCCCCAACATGTCATCCATATTACATTTGTTACCAATTATACTTATTCAGTTAAATTTTATTTGTCCACTATGCTAAAAAATAGTTGTACAGTTTTATTTGTTTATTTTAAAAAATCAAGGAATAATTTATTTATTTTTTTCTATTTTATCCTTAGTAATTAATATGTCAATATTTCTAATTCATTTTTTCAACACTATTTTTTTATCGGAAATATATGAATTGTTGGAACTCACTCCTTAATTAGTTAGTTGCACATTATTTTTTGGTAAGCTTTAACTGATTTCATTCATTAAATAATTAACAACAAATATGAGTAATATGGTAGATTTTTCATTCTATTTTTAACTTCTTAATAAGCGTGTAAAGTAAATATGTCACAAGTAAAACTGGACGGAGGGACTATCTCTTCTTTCAACACCCTATTTGAGACGTAACTAATCTTTTTTTGGGAGTATTTTAATTTTCCGGTAAAAATAGGAATTTAAATGTCTGTTTGGATATGATTTTAAATTATAAATTCATAAATAATATATCGGGATATCCTAAAATATTGTATTAATAGATTGTATTTCTTGATATTTCTTTTATAAATAAATGCTTATAAAAACATGCTATAATAAATTTTCAAATACAGATAATTTTACAAAGACTCACCCTATCCAATAAATCAATAATAGTAGTAAGTAGTTATTCCTTAATATAATCATCCCACATGGTACAGACAATCATTTTACATTGAGCATGAATTTATTTGTAAAAATTAAAATGATAGAATCTTTTTCTACAAAATATAAACTTATTGATCAAGTTTTATATTTATAAAATTTAAAATCACAGCTTAGAATTTGAAATCCTACTTTTTGAAGAATTTGAGATTTGAAGTTGAATTTTGACCAAACGCCTACTTAGTCAAAAGCTTTATTTCTTCTTCTTATAATTTTCTAGATATATTAAATTAGGATCCTAATTATCATAACTAATTTTATGATTTATTTTCAAAACATAACAATATATCTTTTACAAAGTACTATGTTCAATACTCTTGTGGTTCGGCCATTTTTCCGTGGAAGCTTAACTGCACCGTGATGCGCATTATATATCTATAAATTCTAAAATTATACTCTCTCCGTTTTAAAATATTTGTTTTGCTTTCATTTTTGGTCTGTTTAAAAAAATGTATTTTTTTAATTTTTTTTTTCAACTTTCCACATGACATGTTGAAAATCACAAGATTAATGGGCATTTTAATATATTCTACATATCTTTAGTTAATAACAACATGATTCAAACGTATTCTTTACTTTATTAAACTCAGTGCTAAGTTCAAACCAAAAAAATATTTTAAAACGGGGGAGTATAAAATTAGAATTTTTGTGTTCTTTTTCACACAAATCCTAGCCATACCTATTTCTATCCTGCCCACCGCAGGCCGTCGCTACTCCACCGAAAGTGCTTCGGAGCTTCCAAAAAATCAATTATACCTCTCTTTTTTCTTCACTTGAATTTCTCTTTTCGTCAATTTTCTCTCCCATGGATTTTTCATAATCGAAGTTTTGTATCATGATTCACACCTTTTTATTTTCTATATGTATGAGTATGTATGTCATATATTTAATACATTGACACGTGACATATACACAACATACGATTATTTCATATGTACGTCATTATATTTATAGTGATATATAATGTATAATAATATATCTGCTATACACACCCACATACAACAGATATACATTCACCCAGACAAATGCTCATCCCACACCTAGTAACATACACACCTGACATACAAATAACATACAATGACATGATTATTCACCAGTCACCACACAAAAAATCACCATACTCAAAACCAAAATCACTATCCTTCCATTATAACAATACAACACTATTTCATTTTAAAAATTAAAAAAAAAAAGAGGAGGTTTCGCCTAAGCTAGATCTGTGATCTGTCCAAATCTATTTTGCCGAAGCTATTTCTTCTATCATATTGATTTTGTACTTCACTCAAATTTCTCTTTTTTAGTCGAAAAAACAAATATATCTGAGATAACGCCGACAAGATAGTTATGAATTTCGAACAAGATCTTTGGTGAGGGAAAACAATAGATGAAGGAGGAAGGAAAGGGAAAATGTTAATACTAGTTTTAATTAAGAGTCGTCACCTCGGATAAAATTTCATAATTGTACAACAAATTTTCACCACGAACAACTTTTATCTAGTTTTTAAAAATATTATATGAAATTTAATTCTTCCTTAATATTATCCCAAAGTGCTTCTCAGAAATTCTAAATTATGTACATTAAATTCTTCTCTATTTTCACCTATTACATATAGGGGTGGTCAGTGGGCCGGGTCGGGGCAGGATCCGGGGGATGGGGGTGGCCAGGATCGGGATTCGGCGTGACTGGCAGGCCGGGATAGGCGGGACAGGAAGAGGTCCCGTCCCATCCCTCATCCCGCCGGAAGAGGGGCCGAGATTTGGAGGGACGGGTTGGGTCGGATTGCGGGATTTGGGAATTTTTTTTTAAACACTTAATTTAAAAATATATATATTTAAACACCTAAATAATTGAACAAGATAATGAATAAAAATATCTCAATGTTGTTTTTGTGCCTCTTATATTATTTAATAGAAATATGATTTTTTTTTGTAATATAATTTCAAAATTGCAAATTTGTTTCGTAGTTCAAAAGTTGCAAATCACATAGTAAAATTGTCATTAAAAAAATTATATAGTCAACCATACTCTTTCTAATTTCCTCACAATCTTTTGAGGATCTTCTGTCGGAATTGGAAGTTGTTGGTCAAATTGTTCGACGCCGCTTCCTGCTCCCTCGGATAAGATTTCGTTGTAGTTGTAGTCGTATTCTTCGTTGATCTCTGGTTGACCGCACCTTCTACGCTCCGCTCTAATCTAATCTCTGAATAAAACTGCAATCTCCAAGTTGTCTCCCGCCAATGAGTGTCTATGCTCTCCTATTTGAAATCTTCCAACAGAAAAAGCGTTTTCTGAAGCTGTTGATGACGCTTGAATATTCAACACATCTCGAGCCATCTTTGCTAGTGTCGGAAATGTCTTCTCATTCTCCATCCAATATCTCAACAAGTTTTCACATCCACCTTCATTGACAATTGTTTCATACGGTACAACACTCTGCAAGACATAAACATCAAACACGCTAATTTGTGAAGAAGTTGAACCACTATACATTATATTTCTAAGGCCTTGAATACTTGAGGCAGAAACAACATGTCTTTTATAAGGTTGCAGCGAAGTAGAAGAAGATAGTACAGAAGCCTGTTGATTATTTGTACTTTGTTCTTGGTAATATATATATATATTTTGCATTCAGTGTGTATACTAGACATAAATTCTTTTCTAGTTAGTTCGGGAGTTGGTTCTTTATTTGGGTCTGTTGGACTTGGAGGTGGAAGTATTTCTATACTTTCATAAATCGTTTCAACAAGTGTTTTACAACCGTCTACTTTAATTATCGGATTTAATACAACATCAATAATATAATTAGTGGGAACAGAAAAAAAGTTTTTTTTTAATTTTATAAACATTTTTTTAATAGATGGAGCGTTAGATGATTTTTGCATATATTCACTAAATAACAAAAATATTAGAGCTATATAAAATAACATAGTTGAAATAGTAGGATAATAATTACCAGAAAATTCTTTAGTAGCTAGAAAAAAATTCTCTAAAAATTCAATAAGTTTAAAAAAAAATTCCCAAACATATCCCTTGGATTTTGATTATGAGCGTTAAATAATAAAGTTATAGGTCTTCTATACTCGTGAGCAACAAGTAGTTGTTCATACAGAGAATTTCACCTAGTCGCTACTTCTTCTGAAATTTTTCTATAAGGTAATCCACAATCATGACAAGTTTTTTTATACTCTTTGCGTCTTTGTATTTTATTACATTTAAAAATAAAATTTATAGCAAAATGTACTTTATCAAGATGGTTTTCAAAAAGTTTTAGGTCATCCTTTACAACTAAGTTATAAATATGGCATACACATCATATGAAAATTATCGAGAAGTTAATCGAGTTTTTAAAAGGTTTACAACATAATCATTAGAAGTAGCATTATCAAATGTAACAGTCATAATTTTATTAGTTATTCCATAATATTCACAAAATTCATGAATATTTCTTACAATAAATGATCTAGTGTGTCTATCATCAATATATCTATATGCTAAAATACGTTTTTGCATAGACCAATTTGATCTATCCAATGACATGTTATAGTTAAATAATCATTATCGTTAGTACTACAGCCTATATCAGAAGTGATAGCCACTTTGCCATTAAAATGATAAAATGCATAACGTAAATACTGTTGATATTCATGTGCAAATTTAAAAACGTCTATTCTAACAGTTGATCTAGGAAAACCGTTAAAAGCAGGATTATACGTTTCTCTAATGTAATGAATAAAACTAGGAGATGAAGGAAATGAAAAAGGCAAATCCTCCCCCGCAACTAATTTTGCTATATTTTCCCTATCTTTGTGTTTATCATATTTAGGACCTATAATCCCCCCCCCTTAGTCATTAGGTTAATTCGGCCTTGTACTTGGTCGGGAACACTATGTGAACCTTGTCCCGACTCAGAAGGCATTGGCACACCCGATTTTTCAGCCAAGTATTGACTAAACCGTGCTTTGTGAGAGTTTTCTACCTGTCTCATTAAACCTCCCGTCCCACCTTGACCTTTTCCAGTTTTAAATTTATAAACATCTTGACAAATTTTACATCTAGCTAGTTGATTATCAATGTCCCTATCAAAAAAATCTCATGCAAATGATTTTAATTTTTGTTGACTTGTGTCTCGATTCATACTAGGGGGAATAGAAGGCATTTCAGTTTGAGTTTCAGGCTAAGGCTCAGTCTGAGCCAGAGGTGGAGGTGCACTAATGAACGTGTTATCTAAATTATCTTCTAATTCATTTTCAAGATTAAAGCCTGGTTCAGATGCAGATTATACCTCATGATCTAATGGTATACTAATATTAACATCAAAAAATCAGTTTCATATACATGAGTGAAATCATCGTAATTAGGATTACTACAAGATGAACCCTTACCCATGTTACCCCTAGCACCTCTACCAGAAATAAAACGTCCAATTCGTTCCATTATAATTATACAAATAATTAATTAAAGATAATAAAATTAAGTACGATAATTAAAATTAAGTAACAATAACAATTTAAAGAAGGAACCAAGGTACCAAACGTCAACGTGTAATCAAGGTTGAAAATTGAAACTTTGCTCGATGGATGATCCTCAATATAGTTTTCAACTTCACTCCCAATTTTTAAACTTTGATATGAATAAACAAATAAAATAAAATATTTAGTAGGCAATGTAGACTTTGTAGAGAGATTGATAGAGAAATGGTAGAAAGATTTGTGACAAAAATAAAGAGGAAATGATGTATTTATAGTTGAGAAATAAGGTTAAAGTATAAATATACTAACTTAGAGGTTAAAAATAAATATTAAGGGGGTAGGGAGGTTTATGGGGTGGGGGCCAAAATGGCCGTTATAGACGTTGCACAACGGCCAAAATCTAAATTTGACTGTTGTGCAACGACTATTTTTGCAAAGGGCGGGTGTCGGGATAGGGCGGGTCGGGATGGGGGGAGGGGGGGGGGGAGGGGGACGAGGCCTAGTCCCGTCTCGAGTTCGAACCCCACTATCATTTTTTTAAAGGGGGGATCGGGGCGGTAAGTGAGTTGGGCCGAGAGTGAGCCGAGAGTGGGCCAATCCGGCCCACTGGACAACCCTAATTACATATCTCATTCTTTATGAATATACATATGTGCTTGCAAATTGCAATCATTGCCATTAAAGATGTTAATATAGATCATTAAATTTAGCGAGTTGAAGTGAACTAATCCACCAATTGAATAAACCTTAAAATGGCCAGCCTAAAGCTCGTGAGTTTTGTTAGGTGAACTTTTTGTTATCTTTTATTTAAAGGGTCTTGCATAGAGATGGCAGTGAATCCTGGACTCGGTCCGGATCCGGTGGATCCAGATCCGTTATATAGGATATGGATCTTTAAAATTTGGACCCGATGGATCCGGATCGGACCCGGATCCATTTCTGACGGATCGGATCTGGATATGAATCTTGTATTTGAGATCTGTATCCGGTCCAGATCCGACCCGTGGATCCGTTTTTTTAAATAGATTATACATTTATACATCTATCTCTTTAATTTTCTCGGCCAGGCCCAAGTCCATGAAGGACCGAAGCCCAGCCCATGCATGTTAACTGTTAATCTTTTGAGAAAGGGTAAATGCCTAACCTAAGGGGCAAAGCCGCAAAGTCTCCTCACTCCTTCTGTCCTTCATGCCATACGAAAGGGGCAAAGAGCCAAAGATCAAAACCCTAGTCCCTAACCATCTTCTCTACTTGCCATCCCTACTCATACGACGTCAGTCCATATCCACCCCTTCCGATTCCAAGGTAGTAAGACAAATCAGATTCAATACTTTCTGCCATATTAAACGATGAGTTCGATTTTTTTTGGCCCTTTTAACTTCTGTTAGTTCTTTTTTTTAATTCTTCTTTTTGTTAGTTCTGTTTTTTCATTTATATAATATTTGATGTTTTGAGATTTTGAAAGATATATTAACAGTCATTTATATAATATTTGATGTTTTGGGATTTTGAAATATTTATTAACAGTCATTTATATATAGGGTGTGTGAAATTTCTGGTGAAGGAAAGATAATGTATGTGTGTGTGTATTATTGTTCTTTAGGAAAAATGATGTAGAGTATGGGAATCGAAGGTAATGGTGGCAGTGGCACTAGTTTAGTGTGTGTGTGTATTATTGTTCTTTAGAAAAATGATGGAGAGTATGGGAATCGAAGGTAATGGTGGCAGTGGCACTGGTTTTTTGGAGAGCTAGGTGCTTCAATTTAGTAGTAGTGTTAGATGAGATATGGTCAAGAGTATATATACAATGCATTTTTTACATGATACTTCTCTGTTATGATACTTCTCTGTTATGATACTTCTCTGTTATGTGCATGATACTTCTCTGTTATATACAATGCACTAGTCAAGAGTATATATACAATGCACTGGTTTTTTTACAGTATTGAGATTTAAATATGTTAATTGGACTAAAATGTGCATGATACTTCTCTGTTATGTGGTTAAGTAATGTATTCAAATATTTTCTTGTAGGAAATGGATAGTGAACAATCTAACAATAATGCAAATGCCACTAATAAAAGTCATGCTGCTTCTTTTAGCCCACCTCCAGTGCCTCTGTTTTGTGGAGTGGATGATTTAGAAATGGATTCAGAAGGTCTTATTGAGGTTGGAGTAAAAGAAAAAAGTCAATTAAGTAAACTAACAAGCAAGAAACTCACTTCCAAGGCATGAGAATCTTTTGATAGGGTCATAGTGAAGGTATTACAAGAGCAAAGTGTAAATATTGTACATCTTTACTCTCTTATAATGGTGCGAATGGAACCTCACATCTTCTTAAACATTCTAAGAAGACATGTCCGGGAAAGCATTTGCGAATTGGAGTTAGTGGTCAAACACAATTGAAGGTTAAAACGGAAGCCGATGGGTTTACTACTTTAGAACTTAAAGAAAAGGGAAAGGAAAAGGAATTTGATCGAGACTTTTCAATGAGAGAATTGGTTGGTATGGTGGTGATTCATGAGTATCCTTTATCCATTATAGATCATATAGGTTTTAAAAGGTTTGTGAGGAGTCTAAATACTCATTTCAAGATTATTTCGAGGAACACTTTGAAGAATTACATTTTGAAAAAGTTCAATGAAGATAAGGGTTCTCTTAAAGCTCTGTTGGAGCATAATGAGGGTAGAATTGCAATAACTACCGACATGTGGACGGCTTCCAACCAAAAAAGGGGCTACATGGCCGTGACATCTCACTTCATTGATCAACAATGAGTTTTACGCAATCGAACCTTGAGGTAATGAACTTATTCTTATTTATAAATGCTAATTCTTAGGTTTATTGTATGTGTTTAATGTATGTTTTTATTTAGATTTTGTTTTGTGCCATGTCCACATACAAAGGGAGTTATTGCAAAGATTTTGATGGATTATTTGTCTCAATATTCTTTGGAAAACAAAATTTCATCGGTTGTAGTTGATAATTGTACCACTAATGATGCAATGATTAATGTTTTATTGGAGAAATTGAAAAGTAGGTATCTAATGTTAGGTGAGGATTTTTGCATATGAGGTGTAGTGCTCATATTCTAAACTTGATTGTGAAAGATGGTTTAGAAGTAATTGATCCCGCAATTGAAAAAGTTCGAGATTGCATTTTATTTTGGATGTCTACTCCTAAAAGGGTTGAAAAATTTGAGGAGGCTTGTCGGCTTTTGAATATTTCTAAACCTAAAAGAACGGTTCTTGATGTCAAAACTAGGTGGAATTCTACTTACTTGATGCTTAATACCACTTTGCCTTTTCAAGATGTATTTGCTAAGTTAAAACGTATGCATATGAAGCTCAAGTTAGTTATTCCTAGTGAGAATGATTGGATGATGGCAAAACTTGATTGTGAGAAGTTGAAAATTTTCTACAAGGCCACTAGAGTGTTTTCCGGTAGAAATTATCCTACTTCTAATTTATTTTTTTGAAAAGTGTGTGAGATAAGACTTGCTTTGAGGCGTTGGGTGGAGAGTGATGTTGAGACCATTAGAATGATGGCTAAAAA
Source organism: Anisodus acutangulus (assembly GCA_029783415.1). Lineage (NCBI taxonomy): Eukaryota > Viridiplantae > Streptophyta > Magnoliopsida > Solanales > Solanaceae > Anisodus > Anisodus acutangulus. The sequence goes on along the minus strand of CM056502.1, from coordinate 14,737,299 downwards.
TATGATTGACAAGTTTGATAAATATTGGCATAATATTAATGAGATGTTGGCAGTTGCTTTAATTTTAGATCCAAGAAATAAAGTGGATTGTGCGGAGTACTATTTTAAGAGATTGTACAAAGATGATACTGATAATGAAGTGGCAAAAGTTAGAAAAAATCTTGATAAACTTGTGGTTGAATATCAAATGAGAAGTGAGGGAAATAAAAGCGAAGAACCTTTTCCAAGTGGCAAACAAGGAATTTCAGAGTCTTGTGATAATGATGAGGATGAATATGCTCAAGCTAAAAGAACAAAGAAAAGAAAGATGAATGTGAGGGGTGAGGTGGAGCATTACTTGAAGGATGATCCTATACCCGAGAATGATGATTTTGATGTACTTAATTGGTGGAAAAGGGATCAAATATATCCTACTTTACAGAAAATTGCCAAGGACATCCTTGCAATTTCCGTCTCTTCTGTGGCTTCGGAAAGTGCCTTTAGTGTGGGTGGAAGGGTGATTAGTTCTCATCGTTCTAGGCTTCACTCTAAAACGGTGGAGGCATTAATATGCTTGCAAAATTGGATGATCGAAGACATTAAAGGTATCTATTATTTATATATTGATTATTCTCATATACGTTACTATCAAATTTTCCCCTAACATGAACCTTCTATTTATTTTTCAATTTCTTTCAAATAAAGGTACTTTGGAGGGCACACATGCTTGTTCGATAGTTACTGAAGATTCTGAAGAAGAAGGGGAAGTAGTTAACTATATTGATATGGTAAATGATATATTTAATCATAAATATTTATTGAGATGATTTTTTTTAGTAATCTCTTTTTAATATGATTGTTTCTTTGTTATTTTAGGATGTTGATGGCGTTGAAACTAGTGATTTCGAAGACTAGTTTATGAAGTTTGGCAAACTGGAAATGACAAACTGGAAATTCCAAACTGGAAATGTCAAACTGGAAATTCTAAAATGGAAATACAATTTTGAAACGAGAAACTGGAAATCCCAAATTGAATGCACTGAAAACTGTTAATATGCTCAAGTCACAAATGTCAAGTTATAGTTCTTTCTCTTTTGTCCTTTCTATCCTTTTTTCTTAATGTTTAGCAGTTAATCGTGAAATTTCATCATTCAACTTCTAGTTCAATGAACCTTCTATTCAGAAGTTGTCCTTTAACTTTGCTTGAAAGGGCATGTATTTATCTCCATTTTTTTTACAGTTCATGTTGTGACAAATATGATTCAGTGCATTATTTTGACTGGTGTCATGTGTTCCAATTATTTTGATCTGAAATATTATTCAAGACAAAATTTTTTACATGTGGATCCAGATCCGATCCGTGGATCTGGATTTAGATCTGATTTTTATGGACTCGATGGATCTGGATACAGGTATGAGAAATGGATCTGAATTTGGATCTAGTAGGATCCGATCCAGATCCTATCCGTTGTCATCCCTAGTCTTGCTAAGCATCCTCCCCATTTTTTGTTTCAGTGAAATATCCTTACTATTGTTTACCCAATTTTTGTATTGATTATATTTTTTATGAGCCAAGAATCTATCAAAACAATCTCTAGAGGTAATATCTACGTATATCCTATCATCTTCAAATTTCACTTTTTGAGATTACATTGAATATGTTGTTATATTAAAAGTAGGGACATTTTTGTCACTTCATCGGAAAGACCCAAATTCTTTTCCCTCCCCTTTTCATTTTATGCTTCTGCTTTCCCTTTCTTTTTTCCTTTTCAATTCCAATGAACCCAAATCTTCTTTTTTTTTCATCACTTATTTCCTCTTCTCTCGTCAAAACTCACCGTTTTATTTTTCTCCTTTTTCCTTTTTCCTTTTTTTCTCTTCTTCATACCTTTAATAAAACCTTTTTTTTCTAGTAGGTACAGAAGATATGGGTTGGTGAAACCCAAAGTAAAAATTGGTCCTCTTTCTCAAATCATTTTTGGGTTATAAACATGTTTTATATGCACATCAAATAATTCAATTTTCAGATAATAAAGATGTAACGAAAAATTTGGTTTAACTTCACATAACCGTCTTCTACGCTTTCGGATCTACTATTTGGAATTGAATAGCTCTCGATCTTAGAAAGAGGGGGAAAGAACATAAAGGCGAGAAGAAAAAGGGACAGAGAAGGGATGGAGGGAACGGTAAGATGAAAAAAAAGATGATACTTCATCTATTCTGTTGACACACTTTACTTTTTAGTCGGTTAAAAAAAAGATACATTTTCTTATTTGTCATCAATTTAATTTTAGATTTTACTTTTTACGCTTAACGAGATGATCTATAACCACATAAATATTTATTAAGGTAAATTTGTTAAATAAATTATTATGAAAAAATTATGAAATGAAACATCTTTTGATAAAATTTAGAAAAGAAAATGAGATTATAATGAGAATTCAAGATGAGATGATAACAATGAAATGAAGAAAAAAATTTAACAGATGAAAAATGTTCTGAAGACGAGTTAGATGAAATTAAAATGCACATAGAAGATGATATAACAACATACAGAAGGATAATTATTAAATAATTAAGGAATAGGATAGCATTAAAGAGCGAAAAGTTGAGACAAAAGGAAGAAGAAAATATGAAACTTCTAAAAAATAAATTAAGAGAAATAATCAGAAAGGATAATGAATTAAAATATCTAAATGATATTATAGAAGAACAATATAATTATATCAACTTATTAAAATATGAATAAAGGAAAAGAAATAGTAGAAGACTCTAAAGAAACATATTGTCAGATGAATACATATGAAGGAGGATTAACACAAACATTAAGCTTTAAACCAGAAACATATCAGAAGATATAAGATGAAAAAGAAGAATTATCCATAAAGAAAATATTTAAAACAAAATGGTTTGAAAGAAACAAAGAAATAAGATATATAGCACACAAGCATGAAAATATAATAGATACAATGAGTGTAAATGGAAGAACGAAAATAAACTTGATAACAGATGAAGTAATAAAAAGAGAGTTAGCAAAACTATCTATTAGGGAAACTAAAAAATATAGAAACATATGCTTTGGAGGAGTAAAATTTACTATAAAAACATACTTCCAGAAAAACATAGATACACCTATATAAATATACATATTAAATGATAGGATATTAGAAAATCTACAAGATGTTTTAATATCAGTAGTAAAAGGAAATTTAATATATCAAAAACTAAAATTTACGGTACAATCAGATTTTAGTATATCATTAAAAGATGAACACAAAGACTTAGCGTTAACACTATATTATAAACTAGATGGAATAACAATGCCACCAGAAAATAAAGTCATAAGTATTGAAACAAAAATGATATATGCCATAACCGGAAACCACCATGTAAAGAAACAACATGAAATGAATATACTAGTACCAAGAATGTACCAAGAAATATTAGAACAAATAGAACATAAAGAAAATTCCAAAATAACTATACCAGAAGAAATATATATGGATTTTAATACTAGAACCCTTACGCCATCCAAAAGACTAATACCAAAAATAGAATGATCTAGATTGAGTATTACGAGAGAACCAATTATGTCACGACAAACTAGTGTTATACAACCCAGAATATTAGACTTAATAAATATAAACACAAATATACTAAAATTAAAGTAATAATATTTAAAGCTATAATAACAACAGACTGCATAGCTGAAATAAATACCGGAACTATTAAAAGTTTTATACATATAAGCAAGATCGATGAAAATGATTGTGATTTAATAGACCCACAAACTTATAATTATCCCGAAAATGAAAGAGAAATAATAATTACCAAAAGTATAAACTTAAGATTCAAAATCCAAGATTTAGAATATAAGATAAATATAGGAGTAATGGAATATGACAGTTTCAATGAACTGCTTTTAGGAAGTGATTTTTTAACTATGATAAATTATAAGATAAATAATAATGGAATTGAAATAAATGACCAAGGGAAAACAAGATTCGTAAATAAAGTATGAATATACAAAAAGATATAATAGAGAAAAAATAGAAATTAAAATCAATAAGAACAACTTTATCAGAAGAAATATTCTCACAACTCAAATACTTAAAATATAAGGCAAAAGAAATAAAACTAGAAGAAAAGATAAAACAATTAGAACAACAATGTGAAAAGTTTGATAAAATATGGATAGATATGGGAAACGTATGGAGAAAAAGAATTAATAATCCTGACTAACTCCAACGAAAAAATTAGTGCATTATGGGAAGAAATAGTAGTAAAAGAAAAAATGAAGAATACATTAATATTAATGGATGAAATAAAAGAAAACCAAACTAAAATGCAAGAAATAATAAGAGAAGAATTAACAAAATTATGAAATGTATCTGTGGTACCAACATTTAAAATAATACTATAAAAACTAAACATATTAGTAGAAGAGAAAAATAAAAGTAAACAAGTAGAAGAAAATGAACCTAGTACGAGCAAAGAAAACACTATAATTAGTACTACAACTCAACAATCAGAAATAGTACCAATAGATGCTTGGAGAATTAGTAAAGAGTTAATAATGGTAGATATTAGTAAAATAAAACCAAAATTGCCAAAGAAAGTAGAAAAAATATTAGACAGTCTAGCAATATTGAGTAAAAAAAGAAAATTTTAATGGGAAACCAAGAACCTAGTGTACTTACGTTCTTGAAAAACCATGGAAAAATATAATAGAAAGAGAACGATACAAGTATGAACCAATGAAAAGGAAATAAAAAACCACACCAGACAATAATTCAAAAAGTGAAAACATGTACTTAAAAGACGCAGAGAAAACAACCAACGAATATTTAAATCTAAAATTAGATAAACAAGAACAAAAATTATGTGAATTAGAAACAGAAAATACCAAATTGAAAACACATAATAATGAGGAATGGTATAACAAATATAAAAAATACAAACACAAATTTAAGGATATAAAGAAAGTATTAAAAGAAACCAAAGTAGAACTGAAACAAACAAAAGAGGAATTTAATAGTGTAAAGCAAGAATTAACTGAGGTAAACCAAGAATTTGGATAATTAAAAGACGAAATACAAATCCTTAGAGAAGAGATAAAAAGGTTAAAGGGAAAAAAGAAAGTAAGAAAAAATATTAGAACAAGTGACGAAAGTACAACTAGTAGTGAAAAAACTAAGAGCAATACAAACGAAGACAACAACATTGAATTAGTTAACCAAGAGGTACAAGTAGTGGGATTCATAGAAGAGGAAGAGGACTCAGAAATAGTAAAGGAAAATAACCAGATAATAGTAGCCTTACAAAAAATGAAAAGTGTAAATGCAATCATAGAAGATGAACCCGAAAGTGATATAGAAGATGAATTTAATAATCCTATAGAAGCAGAAATAGAAACTGATGATATAATTAATGAAGATGCAAATGATTACCCAGAAGAAGAATTAAATGATAAATAGAAAACAAACTAGATTACCAAGTCATATACCAGTAGGACAACAAGCTGAATTTAAAGAATTTGTAGGATCAATGGGACAAGGCGTAAATTACAATGAATATTTCTTAGACTTAGTAATGTTTATGATGAACAAGAAATAGGAAGAAGAATAAATGATTTGAATCTTGGAATGTATATAGCATTAATGAACTCTACACAAATAGAGAACCTAGAATATATGTATGACTTAATATCTAAAACATTAATCGGAAAAATAGCTTATTGGATAGAATCCATAGCATACCAATTGAGAGGAGAAGTATTTAGCCATGCAAGAGATTGAAAATCTATGCTAATAATATTTGATATCATACTAAAAAGAGATTTTTAGGAGAAAAATGGTTGGTAGCATGAGAAAACGTACTCGTAGAAAGAAAAACTGAGTTAATAATGAATCTAAATAACATGAAATATTGTAAAATTAATAAATTACCAGAATACACAATAAGTTTTAGTAACTTCTTCTACGAAGCAAGATTCTTACCACAAGAAGGTGTAATATATCAACAACTCTATTATGACCACTTACCAATACCTTATAATACTGAGATATCAAAGGAATACACCCAACTAGAACCAAAAGAAAATACATTAGGAGAAAGAATAAGAGTACTAAAAGCATACCTAATGCGAAAATGTGAAGAATATAGAATGCAACAAAAGATAAAAAAATATAAGAAAATAGGATTTAGAGAGGTATGTGGATTTACGGAAAGGACTAGTATTCGGATGTGATGATAATAAAAGAGAAAAGAAATATAAGAAAGGTCATAAAAAGAGATATCAACACAAAAGATATAAAAGGTATAATAACTACAACAGATAAAACCAACACCCTTATTACAAATCTTATAGGAAAAAGAAATTTAAAATGTATAGAAATACCCCTGAAATCGGGAAAAAAATTTAAGCATAAGAAAAAATTTAGGAAAAGAAAGTATGTAAAATCAATTGAAGAAGAAAAACTTAAAGAATGTAAATGTTGGAATTGCAATGAAAAAGGACATTATGCTAATAAATGCACAAAGCTAAAGAAAAAAGGTGTAAAATATATAGACACAACACAATTTATAATGAGTCTACAACAAATAAAGAAGAAAATAATAATTGGTACGAATATGAAGATTTTTATGTCAGTCAAACTGAAAAAGAAAGTGAATCAGAAAATATTAACTTTGTTAACCAAAACTCAGAAAGGGAAAATAGTTCTAACTAAATGAAGTAGCAAGAAGAAAGAAAATTATTAGAAGAAAGAGATTACTGGATGCAATATGAAAGATATGTTCGCAATAAACTTATTATGACTATTAGTGAAACAGGAAATAAATATTATAGTGATAGGTACAATAAGATTACAAAAAGCCTTAGCACAATAGGAGAAAGGTTGAGTGAAATAAGATGGAAAAAACTACTAGAAGAAGTAAAAGAAATGGAACAAGATAAAGAGCTTCAACAAAGATTAAGAGAAATAGATTTAGAACAAAATGGTAATTAGATGGTAGCAATCTACATAGAAGCTCATATAGAATACAAACATAATAAAATGATAAAACAAAAGATCTTTATTGACAGGGGATCAGACTTATGTCTAGCAAAGAAAGAAGTATTATAACCACACAGATGGAAAAAGTCTAAAACACATAGAACAAGAGTATCAGACTTTAACGAACACACAAAAGAATTGGATATAGTAGCAAAAAACATGAGAATAATATTAGGAAATACAATATTTAGACTACCAATTATATACCAACTAAATGATATGAAACAACAAGTATTGTTAGGAAATAATTTCCTAGACTACTTTAAAACACAAGTGATAAATAATAATACTTTCAGCTTACAAACACCTTGTAATAAATGGATAATACTAAAGAGAGTACTGCCAATACATACACTAAGAATATGTAACATAAGAACAGATAGGATTAATAACCTACAGTTATTAAGAGAAAAGTACCTCAATATATTAAAAATAAATTTTGGAGAAAATCCGATGCAACTATGGGAAAAAGAAAAATATATGCTGAAATCAAATTAATAAATCTTAGTGATATAGTTAGATCTAAACCTATTAGGTATAGCCCAACATATCAAAAGGAGTTTGAAACCCAACTAAAAGAATTATTAGAATTAAAATTGATACAAGAAAGTAAAAGCCCACATAGTAGCCCATCCTTTTTAGTTAGAAAACATAGTGAACAAAAAAGAGGAAAGGCTCGAATTGTGATTGACTATAGAGAGCTAAACAAGAAACTGTATTTGATGGATATTTTTTACCATACAAAAGAAACCTTATCAATAGATTAGGGAATAAAAAATGGTTCAGCAAATTTGATTGTAAAAGTGGATTTTGGCAAATAAAATAAAAAAATAAATCAAAAGCTTTAACAACATTTAGTGCCCCTCAAGGATACTACGAATGGAATGTACTACCATTTGGATTAAAAAATGCACTACAAATATTTCAAAGAAGGATGGACCAAGTGTTCAGAAAATTGACAAAATTATGTATAGTATATGTTGACGACATATTAATATATAGTGATGATTTGGAAAATCATATAAAACATCTAGAATAATTTATAAAAATTGTGAAACAACATGAAATATTATTATCTGAAAAGAAATCTGAAATCTTCAAGAATAGTATAAAATATTTGGGATACATAATAGATAATGAAGGATTACAATTACAAGATTACAATTACAGGAACACATTGTAACAAAAATAAAAAAATTTAAAGATAAATTAGAGAGCAAAAAGGAAGTGCAACAATTTCTAGGAGTAGTAAACTATGCTTCAGACCATATAAAAGATTTACCACTTTTGAGAAAGCCATTACATGAACTAACTAAAAAAAATATGACTTTTGAGTGGAAGGAAGAACATACTAAAGTCATAAATAAAATCAAGGTAAAAGTGAAAGCCTTGCCGAAAATAGAATACCAACATAACTGGATCAACTAGAACTTTTTGTTGATGCCAGTGATATAGGATGGGTAGTAGTCCTCATAGCATATGATAAAGATGATATAGATAAAGAAAAACTACTAGTTTGTGGATATGGAGGTAGAACATGGAAGCCTAATGAGAAGAATTACCATATTAATGAGAAGGAACTATTAGCAGTAAAATTTGGAATAAAGAGATTCCATTATCACCTATTACCAGTAAAATTCGTTGTTAGAACAGATAGCACCCAAGCAAGAGCATTCATTAAAAATAAAATAGACCATTTACTAGAATTGAACAAAAGAAGAAAATGACAATCATTCTTTTATTGTTATGATTTTATTGTCAAAAATATATCTGAAACTAAGAATATTCTAGCTGATTTTCTTAGCAGGTACCACAATGTCAATTAGCAGTGACAACTTCGAAGAATATATTACCAATGTTACAAAAATCATCAAACAGAACCAAGAAATTATTACAATCAAAATAGAAGAAAATACACATTTGCTGGAACAGCTGACAGAAGCCTTTAGAGACTTCAAAACCCTACAAACCTTGAAATCTTCACAATCCCCTATAGAAAAACCAAAAACTTTCATATCCAAACTTGCAACTATGCCAACCACTATATCACCACCCATAACAACATCGTCTTCTCAAATGACAACATCAATAACAATGTGTGACAAGATGAAGTTCTCACCTGAATACATATTAGCTTATGAACAAATAAACAAATTTTATGATTACAAATCAAACCCACACATTTTAAGAAGTGCTAAACTAAGTAAATATCCAAGGTTTTTATGTTGAAAAATCAAACCCTGATATAGTTTTAAAACTATTTACTTACGGCTTTATAGATAAAATACTAGTAGCTTAAACTTTTTACAATATTGCTAAATTACCCAACGTTTTAGTAGAATCTGTTAGAGTGATGATGGAATCATTTGGAAGAGGTATCTAAGGCATGCAAATGTTCGACGCCTCAACAGACTTAACAGGAAAACCTATTATTATATGCCAATTATTTAAAACAGGAAGGAATAGCAATATAAGCGGAGATGACAAGGACCTAAAAATGAAAATATCATGTACTATAGAAAAGTTTCAAGAATGACTGAGTGCCAAAAGATTCATAGGAATATCAACATTGAAATCAAAGATTGAAGATATGTTAAGAGCATGCAAGGCCAGCATCATTGGAAACTCCAAAGAAGGAGAAACCGAAGAACTTATCACCTTATACTACAACAACGATGTACTATCACAAGACACAATACACCTTACTAACATGCATGACAGGATCATAAAAATGGAGCACAAACACTCCAGCGAAACAATGGAGCAGTACAAACTCTTGATAGGCCAGAGGAAAAGGCCTGTTATGAGCATAAAAGATGATACTACACAGGTTACCATGAAAAAGAAGGATCATCTAATCCTTTCGAATGAAACGGCCCAATGTAGTTTAAACTACAGAAAGCCACGATGTAACAATCTAATACGACCCAATGTAGTTCAAACTATAGTAAGTCCATATATCATCATATATCACCAATATATCACTGATACCGTTCCTATTCTATAGGAGTATCAAAAGGAAAAAATCAAAACGATATTGTTCCTATTCTATCGGAGTATCGTGGAAGATTTTTTTTTGTTTTCATCTTTGTGTGAAAAGAAGACAGACAAAAGATGTCATTGTGAAAAGAAGACACCTGTAAAAGATGCCTGTGGAAGAAAGCAAAAGCCACCGGACCCTCAAGGAATCAAAGACAGAAGATGACAAACCAACAAAAGTTGAAAAAATGGCAGCAACGACAAACAACTTTAAGAAAAACATGAAAGGACAAGAGACAAAATACTATTTTACTTTATGACTTTTGTAACAATAATGTACCAACTTTTAGACTTTTTAGCATGCCAATAATGAAAGGCAACCGAGGTTATCTATATAAGGAGCCTCATTGTAACTTCTGAAAAATATCTTTCGAAATACAACAACTTCAAATCTTTGAAATACTCTTTCTCATGTCTAGCTAAAAACCCTTCTAGTCTATAACCCATATCAAGATTAATATCATAATACCAGAAGATAGATACTTTGAAAGCTTATACTTAAGAACCATACTAGTCCATAAAACACCATCTCTTAAAAGAAAATTTAAGAAAGAGTCTGTCGAGCAACTCCCAGCACCTAGGCCATTTATCCCGTCACCAGTGAGGAAAAAAGGGAAGCAGAGCCAGGGTGGGTTGAGTATCTCCGGTGATCTTAAAATTCCGCGAAGAGGTATGTTTACAGACTATGTGTTTCTAAATATAATCTTAATAAGTATATGTCTCTGTAATTTTGATATTAAATGTTGATAGAAGGTTGTAGACCTTTATTTAAAAATGAATTTTGGATTAATAATACTTGCTTCCGTACTACATGCCTATTATTTGATAAACTTACATATGAATATGTTAATATGTCATCTATATTTCTACCCTCTTCATGGTTATTAGATGATGAAAAGATCCGAAAAGAAAATGGAAAAATAAAAAATGGGAGAATGCTAACCTACTACAAGAAGGCATTAGATTAGCAAACCCTTCTTTAAATATTTTACTATATTTAAAATTTAAATTAACTTAAAAATAAAAGAACATAATTTTTTACAAGATAATATTATATAGTGCTGCTAACAAAGTTTTTACGTCCACAATTAAAATTTCCAAGTATTAACAGATTCCAATAAAATACTAAAAGAGGAGGAAAACATTCCATACATTAAAAGTCTAAACAAACTTCTTCAAAAAAATTCCACGACCCTTATAACATGTCCAACACAAACCTTCTTCATCAAGTACATCTAAATATGTTTTTAATAAGGTTGTTTCAACCACTTCAGTTTTATCTGTGGGATACAATAATTGCATGGAACAGGAAGTAAGTAAATATTACAATTGCTAGAAAGGATAAACTAAAGATTACAACAAAACTGAAAATCAAGAACAAAACAAACTCCTTGTGTGATTTGCTGAGTCGAGTGATGACACTCTGTCTTTAAGATAAGATTGCCCCGTATATCTCTTTTTATGTTGTCAGGCAATAGTCTCCCAAGATACAACAACAACTTAACAATTGAGCAAAGAAAACTCAAGTGTTATTCTTGAAGTACTTTGAGTGTAGTAAACTTGCTAGAGAGGAAGAAGAAGATGCTAGAAAATTCTGTAAATATTTCTAAGTGTAGTCTTCAACAATTGAGCCAAAGGCCTCAATTTATAGTGTAAGGAGATGACCCATCAACTAGCCAACTAATGGCCATCAATAGCCATTGTAATGACACTTATTGAGGGGTTACATTCAGCCAAATAATGGCTAAATTCATCTGCCAAGTAATGGAGATTCAATGCTCCAAAACTAGCCCAAAGGTCAGAACTTTTCAACTTTCTGTCGCAACATTCTGCCTCCGAAGTGCCGCGGCTCTGTGAATTAGCGCCACGGCTCCAGTGACTGGCCACCCAATTAGCACCGCGGCGCTGCCTAGGAGGCACCGAGGCACTCCGGCGCCGTGACTCTAACGGTGTGTCGCCGCGGCCCTTCACGGCTCCGCGGCTATTTCTGAATCGTTTCATCTTACACTTCTTCCTTCGTTCACCAACGTGGAATACTTTGTCATTTGGCCACTAACCGTCCATCATTCTATGTCTCAAACGTATTACATACTTACCAATATCTCTTTCACTAATGAAATTTGCGATACTTAGCACTACGTGTGCACGTGTGTGGAAATGACATTTCTGACGTGCGAGACCTCAATTGTTTGAGTCATAAATAATGGGATATACTTAATTCAACATTAGTAAATTTCCAAAAATCCCCACTTGAAAGAGATTTTGGCGCACTCACATTGTGCCTTTTCCAGCAATATTTCAGCGGACCGATGTTGCATCTAGATAGGTAGCTTCTGCTTTGAACCTTACATAGTTGAATACCATCGGACTTACTTACTGCACAGTGAATGTGATGTCTTGAACCATTAGTGTTTAGTGTAAGTCAAGTCAACGGTACCAACACAACAACTTTCCTTACTCTATTTTTCATAATGTTTTATCCGTTGTGGCCGTGGACACTTCTTGGATTCTTAAGTGCGTTTATTTGAGGTGGCATGTCCTCGCACTTAAATAGGTGATCTCCTACAAGGTATCCTGCTATACCCCATGTTACAAGTGTTAGGAACCATTAAAAGTTTCCCCAAACCTAACCTCAACCAGTGAGGATCATTAAAGGTTTTGGAAACTTAACCTTTACCCACATTGCAGATAACACTTATAGTCTATCACGAGAACGACTTTGGATTTGGTATTTATTTACAGAAATCACTATCCGAAGTGCTCATGCTTCCACCGAAGCTCTCAACTAAACCTTTACAGCTTAGTTTTTCCATTGAACCTAATTCCTGGGATCTCCAGTCAGCAAGATTGGGTTACCACCGTATTGGTCCTTATACCTTGGGTTTTAAGTCCATTCCCCTAGACAGGCAGAATATCTGATATTTGGATAAGCCCTTTATCAGTGGGTCCGCTATATTATCCTTTGATTTTATGTAATCAATGGATATTATACCCGTGGTGATCAGCTGCCTAACGGTCTTATGTCTCCGTCGAATATGATGAGACTTGCCGTTGTACATAGAACTGCTTGCCCTTTCTAGAGCCGACTGACTGTCGTTGTGGATCATTATAGAAGGTACATGTTTGTCCCAATAAGGAATATCCTCTAAGAAGTCGTGAAGCCACTCAGCTTCTTCTCCTGCTTTGTCTAAAACGATAAACTCCGATTTCATCGTGGATCGGGCGATGCAAGTTTGCTTAGAGGATTTCCAAGACACAGCCCCACCACTAATTGTAAATATATACCCATTGGTGGACTTGGTGTTCTCTATATCAGATATCCAGTTTGCATTATTGTACCCCTCTAGTACAGCTGGATATCTCGAATAATGCAACCCGTAAGTTAGCGTGTATTTCAGGTATCGTAGTACCCGATGTCGGGCCCGTTTTTAACCCGCAGGTCAAAGCGGAGTGCAAAGTATTGATGATTCCTAGGTATTGGATTAAGGAGTCGCCACCTAATTATTCTATGGTGAATTAGGGCACCTAAATAATAAATAAATGCTGCAAAATAACTCCAATTTTAAGGTCTACGAAACTAGCAAGATTCTAGGTAAGGGTTCTTTATTATCCTAAAGGGAAGGGGTTAGGCATCCTTTAAGATTCGCTAACTTGCGGTTATCCGGTCAAACTCAGGTTAATTATTGCTAAGAAAAATACATGTTTAAAAGTATATAAAGTTGAAAAGATGTTTGCAAATATTGCGTAAAAAATGCATTTTGTACAAGTATGCATTTGTACGATATTAAAGAAAAATACATGTAAAGTTGAAAAATATGCATTTGTAACAATTAATAGTAAGGAGAAAAATGAATAATTTATAATGCCAAAGAAGTAAACTTTTTGGAAATCATTGATTTGCAAATTGAAAAAAAGATAAAACTTATTTGTATGATAAAAAGGTGAATAGAAGATGATAAAAGTTGTTTTTTTGAATATGCATGACGAGCCTAAAAATAAATAAACTAGCGGAGGATATCTAAGTTTGAACTAACCGAGCCTAAACATAAGTAAGCTAGCGGCGGTTTTCCAGTTTTAGACTACCCTATTAATTAATTCTAAGACTACTTATTCTAAACATTTCAATAATTACATAAGTGCAATAAATAATATTACAATACAGAGCGAGATGAAGCTAAATTAAAGAAAGTAAAAATAACCAAATAAATAATCTCCGAGGAGTATCTGCCTTTGTTGACTTTGTTCCTTGCAAGCTGTCAAGAACAAACGGTTAGAAACAACTAAATATAAATAACTTCGGATCCGTATCTAAAACAGTGAATGTTTTGATCACGGAGGGCTCAGACTTAAATTTTGAAAAGACCATTCCAATCACGTCGTGGCTGCAAATATATGACTCGGTGGTCATTTTAATTGCCTCGCCTACTAAATATGTTGGTCTCTCGGATGAAAAAGAAAGATCATTCTAATCACGTCGTGGCTATGAACATATAACTCGTCGGTCATTTTAGTTGTCTCGCCTACTAAATATGTTGATCTCTCGGATGAAATAAAAAAAAGATTTAAGTTTCATCCTTGCCCAGAAGTTATATTTCCGTCTTTGCAACTGTGGACGCCTAAAAATCGACGGATATTTTTTCATCGGCCAATGTAGTATCATGTTCAAATCAGTAAATTATACCAAAGCAGCAAAGCCGAAACCGAGAGGCAATTTCCAAAGGGGCGAGGCCTCAAATTCAATTTTATTTTCATTGGCCTAAGTGTAGTATTTGTTCAAATCAGTAAATTATACCAAAGCAGCAAAGCCGAAACCTAAGTGCAGTATCTATTCAAACCAGTAAAATAAACAACATAGCAATAAACTGAAATAGAGAAATGATTTTCGAAGGGACGCGACCTCAATTCAATTTCATTGGCCTAAATGCAGTATTAGTTCAAATAAGTGAAATAAACAACATAGCAATAAACTGAAATAGAGAAACAATTTTTGAAGGGACGTGGCCTCGAATTCAATTTCATTGGCCTAAATGCAGTATTAGTTCAAAATCAGTGAAATAAACAACGTAGCAATAAACTGAAACAGAGAAGCGACTTCCGAAGAGATGCGGTATTAGTTCGAATCAACAAAATAACAACATAGCCTCATAACGGATGTTCAAGTGCCAAAGTAAACCACCAGTAAGCAATTAAAATATCCGATCCAAATTCTGAAATTTTGGAACTGAAATAGGATTCGGAATGTTTATGAAAACCCGACCCGAATTCTGAACATTGACCCGAATGTGCGACCCTATTTTCAGGTCGACCCGATCCGAGAAATGCAACCCGAAGCAGTGACCGGAATCGGGATCAAAGTTTTGATTTTTCAGATATCCAACAAATAAGATGTAAAACACCAAATCTAAAAATATATCCAAACCGGGTCGGTGACCCGACCCGAATCGACTTCTTTCAAAATGTCAGATAACCAACAACAAAATATCAAGCATATAAACCTGGAAATCTTACCCGAAAAGGCTTGACCCGACCCGGATCGAAAACCACGATTTAGTGAAGAACAACAACAACAAAACAAAATAGATTTTTGGATTGGGATTAACGAAGCCTATAGAAGTATTTAACACCAAAATTTAAGAATGAAACTCACCCCTTTTCCTTTCGATTTCGGACTTGTTTCTTGAATAACAAGGAAGACGAATGCTAAAAAAAATAAGAACGCAACAGATATTTTTGTTTCTTTTCGGTCCCGGTCCCCCTCCTTTCTCTTCTTTTTTTTGGTCGAAGATAATGAAAAATGAAAGATGATATCAAATCCAAAAATATTAATCCGTCGGACCCGAATAAGAAATGGTATGCGAACTCAAGAGTAGAAAATCCGAATTTCTATGAAGAACAAAAATGGGGGGTTTTATAGGTGGATTCCCCCCTAAAACCGAGCTTGAATTCAAAATAAATGGGCCCAAAAGCAACGATTTTGGAACGGATTTTAGGGGTATGGGTCGCGGATTTTGTGGGGATAAGGGTATGGGTCGAAGGGTTGGTGGTGTCAGCATAACAAAGGGGGGTTGGTGGTGTCAGGGGTCGGTGGCGGCAGGGGTGAGGTGACCAGCGATATGGGGTCGGGGGCATGGGATGTGCGGCGATCTGGGAGGGTATGGGTAAAAATGGGGATTTGTTTTTGGTTTGGTTAGGTTTAGGTTTAGTGGGATAAACGGGATTGGGTTTTAAGGGGTGTTGGGTTTGGGGCCGACGGGTTGGGCTTGCGGGTTGGCATGAGGCTTGACCGGTTGGGCCCATTTGTAGGCTGGCCAGTTGGGCCCTATTTTTTGTGGGATTTGGGTTGGAGTAGAAATTTTTTTGGATTGGGGAAATAAATGGGTGATGGGTTGGGCTTGGACGAAATGGGTTTTGGGTGAAATTAGTTTGGGTAGAAATTATTTTGGGTTGGAAAATGAATGGGTGATGGGTTTAAAAATATAAAAGGGGTTTAAAATTAAAAATGCTTTAAAGAAAAATGCAAATTATTTTTTAAAATAGGATATAACGATGTGATAATAATAAAACATAATATTTGCGAAGTGCTTAATGCTTGATAAAAAATAGAAATGCGATGCCATTTTTGCGGAAAATAGAATAACATAGAATTTTCGGATAAAACTTATGATTATGATAAAAAATGCAAATGACAGTAAAAAAGCGAATAATAATAATAATAATGAGAATAATATATATATATATATATATATATATATATATATATATATATATATATACACGCATGCATGTATATAGATTAAAATTGTTTTGAGGTGTTAAAAATATTTAAAATTGCAAACAAATTAGAAAAGATGGGACAAAATTGGGTGTCAACACCGGATTCAACGCCTTCCAATGATCATTACTTGTATTACGGGTAAACCTTGACAACTTATTGACTGCATAAGCAATATCAGGTCGGGTGCAGTTTGTTATGTACATAAAACTAGCAATCACCTGTGCATATTTCTCCTGGCATACGGGTGCACCACGATTTTTATCAAGCTTTTGATTTCTATCCATTGGTGACTTCATAGGCGAACTGTCAAACATATCGAACTTCCTCAACACATCCTCGATGTAGTGAGACTGAGATAAGACCAGTCCGTCAGACGTCTTAGAGATTTTATCCCTAAGATGACATATGTGATACCCATATCCTTCATGTCGAAGCATTTTTTCAACATGTTCTTAGTCTCTAGAATCAAGCTAGGACTACTCCCTTTGATCAACATGTCATCTACGTACATGCATATCATGACGAACGAGTCAGAGTTACCTTTCATGTAGACACATTTGTCACACTTATTAATGGCGAAACCCTTCGATAGTAGAGTACTATCAAATTTTTTGTGCCATTGCTTCAGGGCTTGTTTCAACCCGTACAGAGATTTGACAAGTCGACAGACTTTCTTCTCTTGCCCTGGAACCACATACCCCTCGGGTTATTCCATATAAATTTCTTCTTCCAAATCACCATTTAGGAAGGTTGTCTTGACATCCATTTGATGTATCTCAAGGTCACGCAACGCTGCGATCGCAATGAATACTCGTATGGACGTCATCCTAGACACCGGGGAGTACGTGTCAAAATAGTCAAGGCCTTCTTTCTGTCGATAGCCCTTGACTACCAACCTGGCCTTGTACTTATCTATAGACCCATCTGCTTTATACTTCCGTTTGAGTATCCATTTACAACCCAACAACTTATTTTCCGAAGGAAGATCAACCAACTCCCAAGTATGGTTATGCAGAATGGAGTCTATTTCACTCTCAATAGCTTCTTTCCATAGTGGTGCCTCTGGAGTTGGCAACGCTTCAGCAATTGTCCTTGTTTCATCATCAACCATATAAGCTACAAAGTCAGGACCGAATGGTTTATCCTTCCTGGCCCTTTTACTTCGCCTTAGTTCCATCTCTGGAGTCTCCAAGTTCTGAGAATCTGGAACACACTAGATTTCAGATATTCAGCCATTTCGAAGTCCACTAGATCTGAACCATCTAGATCCGGGCAGTCAACAACTCTCGGTTCCTGAGAGCTTTGTTCATAACTTCGTTTGCGAGAGGTTATGTGTTTTTCCTTTCTAGGAAAAGTATCTTTAAAGAATTGAGCATTCCTTGATTGCATGATTGTACCTCCATGGATATCTGGAATATTTGACTTATGCAGTACGAAGCGATAAGCACTACTGTTATTTGCATAGCCGATGAAAATACAATCTACAGTCTTAGGCCCAATCTTGACCTGCTTTGGCTTGGGCACTTCGACCTTTGCCAAACAACCCCACACCTTTAAATATTGATAGGTGGGTTTCTTTTTCTTTCCATGATTCATATGGAGTTTTGTCCTTACCCTTATGTGGGACTCTATTAAGAATCGTATTAACGGTAAGGACGGCTTCTCCCCACATGTTTTGGGGAAGACCGGAATTGATGAGCAAGACATTCATCATTTCCTTTAATGTGCGGTTCTTACATTCCGCCACACCGTTCGACTGAGGTGAGTATGTTGCCATCGTTTGATGAACAATGCCCGATTCGGCACAATATTCCTCAAAAGGCGCTACATATTCTCCCCATCTATCGCTACGAATGGATTTAATCCGCATGTTTAGTTGGTTGACAACTTCTGCTTTGTAATGTCGGAATGCTTCAAAGGCTTCATCTTTACTTTTCAACAAGTAAAGGTAAAAATACCTTGTGCTATCATCAATGAATGTCACAAAGTACTTGTTCCCCCTCCAGTTTGTGCAAACTTCAAATCACATATATCTGTGTGAATAAGTTCTAGAGGAGAGGTATTCCTTTCGACAGATCGAAAAGGAATCTTTGTGAGTTTTGCCTCTACGCACACCTCACACTTATGTTGAGGGTTTACGTCGATAGACGGAAACAACTCCAACTTTACTAACCTTTGGATGGACTTGTAGTTAACACGTCCTAATCTATGATGCCATAAATTAGAGGACTCAAGAAAGTAAGAAGAAGCTTCAATATTATTTCTTGCACATAATACAGACATGTCGTTAACTTTGAAGAGGCCTTCACAGATGAAGCCCCTTCCCACAAACGTTCTATTCTTGGTGATTACAAATTTATTGGACTCAAACACTAGCCTAAAACCAGCATTAACCAATAAATGACCTGAAATTAAATTTCTCCTAATCTCAGGGACATGCATCACCTCCTTTAGAGTGAGCTCCTTTCCAGAAGTCATCTTCAGGACTACCTTTCCTACCCCCAGTACGTCAGAGGAAGTGTTGTTACCCATGAACAGCTTCTTGTTTGTAACTGGTGTATAAGTAGCGAAGGCATCTCTATTGGAACAGATATGTCTTGTAGCACCCGTGGCCATCTACCATTGCATGATATTCTCAACAAGGTTTGCTTAAAGCACCACCGCTGAGAGCTCCTCAATCATGTCGTCCAGAAGCCTGTCTTTGACGTCGTTAGCTTGATCCTTGCCTTTGGCCTTGGCCTTCTCTTGTTGCTCGGTCTTGAGCTTGCGGCAGTCCTTGATCATATGACCAGGTTTCCCACAGTGGTGACAGTTTCCTTTGAACTTCTTCACCACTTGGGTCTTGCCGTCTTTCTAGAACTTGCGCTTCTTGCTTGGGTTCCCTTTGGCCTCAGCCAGATTTGCCTTTGCCTCAGTGAGTTATTTACCCCTAGGCAAGGCCTTCTTATTATCTTCCTGAATCTGGAGTTTGATAATAAGTTCTTCAAAAGTCATTTCCTTTGTCTTGAGTTTTAAGTAACTCATAAACTCATTCCACGAAGGAGGTAACTTTTCAATCAATGATGCAACCAAAAATTGCTCATTTGGTTTCATACCTTCCAAATCCAGGTGATGTAGAATCATTTGGAATTCCTGGACTTGGGACATCACTGTTTTACTATCCATCATTTGAAATTTCAGAAATTTCCCAACGATGAATTTATTTGTACCAGCATTTTGTGCGTTGTACTTCTTCTGCAACTTCTCCCATAACTCTTTAGCGGTGCCAATGGTGCAATACACCGTGTAGAGTGGGTCTAACATGCAGTTCAAAATATAGTTCTTACACATGAAATCACTATGACTTCATGCATCACAAACCATATTCATGCCATTAATGACATGGATACTTTGGCGCCCTTCAGCCGTTTCAGTAGGCGAATGGTCCATTTCATCTCTAGCTTGTGGAGGATCTTCTGTTAGGAAATGAGCCATTCCCATAAAAGTCAGATAGAATAACATCTTCTATTGCCATCTCTTGAAGTTGGAGCCCATGAACTTTTCAGGGCATTCATGATGAAATCCAGCGGGTGGAGGAACGACAACGTTCCCTTGAGCAGTAGAAAAGGCGTTGGGTGTGCCTTGAGCAGTGGGGAAGGCAGATGGGTTGCCTTGGGCAGCAGCAGCAGCAGAATCAGAAGCAAATTATTCTCTTCCAATCATCTTTCTAAGCACTTACAACAATCCTGTCTTAAAAATTGTGGGATACAACAATTGGAGGGTGCGAAAAGTAAGTAAATATTACAATTTCTAGAAAGGATAACTAAAGATTACAACAAAACTGGAAATCAAGAACAAAACAAACTCCTTGTGTGATTTGCTGAGTCGAGTGATGACACTCTGTCTTTAAGACAAGATTTCCCCGTATATCTCCTTTTACGTTGTCGGACAATAGTCTCCCAAGATACAACAATAACTTAACAATTGAACAAAGGAAACTCAAGTGTTACTCTTGAAGAACTTTGAGTGTAGTAAACTTGCTAGAGAGGAAGAAAAAGATGTTAGAAAATTCTGTAAATATTTCTAAGTGTAGTCTTCAACAATTGAGCCAAAGGCCTCAAGTTATAGTGTAAAGAGATGACCCCTCAACTAGCCAACTAATGGCCTTCAATAGCCAATGTAAAGACACTTATTGAGGGGTTACATTCAGTCAAATAATGGATGAATTCATGTACCAAGTAATGGAGATTCAATGCTCCAAAACTAGCCCAAAGGTCAGAACTTTCCAACTTTCCATCGCAGCATTCTGCCTCCGAAACGCCGCGGCTCTGTGAATTAGCGCCACGGCTCTAGTGACTGGCCACCCAATTAGCGTCGCGGCTCCGACGATGTTGTGCCGCAGCGATTTCTGACTCGTTTCATCTTACACTTCTTCCTTCGTTCACCAACGTGGAATACTTTGTCATTTGGCCAATAACCGTCCATCATTCTATGTCTCAAACATATTACATACGTACCAATATTTCTTTCACTAATGAAATTTGCGATACTTGGCACTACGTGTGCACGTGTGTGAAAACGACGTTTCCGACGTGCGGGACCCCAATTGTTTGAGTCATAAATAATGGGATATACTTAATTCCACATTAGTAAATTTCAAACATTATCTACACTTCCTCTCAGTTTATATTTTTTATTTTTTTTTAGAAAAAAAGACATGGTATGACCACTAATAAAAAGAAAATATCCAAAAAAGCTCACTTTAAGCAAATGTTTCGAAATAACCTTAGGCTCAAAATAAAGATAATTTTTAGCCCATTTGTCCATAGCCTTTTTCTCTTGTCTTTTCTCTTGAATCTCACTGCTCCGCCCAGTACTGTAGGGATTTGTTGGGTTCAAAACACATAAGTAAGGTACAACATAAGTTTAAATTTTGTTCTTATTTACCCCAACAATTACTTCTAGTATGGTTATATGACAATCAAAAACTTGTAACATAAAATATGAACACTTACAAGTTGTATTATCTGGAGTCTTTACTTATGGATTACACGCGACTGTCCCTTCGACTACAAGCACTATGCTATGGTGTATTCCTCTGTCAAGAAAGCCAGGAAATTTCGGTTGAGGTTTGAGAGAGTTTTATCCTCGACTTTAAGTCTAGAATTGTTTATGAGAATTAGTGTAATTCTTGTGTGTTTAATAACAATGGGATTGTGCTGTATTTATAGCTAAAATTAGGTCAGAAAATATTTTAGGGTTAGGATTAATCCTGGCCCAAAACCTCGAGTCTGATGGGCAGTCAGTGGGCTCATTCTTGGGTCGGCATGGCCTTGACCTAGCAGCGCCATTGAGCCTTACGTAAATTTTCCTTTCCCGTTTTTGTTTAATAAATATATATTCAGTACATTAAATCCAAAATCCAATTTTTATTTAATTAAATAATTTCCATCTAATAGAAATTATCCCATAGTTATTATCAATTTAAATATCTCGATCCCAAATCGAATACTTAATATTTTCTCAATACACCCTTAGATCGAAGAGACAATCGACATAGTGTGACCCTATAGGCCTTCATATATCGACACTAATCCAATTAAGGTCCATACGGAACTCCTAGACTGCGCCGTACGACGAACTCAATATATGAAGTACGTTTACATGAATCCAGCAAACTTAACCTTTATGTGAGATGATAAATTCCTTTCATTCGCGACATACTCGATCAAGCTTAGGATTTTTCATGTGTCTATCCAAATGGCTTGATCACTTTATCTCATCTATATTAGTCGACAACTAAACCATATTCTAAATATGTCTCTTACATTGGCCAATGATTTGATCGACCTAATATCATTGAGAAGTTGAGTGTTCTCTTAAATATCCAATCGAGGAATGAATCCCATTCTTGGCTCAACTACTACCTTAATTTACATTATAATGCACCCAACACAAGCCGTATCTTATCCTATAAGGAGTTTAAGCTTAGGACAGGGTCAAAGTACATTACTCTGTAAACAAGGTGCGTATTGACCTCAAGTCAAAGGACCTTCATCTCCCACACGCTGATAACACTTTAGACATGTATAACAAATAGTTTATCAGCAGGGTATACCAATACTTTCCAAAAGTATCCATGTGTCCATCACTAGTAACCATTACTAGTAGCAGGTGAGACATACTACATTCTCTAAAAATGTGACGCAGACCACATGTCGACTTATAACATATTATCGATATCCTATTCTCGATGATCATTAGTCGATGCTATTTTAGAGTTACGCTCTATCACCAATATCTCACTCTATTAATGACAACGTAAGCTCAGGGGATGCACATTAATGAATAATTACAAACAATCAAATAATAATTCAATAATTGCAAATGCCATAAATATTAATCTTATTAATAATATAATACGAATATGTTTAAGTACATTTGTCCCTAATAATGATTGTCTCTAGGACATACATACTTTCAAGTACCTCCACCCTTTTGCAAATGCTGAACTTTCCCCCAACACAACCAATCCGATTTGTACTTTGGCTCTCAACTTCTCTGTGTTCTATTGTGAGATTTTGAACTCTCCTGATTGTGCTACAATCTTGCTAAATAGGTAAGAATTTCTTTGTGGTATCCAGCTATTTCCTACTAGTAGATTTTGTTTTTCAATTCAAACAAGGTTGTTGTGTTAGGAAAGATATCTCTATATCTTTTTTTCATCTCAACATTGAAAAAGCATCTTCATTTTCATCTTCTTTGAGTGGCCAGGCATTTGATGAAGCAATTGTTGAGTTGGACACACTGGGAGAAGACTCTTACGAGGATAGCACTTTGATCACACAACTTCTTCGTGACAATCTCACTTTCTTAGGCCTAATAGCATACAAAGTGTTAACTTGGCCCCTTAGGTTACGGTAATGTGTATAATAATTGTATTATATGTGTATAATTAATGAGTATATGTTGAATATCTTCACAAATTTTATAATAATGATATATTTACTATACACATACGGTAGGGATACATATTCTATACAATAATGATATATTTTTTATATGTATATATTAGTGATACATTTTATATACAACAATGATACCATTTTTATACATATTCTTAAATTAGTTGAAAAAACTACAAAATAGAATTATTTTGAAAAGACTAAACAGTATCTTTTAAGCTTCTTGGGCCATCCGATGTCAATAGTTTCACCCGAATAACCATTTATGTCTTTGTTGCATTTTTTTATTTGACCCACGGGTCAGTCCAACCTCGACCAAGCCCCAAGGGCTGACTGGCTGGCTGGCTTGTTTAGATTGGGCTAAAAGCCTCAGTCTTCAATGGGCTCAAGAAACTTTAGCCAGCCCTATCAAATAATAAAGGGCTGGCTGGCTTATTTACATAGTGAAAACGAACATAAGTGGCAGTCCCCTTACTAGCAAGTAAATCTGCCCAATTCTACTCTTCCCTTTTCAGATCATCTCAGTATACACTAGATTCAAAATGGTTTTAGGAGAAATTGCATAAGGGGAGATTCAAAATATAATCAGATCAATAAAGAAAATTTAGAAATACTGAGAAGGGGTTTTAATTTTGTTGATTGAACCAACTTCAGACCTTAGTGGTGCTAAACTTTAACATTTCTTCAGAAGTTAGGTCTTATAATTCAAACTTCAGATATACGGTTTTAAAGTTCGGCACTGTCAAACCTAACTTCAGCCTTAAATGTCTAAAATTAACATATTTTGCTTGAACAATTCTAACTTCAGACATTTGGATCTGAAGTTAGGTTTGACAATCCCTAACTTCAGACATGTATATATGAAATTTGAAACTTTTAACCAACGCGATTTTCAACTTCAATCTCGCAGGTCTAGATTTGATTCTAAAGCGGCTAAATATTAAATACTTTAGAATTTTTGGTTATGTCTCTTAAATAGCGGTAGTTATCTATAAAGGAATATGTTCCTTGATTTTATTGATGAATGATTTACAATATATATAAGGTTACAAAAATATTTACTTTGATACAAACTATGTAACTAATTAACCTAATTACAAAAAGATTATAATTCTACCTAAAATAGGAGACATACAATTAATGAAAGAATATCGGAAAATATTCTATTACACCCCCGCAGTCGAAGCGGGAGGTTCTCGAACACTGAGACTGGCTAAAAAATTATCAAATAGTATGCGCGGAAGTCCTTTGGTGAAGATGTCGGCAATCTGATATCTGGAAGGAACATGAAGGACATGAACTTGACCACGAGCCACTTTTTCGCGAACTAAATGAATGTCCATCTCAATGTGTTTAGTGCGCTGATGTTGGACGGGATTGCCTGAAAGATATATCGCACTAATATTATCACAGTAGACCAATGTTTCCTTTTGAATCGGGCAGTGAAGCTCAAGTAGAAGGTTACAAATCCAATAAGTCTCAGAGACGACGTTGGTAACACCTCTGTATTCTGCACTGGATCGGGATAATGTAGGTTGCCTTTTGGAAGACCAAGACAATAGGTTATCTTCGAGAAAAACGCAATAACCAGACGTGGAGCGTCGGGTGTCAGGACATCCACCCAGTCAGCATCAGAATAAGTAGAGAGACCAGTGAGCGAAGACTTGTATAGATGTAATCTGAATTAAAGTGTACCTTGGACGTATCGTAAAATACGTTTGAGGGCATGTATGTGTGCTTCCGTAGGACTGTACATGCGCAAGCATATTTATTGCACGACATATGATATGTCTGGTCTCATAAATATGGGGTACTGCAGGGTCCCAGCCAGACTACGATAGTAAGTTGGGTCTTAATATGAAGGATCAGAATCAACGATGAGCTTGAAATTTGTGTCTATATGCGTATGGGATGGTTTTCAAGATGTCATGCCTGCACGGTCAAGGATCTCTTCGGCATAATTCTTCTGACATAGAAATAGGCCACCAGAATGTCGAGTGACAGAGATGCCCAAGAAATAACTCAGGGCCCCCAAATCTTTAATAGCAAACTCAAAGGAAATGAGAGACATAATGGACCGGTGGAGAGCATCAGATGATGCCATCAGCATATAATAATAGGTAAGCCATATATATACCCTTGTTGTAGATAAATAGGGAATGATCGGATCTGTTGCGTGAAAAACCGATAGAGGAAACATAATTGGTGAACCGCTGGTACCATACTCGAGGAGCCTGTTGTAGTCCATAGAGCGATTTTCTCAACAGAGACACATAATCCGGATAAATATGATCCCTGAAACCCATAGGCTGATACATATATACTGTTTCATGAAGATCCCCATGTAAGAAGACATTCTTGATGTCAAACTGATGAATGGGCCAAGACTTGGATATGACAATGCTAAGGACGATCCAGATGGTTGCGGGCTTTACGACCGGGCTGAATGTTTCATCACAGTCCACTCCCACCTGCTGAGACCTGCCATCACCGACAAGACGAGTCTTATACCTCTCGAAAGAACCATTAGATTTCTTTTTATGTCTAAAAATCCACATAGAACGATTAATATTAGCATAAGGTGGATGGGGCTACTAGATCCCATGTCTTATTATCAATAAGAGTATTATATTTGTCAATCATTGCGGCTTTCCAATTAGGGTATGACAAGGCATCTTTCAGGTTACGAGGGACAGGGACAAATGAAATGGAAAGGTTAAACAACCGTTTAGATTTATGAATTTTGTGCATGGCATGTGTTTCCATGGTTTGAGATTGTGTCTCGGGATGTGGGATGGGAGAGGGGGGGAGGGGTTTGCCGCGGGACTGCCGGGAAGAGGAGGAAGGGCAGGGGTGATGGTACTGGCTGGCCGAACCTCGGTTTGCCGAGAGATAGGTGTGGAATCACCTTGAGGAAGGCTGTTTTGGGCCACCATCGGCAAAATTGGGTGGGCAGCTAGTCCCAGACTGGATGAAGTGGTGGTGGGTGCCGGGGTCTGGGACGACGGACTATGTAACTGGTGAATTAGAAGAGGGTTTAGGCCATCTTGTAGGAAGTAGTCGGAATGTCGAGGTGGAGAGTGTAGAGAGGCCAAAGGGAAATTGAGACTCATCAAATAGGACATGACGTGAAATAATAATTTTACGGCTCGACAAGTCATAGCACGAGAAACCACGATGATTGGCAGGGTAACCTAGAAACACACACGGGGAAGACCGGGGTTGGGGTTTGTGAGTGGTCGAATGTAGAGGGTAACAAAGACATCCAAACATATGCAAATGTTGGTAGTAGGGGTTCCTACGAAATTGAACTTGGGTGGGCGACTGTTGAGCTAGATACTTGTTTGGGATTATGTTTAGGAGATAAATGGCCATGAAAAGTGCGTAATGCCGGAATTGATGGGGAATTGAGGCCTGAGCAAGTAGGGCACGAATGAGGTTGTTTATGGTTCAGATTTTCCATTTTGGGAGGATGTGTGAGGACATGAAAAATGAAAGATAAGACCGTTTTTGAAGCAAAACTGTTTGAATTGGTTATTATCAAATTCCATGTCATTGTCACATTGAAAACATTTAATGCTCTTTTCAAATTGTGTTTTTACGAAAGCACTAAATAAAGAAAAAATGGAATAGATCTGTGATTTATTTCGAATTGGAAAAGTCCATATAAAGTTGGAATAATCATCCAAAAATAAAATATAATATCGATGGCCAGCCGTACTCAAAATAGGGGATATCTATAAATCATTATGTATGATATCGAAAGGCATTAAAGTACAATTTATGGATGCAGAAAATGGTAAATTGACATGTTTACCAAAAACACAATATTCACATATAGGAGTCCTAGAAATACAATTGCAATTAATAAAATTGTTTTTCTTAAGGAAGCGTAAAACAGAGTCTCCCGGATGTCCTAATATAGAATGTCATAAGGAAGATGAAAGAGCATCAAAGGTTGAGGGAATTGAGGCTGGATTATTGACGACGTTTGAAATAAGGTAGAGATCTCCGGTGCTGTCACATCTCATTATTCGTCTCTCTGTCGTAAAATCCTTTACAATAAAACCAAAAGGATCAATGTCAAGAGAAACCCAATTGTCAGTTGTGAAATGTCACACAGAGATTAGATTCTTAATGAGTTTAGGGGCATGAAGAACATTTTTTAAGAATAGTGATGGATGTGGTGGGGATAGGGAGAAATGACCATAACCACGGATGGAAATGCCTTGTCCACTACCAACAATAATATTTCAATTTAAATTACTCAAATTGGAATAAGTCGAGAGAGTACCTTGTGATGCCGTCATGTGAGATGTGGTGCCTATGTCCATATACCAATTTTCGTCTGTAGTGTTAAGTGACATTGTTCTCATAGATGCCTCAATGTCAGTCGGTGCATAAGTCGATTAGGGGGGGGGGTTGTGATGTGTATGCCTATTGTGGACGTGGGCCAAGTATGCCAGGTTGGGCCTGTCAGTTTTGAGGTGGAGTCTACGAGGATGTCGTATACAGGCAAAGAGGAGAGGCTCATGACGGTGGAGCCCACGCGACCCACGACGGGTAGACAGCCTACGACGGTGGCTGCTGCCACTACCGCGGTCGCTGCTGCTTGTTTCTGGCCGGCGGGGACTACCCCTTCACGCCGCCGTTATTGCCTGAATTTCTTCCACCGCGACCCTTGTCGGACTGCCTGCTCCGGCGGTTGTTACGAGAGGAAGCGGACTATTGCGAGTCCTCTGGCTGACGGTTCTGATTGCCGGATCGGGAGACCCTATTATCGACGGAGGGCTCGACGGTAGTGGTGAGGGTGGCGTCGGCAATGCTGTCCCGAGTGGTGATGCACTTAATTTTCCAGGTTTCCTCAAGGATGAGTTTCGAACGGGCCTCATAAAACGGAGGTAACGACGTGCATTGCTGAAGGATGGTGGCAACATCGTTATAGGATTCGTTCAAACCTGTAATATGTTGCATGACCTATCGATAATTAGTGACTAGTGCGCCGACGTTGGAGAGTTGGTCGGTAAGCATCTTGAGATCTTGACAATAGACAGACACATTTGAAAAATTGTCCTGATGAACGTCCTTGAACTGAATTTCAAGGAATAATGCTCGTTGAGTTTTGTTGTCGTGGAAAATACTGTCCAAACGTTCCCATGTTTAGAGGGCAGTGGCATCGGTCTCAATGATGGTTTGCAACAGATCATTAGATATTGTGCCGTATATCCACTGGAGGACGGCTGCGTCCAAACGAGACCAGAGTGCATAATCAGAAGTCGAAACCGATGGTACGTTTGTGGACTTCAGCGTGGGAGGGATGATGTGGTGGATAATTTCGTAAACACGACTATGGATCTTAGAAACTTCAGCCCACAAGGAGTATTAATCCTTTTCCATCTCAAGAGTTACAGAGATGAAGTTTTTAATGTTGTTCACGGCAAGTGTTGGATGGAATTTGGGTTTTCAGCCACGGGAGAGAAAATTTAGGAGGAAGAGAGAGGGAGAATGTCCAGAAAAACTAGGGTTCCGTCGTGGGGGAAAAGAGGGGCGGCGACCGAGATAGGTCGGCGGCTAGGATTCCGAAGTGGGCTAGGTGCCGACGTGAAAAAAATGGTGACGACCGAGAAGGTGTATCGGCGAGTAGGAAGAGTTTGTAATTTTAGGCTACTGATACCATAAAAGAATATGTTCCTTGATTTTATTGATGAATGATTTACAATATATTTATAAGGTTACACGAATATTTGCTTTGATACAAACTAGATAACTAATTAACCTAATTACAAAAGAATTACAATTCTATCTAAAATATGAGATATACAATTAATATAATTAATAAAAGAATATTGAAAAATATTCTATTATTCTATGGACCTGTCCATTACATTGACCCTTATACAATTCTCTAGATAAAAAGTTACTACCACGCATCAAATCATATATAAATAAATTGTGTTTAAAATGTATAATAGTAATAAATTATAATCTAATGATAATCATGTACAAGTAATATATTTGTTGAACTTGTTATCGACATACGATGTTGGTAAATTTTCCCAAATTCTCTAATTCACTATTTTTTATGAATTTTCTTTAATTCGAACTCCGAGAGAAAAGCGAAAAATCAAAAGTGCACATGAGAAATAAACCATCTATAAGAGTAAAGCTTGCTTAAATTCATTTTTTCTTCTTTATTTCGGGAGACCTGCTGATAGGATGGCCCATAAGCCCAAATGCTCAACCTCAACAGAACATCTAATTAAGGGTCTTTGATAAACTTCTACCAAGTAGACACTACAGAGTGCAATTAATGGAACCTTTGCAGTAAAACATTTTGGCAACATTCTTTTTTTAACTTTTGGAGGTAGAAATTAGGAGACGTAAAGCATGAGAGGATACTTAATTGACTCGGGATAATTTAGGATATCTCAAGACTAGAAACTTTGGGGACTATTTGCACCGTATGTTACTTCTTGAGGCTATTCTTTAAATTTTGTATATGTTAACTTAGTTAGCCCAACTTCTAGATGGGATGACTTGGCAGTGCCCAAATTGAACACATCCAGCCCCCCACCCCACCCGGCCTCCGCCATCAAAATATAGTGAGCCCAACTCGCCCAAACATGAACGAATTGGCGACAGGGCGAGTCATATTTTCATGAGTTAATTTTATCTAATAAGTACTCGTAAGTATGTAATATCCTAATAATTGTGCCATGTCTTACCTCTAACAATGCAAGTAAATTTGCTTAGTTGTAACACGTTAATTTAGCATTGTCAAAGGCTGGGAGAACCCAGCTTCTTTGGGGAAATAATGCAAACAAAGTAATTCATCAGTTTAAATATTCTGTCAAATCTTCTACAAAGATATCATGCTGGAGACCTTAGAAACATAAGCATGTTACCAAGATTATATTCTCTTGCACATATTCCAAATTGACCCTTCAGCAATAAATATATAAGTTGCAGCACTTTGATAAAAACTATTCACATATTCTTAATTGCGACTATTGCAAGACAAGACAAGTCTGAAAGAAGATGTAGCTCGTTAAATGGAGAAGTAGTTCTTTTCTATATCTCAATTTATGTGGAGGAGTTTGGAGCACGAGGGTCAAAATACTTAATTGACTATGAAATCGGATATAGATTTTTTAAAAAATTTCAAATAAAATTTATATATTTAAAATCTATACGAAAAGTAGTACAAGTAAACATAATTAATAATTCAAAATATTTTTAAGAGTTTGAGAGAATTGTAATCAAAGAAATAATTATTTGACTTTTTAAATAATACCTTCGCATAAAATATGACGAGAGTACTAAGTAGAGACAAAATCAAAGCTTCAAGTTATATTAATTGCATGGACCGGAGCGGTAAAATACACTTGGCTATTGCCTAAAATGCAACAGTGAATAACCACTAAAATATTGTAGGTTATTTCCAACAAATGGTCAAAGGTTTCTGTTGTTTCTCTTGCCAATGAACCTTGTTAAAAATCTGTCTACCTAGACCCTCCCTCTTTGTTCCTTTTAATTTTCATCAACTTTGAATATAAAGGTTGAATTAAAGAAAAAAAGAATTGTCAAATCTGCATCACACAAGAAGTAAGGAAAAAAAGAATCATCCCTTAAAATTCAACCATCAGTAAGATCATTGTAGTTTATCACCCCTCAATTGCCAATGAGGATCCAGCTGCATCCAAAACCATCAAATGGTTTATATATTTAATTCAGATGAAATAAATTACGTTAGAGACTACTCAACAAAAATTTCAATATGACATAAAGATAGTACTTATTCTTGACCATAATCTAGAGGAGCCAATGTTCGGTAGATTCAACTGAACTCAATATTTTTTACACAAAACATAGATGTATATGTGATAATTATGAAAATTTCAACATATATTAATTTCAAAAGTACAATGAATTCAACGATAAGAACCTATTAAACTTTAAATCCTAGATCTGCCTCGGCAAGAATAAGCTAATGATCAAATTTGCATTAAATTAAAAGGAGTAGGGAAAAGACTCACCAGAATCATGTTGAGGATCATGAGCACCATGATCTCTCTGATGATTCTCCATGCATTGCAGTAGATACTTGAAGGTCTCAATCTCACAAGGAATAGTGAGTCCACCAGTATGATCAAATCCAAACTCTTCCTCAACTTTTTCTAGCAACACTTTGAACAAAGGATCACTAAGGTAGCTTGTAGGAATTATAAACCTACGTAGCTCCGGTCCAACGTAAACTGCTAAGTAACCTTTAGGGACACCATGGGGTGGCTCTGGACTCTGGCAACTCTCGTCGTCCGAATCACAACACACATTGGTGCTCTTTAGCCTCTTAGTAATAGCAGGTGATATGCCTCCATGGAAATTATTGCCATTACTATTCATATTGGATGATTGAAATGGATGTTCATTAGTACCTTTGGGACTAAGTGTTACATTTTGCCATTTATGCAACAATTCTTTGAGTCTCACAATTTGCCTTATACCTGTCACCTTGCTTCCTCCTCCATGTTCATCCATTTCTCCTTTCCTTTGCTTATTATCACAACAAGATTGACGACGATGATGATGAGAAGAATATTACCAATTTGGGATTGATGATCACAAGCCCTTCTATTTGCTAATATGACTCATATCAGATCTTGTTCCTCTGCAATTTCATTATTATATACATGTACCAGGAATAAGTTTCCTCAATTTCTTAGAAGCAAAGACAAATTAAAGCTATAATAAATACTATATAACAAGGTAATGTAACTTAAAAAACTTATGAACTAATGCAATATAGCCTGATATCCTACTCAACAGGTTAATATATTAAAGAGAGATCCAATGTGCTAAGACACATTCAATTTTGGTTTTCTTAGCTGTATTATTTTAGTGCTTCAATCCATGTGAAAAAGCTAAATCGCGTATGACTTTGCTTGGTCATGAAATGAAAAGCATTTTGCAATCACATGATGAGCAGCTAATACAATATTTTTTAGCAAATAAAATACTACTTTAACATATAGGATATATTGTACATCCAAAGACATGATCATTTATAAAATTAAATTATTAGCATTATAGCAATCCTGGATTGTAATGAACAAAGAGTGGCGGTGGCATAAAGCTAGTTGCTTTTTTTCTTCTTCTTGATTTGTTATTTAATACACCCTAATATTCTCCCTCTTTCGACTCAAAAAAACAAAAACAGTAGGGATTTTAATTATTAACTCAACATTGGATCCATCAAATATGGATGTTTGTTAAACGCCACCTCAAACACTAGGAATTTAATTTATTAACTCAATCTTAGATCAAATAATTTTGTAATTTGGGTAATTTATCAGATTTCAAAGCTGACACTAAAAAAATTAAAACAGGTCATTGCATATCTTCTTTGTGATATGATCCAACAATCATGCAATGATACAGAAAAGAAGTTGTAAGGAGAACAATATTAACTAGCATATCCAATGTGATCAATTCACCAAAAAAACACTACAGAAAAAGGTAAACATAACATACAAAGGCAAATCCAAAATTTTATAGGTCTAAATTCATTAGTACCGTAATAATTTATATTCCTTTATAACTATATAAACTTGCATCCGCCCCTAATAACAGAAATTAGATGCATATGATATGAAAGACAATCAAGCTAATGATGCAAAGAGAAATTAGACAAATTAAATGACAAAAAAAAAACAATATAAGATTTGGTGTTGATTTAATTACCTGCAGATTGGATCGGTCAAAAGACATTATATGACCATATAAAAGCTTAGAAAGGGAAGGGGAACTTTAAAATGGACAATGGTGGAAGGTATAATTTTGGGCTAGAAGATAGAAGGATCTGTTTTTCTTTTGTTACAGAGTTCAATAGATTTTTGGGAATCCATTAAAATGAAGAATGATTTTGAATAAAATATCATATTAACTTCCATATCATAAATGATTAAATTAGACTCCTCTTTGCGCTTATGTACTCATCATTTGAAGGTTGCATCCTTTTTTTCTCCCTATCCTTTGGCATTCAACTGTTTTTGGCTTTCCCAACTTTTATCTTTTATATATTGATGTCCTAATTTCTAAGAAATAATATAAGTAACGAATATAAAAAGTAAAATTAGTGGCCTTAAAAATGACGTAAGTCGCTACTTGTTAGAAATTAAAAATATCTTTCAAACATAATGCACTTATAAGAGGTGCTAGCTAAATGAGTCGGTTCATTAGTAAATCTAACTCTAACGCTAACACGGTTTGTATAAACACTACTACGATTGTTGAGAGATGAAGTTGTTCACGATTAGAGCTTATTCTCTGTGTGCAATTGTTGTTGCCGATGAAAACAATTTTACGTCTCCAAACTATTGTATTACTTCATTGGTATCAGAGCATGAGCACTTCTTTATGGGTGAGGGGATGTTAGAAAAAATATCTTTTGAATCTAATATATCCATAAGAGTTGCTAGCTAAGTGAGTCGGTCCATTATTTAATCTAATCCTAACCTTAATACAGTATATATAAACTCCACTATGGGTGTTGAGAGACGAAGTTGTTCACAGATCGGTAGGATTTATTCTCTACATACATTAAAGAGGGTAATTAGGTTATGGAACTAGGGAGTTCGTCCGATCACGTAAGAACTCTCAAAGAGTCGTGATTGTTGCAGACGATCCGCTTCCGCCGTGAAGAACAATTGTAAGTCTCCAAACCAACGTATTACTTCACTACTACAACAGTACAAAATATACTCCATCTGGATAAAAAAGAGTGTCCACTTGACCTTTTGCACACCCGTTAAGAAAATATTAATTTCTAGATAAAAATAAGTAATTTGATTAAAATGCCTCTAATTAAATAGGTACTGGAATTTGATTACCTAACACTATATAAGGGCAAATATGAAAAAGTAAGAGTAATTCTTTTTTGATTTGGTAAGTGAACACTATTTTTTACTCTAAAAATGGACACTCTTTTTTATCCGAATTGAGTACTGATAATATAAACAATTCTTTGAATTGTCCATTAGTATATATGCAAGTTAATCCGTTTTAGATTTTCTACTACATTTTTTGTGTGGATCACCTATATAATATAAATGTTCGACGAGGGTGTAACATGTCACACAAGAATGAGGACATATGAAAAGATAGCGAAAAAACTTCATGCATTTTATTGAATACTTATATACAATCATATTCAAGATAACACATAGTAAAAGAAACGAATTTGCGTAACATAGTAGATAACACACTCCCTTGGCTATAAGAAGTTAGAGATACATAACATATATATATATATAGTTACAATTTACAAATTACAATTTAAGCTTTCTTTTATCCCCAAGAAAAACATAAAGTGTGATTGAGCATGTGGAAAAATAAAAAAATTATTAATTTATTTCAATATGATTGTCACATTTTATTCCCTTATATTTATAAGGGGGGGGGGGGGGGAGCAAGATAATAAATTGACAACCAAAGGAAGTTCTTACTTTAGAGTCATATAAATTGTATTTCTCTATAAACTACAAAAAACTTTGAAAAATACTAATCTAAAAAATCATACTTTCCACCCTTGATATTTCATAAAAAAATTCATTTTTTCGCAGATTTCCCTTCAAATGTACTGGTCTTTAATTTTTTCCCTTCATATTCGTGGTCTTTAATTTTTGCCCATACTGTTTATTTTATGAAAATATCCATGTCTATTTCACAATACATAATCTCTATAATATTTTTCTCATCGAAAATTGAAATATTGGGTCGCGCGGCATAAATTATGTAGGAATTAAGTTATGCGGCATAATTTTATAGTAATGTTTTAGATTATGTTTAATGTTGGAGATTATGCCTTATCCGGCATAGTTTGTCTGGATGTTATGA
Source organism: Anisodus acutangulus (assembly GCA_029783415.1). Lineage (NCBI taxonomy): Eukaryota > Viridiplantae > Streptophyta > Magnoliopsida > Solanales > Solanaceae > Anisodus > Anisodus acutangulus. The sequence continues at coordinate 14,701,609 of CM056502.1, read as the reverse complement.
TACATATGTTGAAGTTAAACGCTAATTATGTCTTTGAAATATGAAATTTTGACTTTTTTCATATTATGTTGAGCGTTAGAAATTATGTCATATCCGGCATAGTTTGTGTAGATGTTATGATACATATGTTGAAGTTAAACGCCAATTATGCCTTGCGGAATTCTAATAATGCCGCGCCAAAAGATAATGAAGGACAAAAATTAAAGAACACAAATTAGAAGGGAAAAAATTGAAGACCACCCCAAAAAAGGGACATTTGTGCGAATGACCCAATTTTTTTCTCATTTCTTTGCTTTCCATACTTGTATTGCCCCCTCCACACGTCCTATCTACACTTCTAAGACAAACCGATGGAAAATAATTCACCGGCTCGACATTTTTTAAACAATTTTTGTGGTGTAGTCAAATTTGTTGTTCCAAGTTACACTGTTACAGGAAACAAAGTGGAGCAAAATTAATTAAGTGATAAATCAACCGACAGTTTCGTAATTACAAATAAAAATAATATGAGGCCACAACTTAAGATTCTTTTCTTAATGGTGTTGTAAAAATGAGAAAGGATAACCCTTGCAATTAAGGTTTTCACGGATACCTCGTATAGAGGTATCCAATTTTGTTCTTACAACAAAGGGTGGTTGAGAAATAACGATAGCAATTGAAGCCTCCCATGCCATACGTTAGTAGCCCTAATTATCTTGTGCAAAGTTTGACAATTATTGACATAACCTCCTTGAATCATGTGAAACTATTACAAGTGCTATACTTCATGTGGATTGTGTAAATCCCTATGGCCACCAAATTGACTGGAACTAGCTAGGCTGGAAAAAATCATAGTCCAACACTGTTCAACTAATGTGTTTGATATTTTTTCTAGATGTTTAAGGTTATGGAGCATTCAGTAGCCAAATATGATTTTTTTATTGGAAAAATAATGGTGAAAATGTGTTTGTTTTAGTTCCGTTTAGGGGTGTCAAATGGGCGGGTTGAACTGCCTTGAATGATCAAAATAGATTAAGTTAAAGAAAAATAGAGAAATTTTCATAAGCCACTACAGTTTGGAGCCTAATTAACATTAGCAGCTATAGTTTCACTATTTATCACTCGTAGCAAATCTTCAGTTGTCAAGCGCATGTACTCACTGTATTCATTTGCACAATGAATACATGCAATTTGTGTCAACTATATTCATTCGCGCAATGAATACAACCTATGTCAATTGTATTAGTTCACACAATGAATACAACCTGTATTCGTTCGCGCAACGAATACAACCAAGGCGAAATACATAAAATATAGGGGTGTATACGATAAAAACAACAAAAATATAGGGGTGTATACGATAAAAAAAACAAAAATATAGGGGTGTATACGATAAAAACAACAAAAATATAGGGGTGTATACATGGGTACATAACCATAAAAGTACATGTCAAACAAGAATACAAACAACAAAAATACATCATGTTGACACCCATTTTTGTCCCATCTTTTCTGATTTTATTTACAATTTCAAATATTTTTGACACCTTAAAACAATTTATATATATATACAGTAAAACCTCTATAAATTAATACTCTATAAATTAATAAACTCTCTAAAATAATAAAATCTTCCGGTCCCGACTTGGGCCTTTGTAAAAAATCATCAAATTCGATAAGATAATAAGATAATAATTTTTCGGAAAATCCCTTTATAAATATTAGGTCCCATTAAAACTCTAAATTAATAATTCAAAAATATTACAATTATAAATATTATGGTAATTTGCTAAAATATGAATCTATTGTTACTTGATTTTTCTTAAAATTTAAATCTAATTGGATTTCATCCCTAACTTTTTTAATTGCAGCCAAGAGTTCCGGTGTCGAGTTCTCTAGCTGCAACAAAAAATTTTGAAGAGTTGTTGTCGCGCTCAAAGCCTCCTTTCTCCTTTCCAGTAGATTTTTGTAGAATCTCCTACGATAGTGCATCTTGAAAGCTCTAATTATTCCTGCATCACATGGTTGAATCTTTGATGTCATGTTAGGTGGTAAAAAAAATAATTCAACATTCCGTAACCCTTCAATATTTTTTGGATGGGCTGGACAATTGTCAACCATCAACAAGATTCTTCTGCCATTCATTTTGTGATCAAACCAGCGAACATATTCATCAAAAAGCACACTAGTCATCCATGCCCTCTTGTTGGCACGATAATAACAATTGATGCTGCTCATGTTGATATTTTTGAAGCAACGCGGCTTTGCATATTTTCCAATAATCCATAAAGGATTTTTTTCCGAACCATCCTCGTTGCAACAATTAACAATTGTAAGCCTCTCTTTGTCTTGCTTTCTTCCCTCAAGTTGCTTGGTTGCAAGAGAGTGATCAACTTGTAACCTGTAAAACAGACCTGTTTCATCCAAATTAAAAACATATTTAATGAAAAATTGGTTTATTTTCTCCCTTATAGCCTCCAGTTTCATTTTCATGTCCTGCATGTCAACCGAACCACTTTCTCCAAAGCGACGGAATGATTTAATACCATGTCTTATCTTGAATTTTTCAAGCCAACCTTGAGAAAATTGATGTTCATGAGGGTGTTGAGGATGCAAAAGCTTCATTATATCCTTTGCTTTCTCCAAAATAAGCTCTCCGATCATGTTGACTCGATCTTGGTACTGAAGAAACCATTCATAAAGAACCTTCTCCATATCTGGATAGAGAACCGATTTGTGTCGCTTAATATCCCCACCCTTCTCAAAGTTGGCTGAAAGGTACTCCGATGATCTCTTGAGAGTGTTTGATATTGTACCTTGACTAACTTTCAAACGATATTTTTCATCAACCCACTCTTGTAAATCTTTTTGAGTGCATGTGGGATGGTCTCTCTTATACTCACATAATGCTTTACGCATTTGATCATTCATGGATGATTTTGCAATGCCTTTTAGATGAGAAGACATGGTTGGGTGTTATGAATTATTTTATTTCCATATTGAGATTTATATAGTATATATTTCATTCATCATGCATGAATATATTTAATTGACTATAATAGTTATTTAAGTGCAACGAATTAATGTAAACATGTATACATTATTTAAGTAATTCCAATGAATTGATACATGCGTCCATGAATATAATAGTTAATTGTATACAATGAATTGATATTATACATGAATATATTTAATTAGTTACAAAGAATTGGTTGATGCATGAATATAATCAATGAAACATATATGAATTCATTTATTTTCAATACATATGTATGTACTAAATTTGCTGAATTTAAAAAGTCTCTCTGTTAATTAATAAAATATTAATTTATCGATATATTAATATCTCTCTAAATTAATAAAATTTCATGGTCCCAAGGTTATTAATTTATAGAGATTTTACTATATATATATATATATTATTCTCAATATCATTATTTATCATTATTATTATTATTATTTACATTTTTTTACTGTCATTTGTATTTTGAATATCATAATCATACTTTTATCCTAATATTATATGTTATTTTATTTTTGCAAAAAATGGCATCGCATTTTTATTTATTTTTATTTAAGCATCAAGCATTTCACAAATATTATATTTTTATCATATTGTCACCCTTACAATTTATAATTTTTGCAAAGCTTTTTTATCTAATAAAATCCCTTTTTATATTTTTAACCCATAACCCATTTCATTTCCCCCCAAAACAAATTCTACTCAACCCACTACAATAAAAACAACCCATTTCGAACCCACCCGAAACCCAACATTTTCAGACCCCAATCGAAGCCCAAACCCGAGCCCAACACCCCATTTCCTTATACCCCAACCCACCAAACACAACCTAAAATTTTTTAAAACAAAACCCTCTCCTCTTTTCGGTCCCATCGCCGCACACCCCTACACCTCTACCCCCACGTCGCCGCACCCTACGATTGACACCACCACTCGCCGACAACGCCACCTGACACCACCAACCTACCCCATCACCTCACCGACCCATATCCCCCAAAATCCGCGACCCATACCCCTAAAATCCATTCCAAAATCGTTGCTTTTGGGCCCCTTTATTTTGAATTCAAGCTCGGTTTTAGGGGGAATCCATCTATATAAATACCCCCTTTTGTTCTTCATTTTAGAGGTCGATTTGAGGTCCGATTCCACCTATAAAACCCCCATTTTTGTTCTTCAAGAAAAGAGGGACCGAGACCAAAAAGAAAGAAAAATATATGTTGTGTTCTTGATTTTTAGCATTCGCCTTCCTTGTTACTCAAGAAATAAGTCCGAAAACAAATCCAAAATCGGAAGGAAAAGGTGTGAGTTTCATTCTTGAACTTTGGTTTTAGATACTTCTATTGGGTCCCGTAAATCCCAATCCGAAAAAAAATCTGTTTTTGTGGTTTGTTCTTCACTGTTTTTGGGTCTCCGATTTAGGTCTGTTCGGGTCGAGTCGACCCGGACAGGGGTAAGGACCAGATTTATGTGTTGTATATCATGTTGGTTATCTAAAATTGGCGAAAAAAATTTAATTCGGGTCGGGTCATCAATCCGGGTCGGGTCCACCCGGTTCAAATAAATTACCAGATTTATGTGTTGTATATCATGTTGGTTATCTGAAATTGGAAGAAAAAATTTGATTCGAGTTGAGACCCCTGATTCAGGTTGGGTCCACCCGGTTCGAATAAATTACCAGATTTATGTGTTGTATATCATGTTGGTTATCTGAAAGTGGAAGAAAAAATTTGATTCGGGTCGGGTCCATCCGGTTCGAATAAATTTCCAGATTTTGTATTTTATATCTTGTTGTTGGTTATATGAAAAATCAAAAAATTAATTTCGGGTCACCACTGTTTTGGGTTGCATTTCTCGGGTCGTGTCGACCCGAAATCCGAGTCATCTATCCGGGTTTGTTTTTCAAAACTGGGTCGATTACCTAATTTTCTCTACTGTTTTTTTGTCAAAATCCGGGTTGGGTCAAATTTCAGGACTCGGGTCGAGTTTTCAGGAGCATTTCAAGTTCTATTTCGGTTCGAAAATTTCAGAATTCGGGTCGGCCATTTTTAATCGCAAACTGTTGGCTTATTTTTGGCATTTAAACATCCGTACATGGATATCTTACTGTTTTACTGATTTGAACAAATAATACATTTAGGCCAATGAAATTGAATTTGAGGTCGCGCCCCTTCGAAAATTGCTTCTCGATTTCAGTTTGTTGTTTTGGTGTATTTCGCTGATTTGAACAAATACTATACTTAGGCCAATGAAATTGAATTTGAGGCCGCGTCCCTTCGGAAAATGCCTCTGGGTTTCGGCTTGCTGCTTGGTATAATTTTTTGATTTGAACATGATACTACACTGGCCGATGAAAATATCCATCGATTTTGAGGCCTCCGCAGTTGGAAAGACGGAAATAAAACTTCTGGGCAAGGATGAAAACTTAAATCTTTTTTCATCCAAGAGATCAACATGTTTAGTAGGCGAGGCAACTAGAATGACCAACGAGTTATATGTTTGCAGCCACGGCGTGATTGGAATGATCTTTTCTTTTTTCATCCGAGAGATCAACATGTTTAGTAGGCGAGGCAACTAAAATGACCAATGAGTTATATGTTCGCAGCCATGACGTGATTGGAATGATCTTTTCAAAATTTAAGTGTGAGTCCTCCGTAATCAAAACATTTACTCTTTTGGATACGGATCCGAAGTTATTTATATTCAACTATTTCTAACCGTTTGTTCTTGACAGCTTGCAAGGAACAAAGTCAACGAAGGCAAATACTCCTCGGAGATTATTTATTTTGTTGTTGTTTTTACTTTCTTTAATTCAGTTTTATCTCGTTCTGTATTTGTAATATTATTTATTGTACTTATGTAATTATTGAAATGCTTAGAATAGGTAGACTTAGAATTAATTAATAGGGTAGTCTCAAACTGGAAATCCGTCGCTAGTTTATTTATTTTTAGGCTCGGTTAGTTCAAACTTAGAAATCCTCCGCTAGTTTATTTATTTTTAGGCTCGTCATGCATATTCAAAATTTTCAAAAACAACTTTGATCATCTTCTATTCACTTTATTAATCATACAAATAAGTTTATCTTTTTTCACTTTGCAACTCAATGATTTCCAAAAAATTACTTCGTTGGCATTATAAATAATTCATTTTTCTCCTTAATATTAACTGTTACAAATGCATATTTTTTCAACTTTACATGTATTTTTCTTTAATATCATACAAATGCATACTTGTACAAAATGCATCATTTACTAAATACTTGCAACATCATCTTAAGTTTATATTTTAAAACATGCATTTTCCTTAGTACAATAATTAACCTGAGTTTGACCGGATAACCGCAAGTTAGCGGATCTTAAAGGATGCCTAATCCATTCCCTTTAGGATAATAAAGAACCCTTACCTAGAATCTCGCTAGTTTCGCAGACCTTAAATTTGGAATTATTTTGCAGCATTTAGTTAATATTTAGGTGCCCTAATTCACCTTAGAATAATCAGGTGGCGACTCCTTAATCCAATCCAGGAATCACCAATATGTTGTACTCCGCTTTGACCATGGTTAAAATGGGATATGATAGCATGGCGACTCCGCTGGGGATTTCAGGTTCTTAACCATAGCAAACTCAGGTTATTTATTATTGCACTTTATTTTTTTTGCTCCTTATTTGATCTATTGTTTTAAATTGTTTCCTTTGTGGAAATTTTGTATGCTTTAATTGCTACTTTCTTTACCGCTTTTCTTAAATTGGCATTCCACTCATATTTTTTTCACTTCGGAAAATTGACACTATCACACATGCACGCGAGGTGTGTTTTGTGCACCCGCAAACTTCTTTCAAATTTTCAAAATTTTAGGAGAGTTGGTATATGCGCGGAGTGTCCGGACCATCCGGTTGGCCGTGTAGCCTTCTCACTCGAGTAGTCCGATCGGGAACCTTGAGTCTAGTCAGCCAAATCTTAGAAAATTTAGAATAGAACTATACCATCCTTTATCTTAAGTCATGCATGCATACATCTTAGGTGGGTCGATCCCTGGTATCGACTCCACAATTAAGAAATCCACCAAAATTGTCAACGGGTGTCACAACCCAATGACCATACCAACATATTATGTGTAGCGTGATAATGATAGACGAATCCAAGCCTAATCATGACATGCCGAAAATGGAAAATGCATTCATTTTGTCTTCATTTCCAATAAAAGCATTGCAGTTTAACAGCTTGGATCAATCTATCGTAATCTTGCATATCTGGCGTTTAGGTCCACCTCTGGCATAAGAGAGGCCCCATGCATATTTGGACGTGCATTAAATTTTCATACAATTTGCTTGCTATTTTCTGTTGCTTTCCACTCTGTGCATATTATTTGAAGCAATAATTACTTGCCTTATACTAACTTGGTTTTCTTCATTTTTCAGAAGGTTTATTTTTTCTAATTTATTTCCCCCAAAGGTTGATTCGTGTTGACTAAAACTGGCGGAGCACCTCATCTTTTATTTCCCAATCATGCCTACCCAAATTGTATTAGTATTTAATGAAACAAAGCGATTTAAATTGAGGCCCGAATCGCGTTTATGCATTTTAATATATTTTGCCTCCATATTTTGAAAGCCTAAATCCAATGCGCTTTTGTTATTTTAAAATTCGTTTCATTTCATAATTTTCTTTTCTCTTTCAGTATGCAAACTAATAAATCTGTCGATAATATGAATATGACATGCAGCGAAACAAGCAAACAAAATTCAAACCGCGAACATGACTCCGAAGAATTTAGGGGAGACCCACAATTGAAAGAATTGATTGAAGAATTGGAACATTTTGAGAATAGGCCAACGCCAAATCCAGATGAAACATAAGCCGTGAATTTGGGAAGTGCAGAACTGGTAAAGGAGACAAAAATTAGTGTCCATCTAAGCACCACCCAAAAGAAAGAATTGTTGGATCTTTTAAAGCAATATATCGACGTATTTGCGTGGTCTTACGACGATATGCTAGGTCTGAGCACAGATATTGTTTCACATAGACTACCCATTGAGCCATCCTGTCCTCCGGTGAAGCAAAAGCCAAGGAAAATCAAGCCTGATTTGAGTCTAAAGGTCAAAGAATAAGTCTCCAAGCAGTTCGACACAAAGGTCATTCGAGTCACCCGGTATCCAACTTGGCTAGCCAACATCGTACCTGTGCCAAAGAAAGATGGGAAGATAAGAGTATGCGTGGATTATCCGGATCTCAACAAAGCTAGCCTGAAGGAAGATTTCGCTCTTCCAAATATCCACATACTCATCGATAATTGTGCGAAGCATGAGTTGCAGTCATTCGTTGATTGCTTTGCTGGTTATCACCAAATCCTGATGGACGAGGAAGATGCAGAAAAGACAACATTCACCACACCTTGGGGAGTATACTACTACTGAGTAATGTCGTTCGGACTCAAGAATGCAGGGGCCACTTACATGAGAGCCATGACTACCATTTTTCATGATATGATCCATAAAGAAATCAAGGTCTATGTGGATGACGTCATTATCAAGTCACGAAGGACTTCAGATCATTTGTTAGATTTGAAGAAATTCTTTGACCGGCTGAGGCAGTACAATCTGAAGCTGAATCCAGCAAAGTGTGCATTTGGTGTCTCTGCTGGGAAGCTGTTAGGTTTCATCGTGAGTAGAAGGGGCATTGAATTGGACCCTTCAAAGATAAAAGTTATTCAAGACTTGCCTCCTCCAAAGAGCCGAAAGGACGTGATGAGTTTTCTCGGTCGTCTAAATTACATCAACAGGTTTATAGCACAGTCGACAGTAATATGTGAGCCGATATTCAAATTACTGAAGAATGACGCTGCTACCAATTGGACAGCAGAGTGCCAGCAAGCTTTTGACAGAATCAAGAAATATCTGTCTAATCCGCCAGTTTTGGTGCCCCCAGAACCCGGAAGGCCTTTGCTACTATATCTATCAGTGTTGGAAAACGTATTTGGATGCGTGCTGGGGTAACACGACGAAACAGGAAAAGATGAGCAAGATATATACTACTTAAGTAAGAAGTTCACGCCTTATGAATCCCGATATACTTTGATAGAACGCACTTGCTGCGCTTTGACTTGGGTCGCTCAAAAGTTTAGACATTACCTGTCTGCATATACCACCTATATCATATCAAGAATGGATCCGCTCAAATACATCATTCAGAAGCCCATGCCTACTGGGAAGCTAGCAAAATGGCAAATCCTGCTAAGCGAGTTCGACATCATATATATCCCCAAGAAGGCCATCAAAGGACAAGCACTAGCCGATCATCTTGCCGAAAATCCCGTAGATGAAGAATACATCCCTCTCTGGACTTATTTTCCGGACGAGGAAGTATTGTTTATTGGGGAAGATATCTCAGAAGAATACCCGAGTTGGAGAATGTTCTTCGACGGAGCTGCAAACTTCAAAGGAGTTGGTATCGGAGCAGTTTTGATTTCAGGATCAGGTCAGCATTACCCAATTTTGGCAAAGCTCAGATTCCCATGCACCTTCAATATGGCGAAGTACGAAGCGTGTATACTTGGACTCAGAATGGCTATTGACATGAACGTATAAGAATTATTGGTTATCGGCGATTCAGACCTATTGATCCATCAAGTGCAGGGCGAATGGGCCACTAGGAACGTGAAGATACTTCCATACCTGCATTGTGTGAAGAAGTTGTGCAAAAAGTTCAGCAAGATAGAATTCTAGCATATCCCACGAACTCAGAACGAATTTGCGGATGCTTTGGCAACTCTGTCCTCCATGATTCAACATCCGGATAAGAATTACATTGATCCTATCAAGGTGGATTTGTTGGATTAGCCAGCCTACTGTTTCCACGCAGATGAAGAACTGGATGGAAAGCCCTGGTACCATGACATTAGAAGGTATCTCAAGGTAGGCGAATATCCAGAAGGCATAACCAACACTCAAAAGAAGACACTTCGGAGGTTAGCAAACCATTTCTTCCTAAATGGAGAAATCCTTTATCGGAGGACTCCGGATCTAGGTTTGTTAAGATGTGTCGACGCCTGAGAAGCGGGCAAACCAGTCGAAGAGATACATGGAGGCATGTGCGGGCCTCATATGAATGGTTTCACTTTAGCAAAGAAGATTCTGAGAGAAGGTATTTTTGGATGACCATAGAAACAGATTGCATACGCTTTGTGCAAAAATGCCATCAGTGTCAGATCCATGGTGATTTGATCCGAGTGCCTCCAAACGAACTCAATGTGACGAGTTCTCCTTGGCCATTTACAGCTTGGGGCATGGATGGCATTGGCCCTATCGAACCCGCAGCATTGAACGGGCACAAATTAATTTTAGTAGCAATTGATTATTTCATGAAATGGGTAGAGGCATCATCATACAAGTCAGTGACAAAGAAGGTGGTGGTCGACTTTGTTCACAATAACATTATCTGTTGATTTAGAATCCCTGAGTCGATTGTAACAGACAATGGATCCAACCTCAACAGCGGTTTGATGCATGAGATATGTGAGAAGTTCAAGATCATTCACCGCAATTCCACCCCATACCGACCTCAGATGAATGGAGCAGTCGAAGCAGCCAACAAAACATCAAGAGAATATTATGAAAAATGATTGATAATTACAAGCACTTGCACACGCATTTACCCTTTGCCCTTTTGGGATATCGCACTACAATCAGAACTTCTACTGGGGCAACCCCGTACCTTTTGTTCTATGGAACGGAAGTTGTATTGCCGGTAGAGGTAGAAATACCATCCTTAAGAATTATCCAAGAAGCCGAGTCGAATGAGGCCAGGTGGACACAGAATCGGTACGAGCAATTAATGTTGATTGATGAAAAGCAAATAAAGGCAGTCTGTCACGGATAACTTTATCAGAACAGGATGGCTAGAGCTTTCAACAAGAAAGTGAGACCAAGGATGTTCAAACCAGGGCAGTTGGTGTTGAAACGCGTATTCCCACACCAAGATGGAGCTAAAGGAAAATTCGCACCTAACTGGCAAGGGCCTTACATGGTTCACCGGGTGTTACCTGGAGGAGCGCTAATCTTGGCTGAAATGGACGACGAAGTGTGGCTAAAAGTTATCAATGCAGATGCAGTGAAGATATACTATATCTAGGATTTGTTATTCTCCATGTAATACCTTTTCTATGATGTAAAAGTTGCGTTCCCTCGGCGGGATACACATAGAACCCACGTAGGATTTCGTCTCTCTAAGACAGAAATTTCCCAAAAAATCCCATTTGCTTGTAACATGAACTACGTCATGACCTGATTCCCTGGCGGGATACATAGGCAGCCATATAGACTTCGGTCCCATTTTTAGAAAAACCCTTACAATCCCCTTTGCTTACATGAACTATGTTATGACCTGATTCCCTCGGCAGGATACTTAGGCAACCACATCGGCTTCGGTCCCATTTTTTGGAAAACTTCACAATCCTTTTGCCACATGAACTACGTTATGACCTGATTCCCTCGGCGGGATACGTAGGCGGCCACATCAGCTAAACCTTACAATTCCCTTTTGCTTGTAATGAACTACGTTATGACCTGATTCCCTCATGGGATACGTAGGCGGCCTAAATCGGCTTCGGTCCCACCATTAAGAAATCTTTTCTCCCTTATCTTGCATATGACAAAATGTACCCATCCAGCTAAAGGTTTAGCATCCTCGCATATCAGAAACTGGGCCAAAATTTTAAGGGTTCACTGCAAGAGAACGCCGATAAACATGGAAAAGCATCGGCATGCTAAATCTTTAGCCAGAAGAAGGATTTTGGATAAGACGTTTGCTTTGTTTCACAGCATGTCATTGCTCGACAAACATTTATATATATGCATACTTTCGTATAAGCAAATTATTTTCAACAAATATTTTCATTAGAGTTCGACAAATTTTTTGTTGATATGCATACTTTCTTATAAACAAATTGTTTCAACAAATGTTTTCACTAACAACTAGCCAAGACCAGAAATCAGGCAGGAGCTAAGGTCCAAACCAGTGGGACACACGAGCGTCAGGGGGCAAAGCTACAAAAGTCAATACGAATCGACCATCCCCCCAAAACTCACAAGCTTTCTTTGGATACAGGTTGCAAGCACAATACCTCTATACAACGATGCCATCTCAGCCCGTGCGGGTCACGAACGCATAACATCCATACAACGACGTCATCAACATAACGTTCATACAACGACGTCATCTGCACAACATCTATACAACGATGTCATCAGCAATGTCCATACAACGACGTCATCAGCAACGTCTATACAACGACGACATCAACAACGTCTATACAACAACGACATCAGCAACGTCCATACAATGACGTCTTCAACATAACGTCCATACAACGATGTCATCTGCACAACGACGACATCAACAACATTTACACAACGACGACATCATCAACGTCCATACAACGACGTCATCAACATAACGTCCATACAACGACATCATCTGCATAACGTCCATACAACGATGTCATCAGCAACGTCCATGCAACGACGTCACCAACATAACGTCTATACAATGACGTCAGCATCAACGTCCATACAATGACATCATCAGCAACGTCTATACAACGATGTCATCAATATAACGTCCATACAACGACGTCATCGACAATTGTCTTTTACAGCATTACAACGTCGTTAACAACATTACAATTATGTCATCAGCATTATGTCGGCACACCAGCCGTCTCTACAGTCATCAGCATTACGTCTACACAACGACGGCATCAGCATTATGTCTTTACAACAACATCATCGCATTACGTTGTTCAAGGGCATCATTTCGACTCATAGGGTCGCAGTTTTATGTACTCATTCTCTACTATTTTTGTCTCAGCAATTATGCACAAATTTTATCTTAAGCTTTAGTCTGTAGAGAACGTTAATTTACAAGAGCTTCAATGCAGGACTAATTCTTGCAGCAAACCGAGACAATTTCGGTCAGCGTCCTACTGCGAACATCGTTCCACTCCTTCCCCAATAATTTTGCCACATCTACAACCAGTGTCATCGTAACTCGACACTGGGAAATACTTCTTGAATCCGCACTAACTCTTGCAATTTCTTCTCCTTCGGGATTCTATCTCTACCCGTGCATCCCTACCCCTCGTTCAAATTCCAAGGGTCAGGACAAAATTGGCTACTCAGTCAACTTCTTTGTCCGAAAACTCTTTCATCATCTCCGGCCAAAGAGGGACATCTGTTGAAACCCATTTTTGTCCCATATTTCCTGATTTTATTTATAATTTTAAATATTTTTGACACCTTAAAACAATTTTATATATATATATATATATATATTATTCTCAATATCATTATTTATCATCATTATTATTATTATTTACATTTTTTACTGTCACTTGTATTTTTAATATCATAATCATACTTTTATCCTAATATTATATGTTATTTTATTTTTGCAAAAAATGGCATCGTATTTTTATTTATTTTTATTTAAGCATCAAACATTTCACAAATATTATATTTTTATCATATTGTCATCCTTACAATTTATAATTTTTGCAAAGCTTTTTTATATAATAAAACTCCTTTTTATATTTTTAACCCATAACCCATTTCATTTCCCCCCAAAACAATATCTACTCAACCCACTACAATAAAAATAACCCATTTCGGCCCAACCGAAGCCCAAACCCGAGCCCAATACCCCATTTCCTTATACCCCAACCCACCAAACACAACCCTAAAATGTATTAAAACAAAACCCTCCCATTTTTTCGGTTCCATCGCCGCACACCCCTACACCCCTGCCCCCACGTCGCCGCATCCTACGACTGACACCACCACTCGCCGACACCGCCACCTGACACCACCAACCTACTCCATCACCTCACCGACCCATATCCCCCAAAATCCGCGACCCATACCCCTAAAATCCGTTCCAAAATCATTGCTTTTGGGCCCCTTTATTTTGAATTCAAGCTCGGTTTTAGGGGGAATCCATCTATATAAATACCCCATTTTGTTCTTCATTTTAGAGGTCGATTTGAGGTCCGATTCCACCTATAGAACCCCCCTTTTTGTTCTTCAAGAAAAGAGGGACCGAGACCAAAAAGAAAGAAAAATATCTGTTGTGTTCTTGATTTTTAGCATTAGACTTCCTTTTTATTCAAGAAATAAGTCCGAAAATAAGTCCAAAATCGGAAGAAAAAGGGGTGAGTTTCATTCTTGAACTTTAGTTTTAGATACTTCTATTGGGTCCCGTAAAGCTCAATCCGAAAAATTTGTTTTTGTGGTTTGTTCTTCACTGTTTTCGGGTCTTCATTTTGGGTCTGTTCGGGTTGGGTCGACCCGGATAGGGGTAAGGACCAGATTTATGTGTTGTATATCATGTTGGTTATCTGAAATTGGAAGAAAAATTTTGATTCGAGTCGGGTCATTGATCCGGGTCGGGTCCACTCGGTTCGAATAAATTTTCAGATTTTGTATTTTATATCTTGTTGATGGTTATATGAAAAATCAAAAAATTGATTCCGGGTCACCACTATTTCGGGTTGCATTTCTTGGGTCGTGTTGACCCGAAATTTGAGTCATCTATCCGGGTCTGTTTTTCAAAACTGGGCCGATTACCTAATTTTGTCTACTATTTTTTGCCGAAATCTGGGTCGGGTCAAATTTCAGGACTCGGGTCGAGTTTTCAAGAGCATTTCAAATTCTGTTTCGGTTCGAAAATTTCAGAATTCGGGTCGGACGTTTTTAATCGCGAACTGTTGGCTTATTTTTGGCATTTAAACATCCGTACACGGATATCTTATTGTTTTACTGATTTGAACAAATACTACATTTAGGCCAATGAAATTGAATTTGAGGCCGCGCCCCTTCGGAAATTGCTTCTCGATTTCAGTTTGCTATTTTTGGTGTATTTCGCTGATTTGAACAAATACTACACTAAGGCCAATGAAATTGAATTTTGAGGCCGCGTCCCTTCGAAAAATGCCTCTCGGTTTTGGCTTGCTGCTTTGGTATAATTTACTGATTTGAACATGATACTACACTGGCGATGAAAATATCCATCGATTTTGAGGCCTCCACAGTTGGAAAGATGGAAATAAAACTTTTGGGAAATGATGAAAAATTATTTTTTTTTCATTCGAGAGATCAACATGTTTAGTAGGCGAGGCAACTAAAATGACCAACGAGTTATATGTTCGCAGCCACGACGTGATTGGAATGATCTTTTCTTTTTTCATCCGAGAGATCAACATGTTTAGTAGGCGAGGCAACTAAAATGACCAACGAGTTATATGTTCGCAGCCACGACGTGATTGGAATGATCTTTTCAAAATTTATGTGTGAGCCCTCCGTAATAAAAACATTTACTGTTTTGGATACGGATACGAAGTTATTTATATTCAACTGTTTCTAACCGTTTGTTCTTGACAGTTTGCAAGGAACAAAGTCAACGAAGGAAAATACTCCTCTGAGATTATTTTCTTTGTTGTTGTTTTTACTTTCTTTAATTCAGTTTTATCTCGTTCTGTATTTGTAATATTATTTATTGTACTTATGTAATTATTGAAATGCTTAGAATAGGTAGACTTAGAATTAATTAATAGGGTAGTCTAAAACTGGAAATCCGTCGCTAGTTTATTTATTTTTAGGCTCGGTTAGTTCAAACTTAGAAATCCTCCGCTAGTTTATTTATTTTTAGGCTCGTCATGCATATTCAAAATTTTCAAAAACAACTTTGATCATCTTCTATTCACTTTATTAATCATACAAATAAGTTTATCTTTTTTCAATTTGCAACTCAATGATTTCCAAAAAATTACTTCGTTGGCATTATAAATAATTCGTTTTTCTCCTTACTATTAATTGTTACAAATGCATATTTTTTCAACTTTACATGTATTTTTCTTTAATCTCATACAAATGCATACTTGTACAAATTGCATTATTTACTAAATACTTGCAACATCATTTTAAGTTTATATTTTAAAACATGCATTTTCCTTAGTACAATAATTAACCTGAGTTTGACCGGATAACCGCAAGTTAGCGGATCTTAAAGGATGCCTAATCCCTTCCCTTTAGGATAATAAAGAACCCTTACCTAGAATATCGCTAGTTTCGCAGACCTTAAAATTGGAGTTAATTTGCAGCATTTAGTTAACATTTAGGTGCCCTAACTCACCTTAGAATAATTAGGTGGCGACTCCTTAATCCAATCCAGGAATCACCAATATGTTGTACTCTGCTTTGACCATGGTTAAAATGGGATATGACACATCACATGCCTAAAAAAATAATACATACATGGTGCAAAAAAATATACAGAAATACAGATATTTACATGAAAATTCCTCCTTAGGAATATAGAAAAATACATGTGAAAATACAAAAATACCCTGTATTTACACTCAACATGGAGATGAATGAAAATTCAGCCAGATTTGAGAATACACTGTATTTTACAATTCAAAAATCTGGTCAGATCTAAGAATACACTATGGATGTGTTCGGTATGGAGGAAAACATTTTTTGGAAAATATTTTTCAATTTTGTCTTGTTCGTTTGGTCAAAAAATTTGAAAAATATCTCTTTTAGGAAAACAAGTTCCTCAAAAATGAGAAAAATGACTTCTCCAATGAAAGTAGGGAAAACAAGTCTCCAAGTGGCATTCAACCAACTACCCCACCATCACCCCAACCACCCGATCACCCTATGCCCCCCTCAACCCCCCCCCCCCCAAAAAAATTCAATTTCTTTTTATTTTCTACACCACTCCCACTACGAACCTCTATCCCTAACCCTCCCCCTCCCCTCCGCCCAAAAAAAAAAATTAAAAAGTTTTAATTTTTCGGTTTTCTACACCAACCCACCTCCCCAACCCACCCCACTACTCTCCGAATTTTTTTAATTTTTAATTTATTTTTTGTTTTTTTTACACCCCCTGCCCCCACTTAATTTTTTTAAAAAGAATTTTAATATTTTTTATTTCTACACCACCCACCAATCCACTTTCCTCCCCCCCCCCCCTCAAATTTTTGTAGTTCATATATTTTATTTTGTTTCTATAAAACTTTTATAACAAATAAAAATATTGCATGGTTAAATTTAGTGCGGGGGTTGGGGAAGGGGCGGGGGTAATTTTTTTTTTTTATAAAATAAAATAAAATATATGAAATAGAAAATTGGGATGAGCGTGGGTGGGTGGGGGGTTAGGTGGAACGGTGGTGTGGGGTAGGGGTGGGTGAAGAAGAAATGTGTTTGAGAGTGGTGGGAGTGGGATTTGGTTGGGTGGTGAGTGGTGGGGGTGTGGGGTGATGAGTTTGATGGGCCTTGGGTGAGTATTTTCCCAAAATTTTTTTTTACTAACCAATCAAACATGAGAAAATAAGTACGAAATTTACTTATTTTTCACTAATCAAACGAACATGAGAAAATAAGTAGAAGAACTCGTTTTCCAGGAAAATCCATACTGAACACACCCTATATTTACTCTCCAATTACCATTCAAAATCCGGCCAGATATGAGAAATACACTCAAAATCGCTTGCCGAAGTTACGTGGATCTCGTCGAAGTACCAGATCTGACTTAGTCAGATGTGAGAATACTCTAAAAATCGCTGATCGAAGTTGCGTGGATCTCATTGACGAATGAACCAATCAGGGGGTAGGAGTGGTTGGCGGCTTTGGAGATCGCCGGTGTTGCACCGTCGGGCGAAGACTCAATGAAGAAAGGCAAGTGGGGGTTCGGTGGCTTTGGAGAAATGAGGGAGAAGAGCGGCACTCCTATGAAAAAAGAGAGCTTCAGATATGATTTTGCTAAAAAATATAAAAATTAGCTACATATCTTAATTATTTCAAACTTTAGCTGCGAATGATAAATACATGGTATAAGTTAGTTATATCATGTAATTTTTCCTAAATTAATAACACGTTGAAAAATTATTTGGGCCGAATATGATTGGGCTAAAATGGGTTAAAGTCAGGTCATAACCTAACTTACACAATTCTTATGAAGTTTAATTTCTTTGTTTGTTTTTTTCAAAGTACCCTTTTTCTCTAATTGATTTTTCAAATCCCGACATTGACTATTTTTCATTTAAGAAAAAGTTTAGAAAAGTAAAAGGATAAATTTGTCAAATAACACTTGAAATAATGTAATTAATTAACTTTCTTAAGGGGTGTGTCAACACTCCAAAAAATCATTTATTTTGGACCGGAAGGGGTAATCTTTTAAGGATTTTTTTCTCTTTATTATGACGGTAAGTATAATATATCATATAAAAATATTTATTAAAAATATTTTGATAAAATTTCTCATGGGGTTAATTTGGGCTACATGTCAACCAAATTTTAGATTGGTTGAATTGGATGAGTCAAAATGAATTGATCAAATGAATGAATGGATCAGTAATCCAGCCAAACTTGAATGGATTGAGCCGATTATTGACTAAATTTGTCATCCTAGACTTCTGGCAACCTTTATAGATTTTTGGTCAAATTGATAATTTAAGATATTCATAAAGTTGAATGAATTTTTGGTAAAAATAATAATTAGTTTGACAAATTTTTCTACCGCGTTAGATCATAAGTTCGATGACCTTCTATATAGTAATTAGTGTATTAAGTAATGAACAGGTCATGTGCCACAATTCCTCGAAGTATGTTTGTTTTCCTTTGATGTCTTTTTTTAGATTTCAATATAGTTTACAGAATATATTCGCACATCTACTATCGAAAAAAAATATTTTTCCTCTGTTACACTTTTTAAATAAATATATTCCTACTCTTTAGAATTATATTTACCCCTTATCGTTAAAACTATATTTGTTTCTCACCTGTTAAAAATGCTTCTTCAGCTTTACAAAGTCACGTGTCATGTTTTTATTGAACGAAAAACCAATAGAGTTCACTATGAAAAACTACACCATAAAACGTAAATAAAGTTTACTTTTATAATATAACATTGAAGACAGAATAAATTGTTATCAGAATTAATACGTTCTTTATGAAACAATAGCATGACTTTTCGACAATTCATAATTAAAAGTAAGGCACTTTACCACACTCTCTTTTAAATCATATCAAAGTAATAATTATATAACTGAAAGTACATGAATTTAATTTCACTATTGTTAATGTAACCTTTTCTTTATTCAACTTTTACAAAAATACAAATATCAACATATATATTCACCTGCCTCCTAAAAAATATAAGTACTCCCTCCATCCATTTCAGCTATCATTCTAGCTCAATATAATTATAATTTTAGGAATTCAAAATTAAAGTTGGCAATTATTCTCAGCCATACTCTTAACATTAAAGAAATAGTTCTATTTAATATTGTTAAATTCTCATTAAACATCTAATAAACAAAAATAATTTAATAAATTATATCTAATCAAATTTGATTTTGCTGCATAAGAAAAAGACGAAGGAATTGGTGAGAAGGAAGATTAGGAAGTTTGGATCAACAATTGATTTTGTAGGCACAACGACATCTTTCAGATACAGAGAGAAATGAGAGTGATTTGGGTATGGGTAAAAAAGTGGGTCTGGCCGATTTAGGGTTAAATGAGGCTGATTTTTTCGTTCAATAAGAGCATAACACGTGGGTTTTAATGATGAAAATGAAGTTTTAACGGGTGAGGAGTAAATATAACTAGTTTTAACAGGGGAATGATAAATATCTAAAGTATGAATGTATAGATATTTTTATTAAAAGTATAATGAAGGAAAAATATAGCTTATTTTCAATAGTAGATTGACAAATATAACCTTTTTCCGCATATATAATTGAGTTACTGCCGACGCTTTTTTTGTGCGTTCAATAAATTTATATCTTATGTTGAAACTATTTGAAAGAAATAATCATCTTGATTATTTTCATTAATTGAAAGGTATTTATTTATACAAGTTACAAAATAGGAGAATCCTATTCCCATTCTACTCCTAAAACCTTATTCTACCATAATTCTAACTATACAATTATGGTAAGTGTATAATCCTAATTTAGGTAACCTTTACACTACAATATACTACAAATATACTTTCCTAATATACATTTGTTACACTGCCCGTGATGGGCACCGTTGGGCCTCTACAGGCCACTGCCGTTGGGCTTCTGCATTCAGTACCCGTGGTATACACTATGTATATCACGTGTCTATCACATGTCTATTACCTTGTTTAACACACCCCGCAGTCATAGCGGGAGGTCTTCGAACGCTGAGACTGTCCCTAAAATCTTCAAAAAGGACCGCGGGTAGACCCTTTGTAAAGATGTTTGCAACTTGATATCGGGACGGGACATGGCATATGCGAACGTGACCCCGAGCAACCTTTTCACGGACAAAGTGAATGTCCATTTCGATATGCTTAGTGCGTTGGTGCTGAACCGGGTTACCTGAAAGGTAGATGACACTAATATTATCGCAATATACCAAGGTTGCCTTCTGAATGGGACAATGAAGCTCCAAAAGCAAATTACGTAACCAACATGATTCTGAGACCACATTAGCTACCCCTCGATATTCGGCCTCTGCACTTGAGCGGGATAGAGTTGCCTGACGCTTCGCAAACCAGGAGACCAAGTTGTTGCCAAGGAACATACAATAGCCAGACGTCGACCGTCTGGTATCTGGACAACCACCCCAATCAGCATCTGTGTATGATACAAGTGTGGATGGAGAGGAAGGATATAAATGCAAACCATAGTCCAATGTACCCTGAATATACCTAATGATGCGTTTGATTGCATTCATGTGCTCAATTCGGGGATCATGCATGAATAAACACATCTGCTGGACGACATACGTAATATCCTGTCTTGTAAAAGTAAGATACTGAAGGTCCCCTCAAGACTGCGATAGCGGGTCCGGTCCTCGTATGGTGCGCCGGCCGCGACACTAAACTTGGGTTTTGTATCAACTGGAGTTGAAGTGGACTTACAGGATGACATCCCAGCCCTCTCTCGATGATCACAGCCGCATACTTTCTTTGAAACAAAAACAAACCATCTGAATGACGCTTGACGGCAATCCCCAAAAAGTAACTCAAGGGCCCTAAGTCTTTCATAGCAAACTCAGAGCTGAGCATGTCCATGATAGACTGGCGTAAGGAATCGGAAGAGGCAGTCAAAATGATATCATCTACATACAACAAAATGTAGGCCAAGGACGAACCACGACGGTAGATGAACAAGGAATTATCTGACCTGCTGTGAGTGAACCCAATAGTCGAAACAAAGTCAGTAAACCTCGTATACCAGGCCCGTGGAGACTACTTAATCCCATATAAGGACTTCTTCAATAAACAGACATGATGAGGATGGTTGGGATCCCTGAATCCCAACGGCTGATACATATAGACTGTTTCCTTGAGATCACCATGTAGGAAAACATTCTTCACATCCAACTGATGAATAGGCCATGCATTTGAAAGAGCCAAGCTAAGCACAGTGCGAATGGTAGCCGACTTGACCACCGGACGAAACGTCTCACCACAATCTATCCCAGCCTGCTGAGTCTTACCATCACCTACAAGCCGCGCCTTATGTCGAGCGAATGACCCATCTGAATTTTCCTTATGAGCAAAAGTCCACATAGACCTGATAACATTAATACCAGATGGACGGGGCACCAACTCCCACGTCTTATTATCAATAAGATCATTATATTCATCAGTCATAGCAATTTTCCAATTCGGGTCGTTTAAGGCGGACACATAATTACGGGGCAATAGGGATTTAGAGACATCAGAATATAAATTAAAATGTCTTTTAGGTGTAAAAATACCCCGCTGACTACGTGTGACCGGTCTATGACTCGAGGAAGAATTGAGTGAATTTTGGGAATTTGCTGGGCCCAAGACGGACTGGCCAGCAGGCAGTGGGCCTGCTGGCCCAAATCGACAATTTGGGGCTGGAACTGGACCAGTGCCAGCATTGGGTTGGACTGGCTCAATCGCTGAAACTGATCCAGTGACGGAAACTGGACTCGGAATAGTTGGGCCAGCGAGAAGTGGGTCCGCTGGAGAATTTTGGGTGCGGGATATGTACGAAAAATGGTGAGTAATATACGGGGATATACCATCATCCAAAAAATTATACGAACTCGGCTCGGGAGTATGAACCTTAGTAAATGGAAATTGGGTTTCATAAAAAATTACATGACGATTAATTATGATTTTCTTGGAGGATAAATCAAAGCATTTGTAACCACGATGATTCGATGGATAACCCAAAATACACACGGAGTAGACCGAGTCTGAAGTTTGTTAATTGTGGTGAAAGAGAATAACGGATAACATAAGCACCCAAAAACCCGAAGATGAGAATAAGACGGACTTTTATTATATAAAATTTGAAGGGGGGAAGAATATGTCAGACATTTGGAAGGAATTATGTTAAGGAGATATGTTGCCATTTGAAGAGCATGATGCCAAAAATATGGGGGTACGGAAGCATGAATTAAGAAAGTTCGGACAATGTTATTTATGAAATGAATTTTGCGTTTGGATTTCCCATTTTGTGAAGATGTATGAGGACACGAAAAATAAAAATTGATCCCATTATTTGGCACAGAACTCCCGAAACTCCCTATTGTCATACTCTTTTCCATTATCACACTGAATATTTTTTATTTCTCTTTCGAATTGTGTTCTAATGAATGCTCTAAACTTTATGAAGATGAAAAATACTTGAGATTTATTTGCAATTGGAAACGTCCACAAAAATTTAGAATAAGCATCCAAAAAAAGAACATAATACCGATGACCCAACGAACTTAGAATAGGAGACGTCTATAGGTCGCTATGAATAATATCAAATGACATTGAAGTATGAGAATTTGAGTCTACAAATGGCAACTTAACAATTTTTCCTAGCGAACAAGATTGACAGTTTTGAGTACGACTCGTACCCTTACAAGAAATAAAACTATTTTTTTCTTAAACTGATAAAATAGAAGATCCCGGATGACCAAGGCGAGCATACCATAAGGAAGGAGAAATGGCTGCAAAAGCTGATGGCAAGGCTTGACTCGATGGACTGAAACCGGGTGTGATAGGATACAGATCTACCCTACTATCACACCTCATGAGAGGACTCCCCGTCTTGAAATCCTTCACAGAGAAACCAAAAGGATCAAATTCAACAGAAACAGAATTGTCAGTGGTGAACTTGCGGACATACACTAAGTTTTTAATCAATTTGGGGGCATGTAAAGTATTTTTCAAAATAAGGGGTGGATTGTGGGGAGACAACGTTTTATGAACATACCTCTGAATTGGAATATAGTTACCATTTCTGACAATTATACCACGAGGGTTACTCAAATTGGAATAAGACGATAGAGTACCTTGATCGGAGGTCATGTGTGTCGTTGCGCCGGTGTCCATGTACCAATTTGGATCCGATTGCGTCAACCCAAGTGTGTGCATTGTGGTCTCAATGCCGGTGTGAGTGGGGCCCGCTGGGTGGTGAGCTTGCTGAGGCCGGGGCCCAAGAATCCCAGAACTGGGCTATGGGCCGTAACTGCTGGAATTACTGGGCTAGTGGGCAGTGGGTCGTGACTATTGACTGTTGGGCCTGAAAGACTGGCCAGCCCACTGGCTGCCTGAAGCTGCTGGCCCACGGCCCACTGCCATGGGCCCCACTGCTGGGACCAGTAGGGTGGAGGGCCACTGTTCACTGGACGAGGCCCACTGCCGGCCTGCTGACCACCGGAACCACCACGTTTTCCCCCGCAGTTTTTGTTATTATTCTTACGATTATTTTTGCCGCCACCATGAGTATGATTTTGGCCCGAATTATCAACAAAACCTGAAGAATTTTTGGAGGACGTCATTAGGACGTCGGGGCTTGCTCCGGTAGCCGTCTTTTTAGCCAAACCGACTTCTTCCAAAGTAAGCATGAAGCGGGCTTGATAAAAAGCGGGAAGTGGGTTGCTTTAACGAATGAGAGTCCCAACGCTATTATAGGCCTTAGAAAGACCGACAACCAATTGTAGAACCAGACGATTATTTGTTACAGGTGCGCCAACGTTACGGAGTTGGTCTGCTAACTCCTTGAGTCTCTTGCAATATGCAGATACGTTTGAAAATTCTTCCATGCGAACTAGAGAGAATATCTGCTCGAGTGTGACAACACGTGAATGTTGGTTATCTTGGAATATGTCACGCAATCTATTCCAGGTAGCCATAGCTGTGGTATCTGGCTCAATAATCGTCTGTAAGAGGTCAACCGAAATAGTGGAATAAATCCACTGAAGAACGGTAGCATCAAGCGTAATCCATAACTGAGGATCTTCCGCGGGAGGAATTATGTGATGGATAACTTGATGGGAGATAGCGTTAATTTTAAACAATTCTGCCCACATCGCATATTGGACGTTTTCCATCTCAAGCACAATATGGATACCGTGAGGGCAGGATGAAAATTATTCTTAGACATATTCAAAGAACAAAGAAGGAGGAGAAATTTGGGAATAGTAAGAGAGATTTTTAGAGCGGAAGACGAAATTTGGAAGAGAAATCCGAGGGAGGGGGGGGAGGCGAGGGGTTTCGGCCGAGAAAGGGCACAAAATTTGGGAGAGAAAATTTTTGTTTAGACCTAGTCTCTTGATACCATGAAAGAAATAATCCCATTGATTATTTTCATTAATTGAAAGGTATTTATACAAGTTACAAAATAGGAGAATCCTATTCCTATTATACTCCTAAAACCTTATTCTACCATAATTCAAACTATACAATTATGGTAAGTGTATAATCCTAATTTAGGTAATCTTTACACTACAATATACTACATATATACTTTCCTAATATACATTTGTTACACTGCTCGTGATGGGCACCGTTGGGCCTCTACAGGCCACTGCCGTTGGGCCTCTACAGGCCACTGCCGTTGGGCTTTTGCATTCGGTATCCGTGGTATACACTATGTATATCACAGGTATATTACCTTGTTTAACACTATTTGTTGGTATAGAAAATGATGATCTTGGTAAGAAGAAAGCAAGAACTACAATGGAGACGGAAGGCGGCTAGTCTTTTTCACAAAAGAGACGACAGACAAGAGGCATATGTCTATAGAGAAAGAGAGAAAGAAAGGTAAGTGCCCATTAAGTGTTACACCGGGATAAAGAACCTAATTCTTTCGGAAGTTTGGACCACTCTTAAACTTTGGACTAGCTACACCGGCTTAAGGGTCTTGTAACCAATCCTAGCAATTTATCTGGATTTTCAGGCATAAATGTTGAGAAGATTCTGATAATTTGTCAGAATTTAACAAGAAATTTTAATATTTGTAATAACTTAATGTTAAGGCAGGTGTTATTGCTTAAAAATTCTGAAAATTTGCTAATATTTAATCAAACACCATAACTTATTGTTATGACAAATCTTACACAATATCAAGTAAGAAACGGAAAATAACTCATATATATAATACATGTATCTAGTTTGCAGTCAATATAGTCTATTGTATCATCCGTATATAGATAATGTATCTTATGTATATATAAGCATCACACGTACTCCGTATATATAATATATATGCTTCATATAATCATGTATAAACACACGAAATCAACTCAAATTATAGTGTATAATGTATAGCTAATGTATTTGTTTGGTATATTATAGTTTAACATCACATATAATCATGTATAAACAGACGAAACCAATTCAAATTATAGTGTATAGATAATGTATCCGTTGTGTATAGCTGTATAGCTATATGCAAATTTCCCAAATGGAAATGCCTAAAAGGGGGATGAATTGGACAATATCCAGAAGTAAACAAAATCTTGCTATGAAAAAACTGAAAATTGACCCAAAACAGAAAAAGAGCAAAAGTAAAATGCAAAAAGGGGGTAACCAAGAACAATGGTTATTGAACCCACATTAGAAGTCATAACTATCAACGCATTCTTAAATCACACTCTTCTTCCCCATTCAATTAAAAAATTTCGAGACAAATTTTACAATCTATCTTGTGGAATATAAAAAATCAAAATTGAGAGTGTTGGATGACCATCTTCAAAGTATTTGAAAAAAAAGGGGTAAAATTCAACGGGTAATGAAAAGGTTATGATGGACTATCCGGTAATAAAGTAAGAATTGGACTAAATTTCGTAAACTAGATAGACTTTAAGGTATTGGGCTGTAATTAATTCTCGTGAAACAATTACTTTTACACCATCTTTTTAATGAAGATAAAATTTTAACGGTTATACCGAAGAATCCTCTATGTGCAAGCCACCCATAAAAATCTACTCTCAGTCCCAATTTAAGTAGCATACTTCATATTTCGACGGTCTAATTACTTAATTTTGATGGTGTATTCGGGCATAGGATCTTTAAATTTTTTTAAAATTTTCATATTTAAAACTATCTAAGAAGTATTATAAGTCACGACTATTAACAATAATATTTAAAAGGCATATGAATAAATTGTGGTTAAAAAAAAGCTTGTTGGTATCTCGATATTCGAAAGATGCTACACAAAATTAAGGAGGAGAGTAAATGTTTTGTTTGGAATGATTTGCGCTAATGGGATCATCAAACTTTTGATGCCACCATTTAAATTTTGATCCTGTTAAGACAAAATTTACGAACATAGATTCATAGCCAATATTATGTAGAAAAATTCAGATGAATTGCCGGGATTTTAAATTAACAGACAAAATTTGCACTGCCACAATAATCGTCAGGATTTCTTGCCAAATCCCGACGAATTGCTGAAAAAATTGATGGCAAACATGCTTTGTCACAAATCTTGACGTATCACAATTGATTTATGGTCAAATTCTGATGAATCACCAGAATTATTATCGTAAATCATGACAATTGTTAGAATTAACTATAAAATTCTAAAAGGTCGGTATAACTTGATTCAACCGCTTAAATTTAAAATAATCACTAGATGTATATATGTATAATATATGTATAATTGTGTATAATCTGTGTATAATCTGTGTATAATCTATGTATACTGGCTAGAAAAAGTACGCAGTCAATCTTGTTAGCTATTTATGTAAAGATTCCTAAATGTTTTACCAACGTACAATTTTTATTTAAAATTGATCCAAATCAACTCCATGATTTTGATATACGACCTTCTAATACCAATCGCAATAATTTTAGATGGTTAAATTCAACATAAAGTTTCAAAGTTCGATAGACCCATTTTGTCTTTTTCAACAAGTTCGTTTTGAAGTTCAACAAAAATTCAATAATTATGTTCTTCAATTTTCTCCAATCAAACCAACTCAACATTAAGCACAATGAAAGATTAATTTTAACCATAAATAAGCTGACTCTTTAATTTTCTATAACACATGAAAGAAGAAGCATAAGAAGGAGGAAGGAGGAAGGAGGAAGGGGAAAAAACGAAGAGGAATTCTGATGGATTCAACTTTTGCACGATTGTTTTAACATGATAAAAAATTAAAGATAGTTTCTTCAAAAGGGTTTCCTGTGAAAATTTCTATTTTGCCTTGGAAGTTTTACACGGTATGAAAGCCTTAAAAAGTTATTAACACAAACAACAGAATATAATCTTTTAGAAGTAGTAATATAATTTTAATAACGTTTATAACCTACGACAACAACATAGTCTTCCATCTGCAACTCTCTTCTCCGAGCTCACTTCCAAATGCTATTTGTTTTGGGATTCCAATAAAATTTATACATTCTACATTTTGGCCATTTTCCTCCGCGCCTATCTTTGCAGCAATTATCATAGTTGATAGAGAATACGTAAATATTCTCCATATGTTCTGTAATTAGTATTTTAGTATAATTAAGTAAAGTAGATATTCTCATTCAATTAGGATTACAATTGTAAACACCTATATATATATATATATATATATATATATATATATATATATATATATATAGTATTAATGAGAAGACTCCAATCAAGGATAATTACACTATTCTACATGGTATCAGAAGCCAAACCCTAACACCCAAACACTAGTCGGCCGCCACCTCCCTCCCATTCCTTGGTTATGGCGGAAACCCTCCCCAAACCCTAGTAAACTTCCGCCACCCCTCTCCTTCTGTGGTAACGGCGGAACCCTCCCCAAACCCTAGCAAAACTCCACCGCCCCACCCTCTATTTTTCCTTACTTCCGGCGACCACATGGCTTCTCCCGATTCCTCCTCCTCCACATAAGAAGTCACACATCCTCCTCCTTATCCCTCTTCCTTTCCCAACACCTTTTATCCGGCGTTTGCCATAACGAACATACTTTTTTTTATACCTTTGATTCTTGATCAGGAGGATGGACAATACTCTTCGTGGGTTGAGTTATTTCAAATACATGTCTGTGCTTACAACATTCTTGGTCACATCGATGCCACCACACCCCCCGTCCACCCGACGTCGACAACACTACATGGAAATGACTTGATGCAATCGTCAAGCAATGTATATATGGCACCATATCTAAGGATCTACTTCATGCCATTATGAAGACAGGTATGGCCACGACTAAAAGAATTTTTCAAGACAACAAACATACACGTGCCGTATATCTGGAGGAGCAATTTAATAACACCCGTCTTGAAAATATTGCTAAGATGTCCAACTACTATAAACAATTGAAATTAGTTGCAGAACAACTATATAATGTGGGCACTTCGATTTCAGGAAAAAAATGGTTTTGCAACTAATTAATGATTTGCCAAAGGGTGAGTATGACACGCTTGCAAGAATGATCAAACAAGCCGATTCCCTCCCTAGTTTCAACAAGGCCCGATCATAATTACTATTGTAGGAAACTAGGCGTACCAACCAGGATGAACATAATCAGAATTCTTTGGTGGATGATGCACTGGTGACACCCGCCGGACAACCGCCACACACGGACAGTCCGTGGGATGGCCACGACGGCGGCAAAGGCAGAGGCCGCGACGGCGGAAACCAAACCTAGGAAGGAGTATAGGCCACGTCTGAGGCAACAACACCGGTGGACAAGTCCAGCAGGCCCATTACTCAACTCAGTGGGCTGACCCACTACCTTGACCTGCTTTCAGAAATCGGGCTTCGCCCCATTGCCCGTACTCGACCATCTCAGCCCAAAACACAAGCCAGTGGCAGCAACCCGGCATTCTGGGCATACCTCCAAGCGCACGTTCGACGGTCCAACCACAACAGACCCACTTCTCAGCGGCCTAAAAACAACAAGAACCATACGACCTACTTACCCCTACAGAACTGGGTCAGGTCTTCAACACCATGAATTTACAGCAGCCCGACGATGCATGGTATATGGACACGGGCGCCACATTTCACCTCACTCATAACTGCGGTAATCTTCTTCAACTGTTTAATTTAAACAATCCTCAATTTATATTGGTCAGCAATGGCAATGACATTCCAATTCAAGGCTATGGCACCACCACCTCACCATATCTTTTCCCTCAAGAACCTCCTATATGCTCCTAATATTATTAATAACTTAATATCTATTAGGAAATTTGCTAGTGACAATTTCGTATCTATTGAGTTTGACCCTTTTGGTTTTTCTGTGAAGGACCTACGTATGGAGACAACTCTTACGAGATGCAATAGTGTGGGGGACCTCTATCCTTTGTTATCCACTTCTGCTGTAAGTGTTACTCAACAAACCTCTCTAGCCGCAATCTCTCCATTAACATGTCACAGTAGACTTGGGCACCCAAGGGCACTAGTTTTTAATTTTCTTAGAAGTTAGAATTTTATTAAATGTAATAACGGGAAATTTACCCCCGCTTGCTACTCTTGTCCTTTAGGAAAATATGTTAGACTTCCTTTTTAATCTTCATTAAGTATAACGTTTTCTCCCTTCGATGTTATTCATACAGATTTATGGACATCTCATATTACTAGCAAACTAGGTCACAAATATTATTTGGTATTTTTGGATGATTTCTCTCACTTTCTTTGGGTGTATCCTCTAAAATATAAGTCCCAAGTCTACACATTTTTTCTTGAATTCTAAGCATATGTTAAAATCCAATTTGAAAAGACCATCAAAACGTTTTAATGTGATAACGGCCGAGAGTTTGACAACCTTCCATTTCATAAATTTTGTGCGGATCACTGCCTGCTAGACCGGGATCGGGTGGAAAAATTACTGGGCTAGCAGGCAGTGGGCCTGTTGGCTGAGAACCTGAAACTGGACTGGGAAAACACAATATTGGGCCAGCAGACAGTGGGCCTGCTAGCCGAGAAGTTGGAACTGTACCGAGACCATTTGGGCCAGCAGGCAGTGGGCTTGCTGGCAGAATTGGATCACGGGCAGGTTGGGCCCACTGTTGGAGAATATACGGTGAGAGCCCATCATCCATAAAATTATAAGAACTAGACACAGAATTAAACAATTTAGCAAATAAAAATTGGGTTTCATCAAAAATAGCATGACGACTAATTATGATTTTATTAGAAGATAAATCAAAATATTTGTAACAACGATGATTAGACGTATAACCCAAAAACATACAAACGGTAGAACGAGCTTGAAGTTTGTTAATTGTAGTAGATGGAAAAAGGGGATAGCACAAATACCCAAACACCCTAAGATGAGAATGTAAATGGTCTTTATGGTAAAGAATTTTTAGTGGAGATTGATATGCAAATCCTTTGCTAGGAAGTATGTTAAGGAGGTAAGTACCCGTTTGTAATGCATGACGCCAAAAAGAGGGTGGTAATAAAGCATGGGCTAGTAAGATGCGGACAATATTATCAATAGTATAAATTTTTTGTTCGGCTTTCCCATTTTGTGAGGACGTATGAGGACAAAAAAACCGAAAAGATATGCTATTAGTGTCACAAAATTTCCAAAATGGCCTATTATCAAATTCTCTGCCATTATCCAATTGGGTACGGATGAATGCCCTAAACTTTTGGAATGTGAAAAACACTTGAGACTTTTTAGATAAAGGAAAGGTCCACAAAAAATTAGAATAATCATCCAAAAATAACACATAATAATGATGGCCCAAAGAGCTCAAAATGGGAGATGTTCACAAATCACTATGGATAATATCAAATGACAACAAAGTACTAGAATTTGAGGCTACAAACGGTAATTTAACATGTTTCCCAATTAGACAAGAAGGACAAATATTAGTACTACGCGTACTATTACATTCAATAAAATTATTATTTTTAAGAGAAGAAAGAACAGACACTCCCGGATGACCCAAACGTCATGCCACATGGAAGGTGCTAGAGCAACAAACGTGGACGGTGTGACTTGATTAGTGGTAGTGGAGGTGGTGGTAGATATATGATAGAGCTCGCCCCGACTATTACATCTCATTATAGGTATCCCCGTCATGAAACTTCACAGAAAATCCAAAAGGGTCAAAGTCAACAGAAACCAAATTATCAGTTGTAAATTTCTGGATAGACACCAAATTTTTAATTAAGTGAGGAGCATGAAGGACATTTTTCAAGACTATAGGTGGGTTCGGGGGAGATAAATTTGTATGACCATAACCACGAAATGGAATTAAATTACCATTACCAATAATTATGCCATAATTTTTTCTCAAATTGAAATAAGATGAG
This sequence comes from Anisodus acutangulus, assembly GCA_029783415.1. Taxonomy (NCBI): domain Eukaryota; kingdom Viridiplantae; phylum Streptophyta; class Magnoliopsida; order Solanales; family Solanaceae; genus Anisodus; species Anisodus acutangulus. Next base: position 14,670,040 of record CM056502.1, on the reverse strand, counting down.
AGATTACTTGGTGCGGATGTCATGTGAGAAGTAGCACATGTGTCCATGTTCCAATTTGCGTCCAGGGAATTTAATCTAAGTGTATGCAGTGCTGCCTCGATATCCGTGGGTGTCGAAACTGGGGCTAGGGTCGCAACAGTGAAGGCATGCTGAGGTCGAGGCCCAAGAAGGCCAGTCTGCTGCCAGGGCCCACTCCGTGACTGCTGGGTGAAATTGGGCCTGGCCCAACTATTAGGAAAAAATAGAAATTGTGGCGTGGGCCACTGGCCCAGCCCCACGACCACTGTGCACTGCTCTACGGTTGTGCCCCCACCGGTCCACTGCCACCACATCCCCCGCCACTACCACCACGTCCTCCGCCACTGCCATCGCCGCGGCCGCCATTGCGGTTCTTGCCTACATTATTCCATTTGACCATTTTTGCCTCCACCATTGGCACGATTTTGGCTAGAATTGCTCGATAATGAGTGAGGGTCATCGAACATGGCCATCATTATGGCAGAATTGGCTCTAGTGACAGCCTTTTTATCCAAGTCGGCTTCTTTTAAGGTGAGCATGAAACGTGTTTGGTAGAATGTCGAGAGAGGATTACTTTGACGAAGAAGCGTTCCAACGCCATTATAAGCCTCGGAGAGGCCTCCAACCATCTAAAGAACAAGTCGATCATTCGTGACGAGCGCGCCAACGTTCTTGAGTTGATCCAATAACTTCTTGAGCCTCTTACAGTAGGCGAAGACGTTCGGAAAATTCTCCATGTTGATGTGGGAGAATTCCTACTCAAAGGTTACGGCACGGGAATTTTTGTTATCCTAGAATATATCACGCAACCTATTCCAAGTGTCCATCGCCGTGGCATCGGGTACTATAATAGTCTGCAAGAGGACCGTAGAAATAGTGGAATAAATCCACTAGAGTACCATAAAATCGAGATTTACCCATAACTCAGTGTCATCATCGGTGGTAGGTACATTCTCCTTGCCTGTGTCCGAGGGGATGATATGATGAAGGACTCGATGAGAGTGTGCGTGAACTTTAAATAATTCTACTCACATAGCGTATTGGATATTTTCCATCTCAAGAATGATAGAGATGTTGTTCTTGATGTTGGAGACCACAAGGGCAGGATAAAACATGTTCTTCGAGGTAGACATGACAAAAGAACAAGAGGAGAATTAGGGATTTGGAAGTAATTTCTGGTGAGGGGAGGTGTCGACCGATGGCCGGAAGCTCAAAATTCGAGAAGAGAAGAGGACGACTGAAGATGTTTTGGGAGAGGGATTTGTTTTGCTCTGATACCATATAAAGAATGGATCTTGGGCCTAACTCAACCCCAAAATCTAGCTTAAGGGGATGAGGATTGCCCAAACCATATAAGGAGACCAAGGACCACTTATCCCATCGATGTGGGAGAACTCAACACCTTGCCTCACGCCCAAGGATGGACATCTGGAGCGTGGACAATATAAGAGGGGGACCCAACTTCTGAAATAATAAATTGGGACGGGTCTGACTCTGATATCATGAAAGAGAATATTTCCTTGATTATTTTCATTAATGAAGAGGTATATATACATGATATACAATATCTAATTATGGAAAATAAATATACATTTTCTTAATACAAGACTAATATTTTTTCCTAATACACGACTACTACCATAATTACACTTGTACAAGAATTCTACAAATATGATAAAATATATATAAAATAAGGACATGTGATATACACGGTTTTGGCCATGTATATTTCATAGTCTTTCATAGATTATTTAATTATATTATCAATTTTATTGTTACAATATAAACATGATTAAATAGATATTCATAACATGTATCGCAGAAAAGCATATTAAGATTTTATTTAATAGTATAAATGTAGTATAAGTAATATTGTTTTGAGAATAAGCACGATTTTGATTAATTAATACAAATGTTGACAAAACTTATGGCATGTTCATCGTATTTTTAAGATATAAAATATTTATATCTGAAATATACAATAATTATGCAAAGCTTAAACAAAAAAAACCTGTGCATACGTATATTTATGAAATATTTAAAATATAAAACTTAATTACAGTAATATATACTTGGAATATACTGTCAATAAGGATTTAAATATTCAAACATAAAAAAAATCGTATACCACCAAAATCATCATAATTTAATAAAATATGTCATTGTTAAAAGTAGGCATGTCCGGTCGGCCGGGTCGGCTCAATCCCGATCCGGCCCACTACCGATCCCCCTAAAAAGAAAATGTGTTCGGTGTCGGGGTTCGAACTCGGGACGGGGCTGGGGATTGTCCCGCCTGTCCTGGTCCTAACCCGACCCGCCCCATCCCGACCTCATCCCGCCAGCCCCCCTCCCCCTTTGCAAAATCAACCGTTGCAACAACGTCCAAATTTTGATTTTGGCCGTTGTGCAACGGCTATAACGACCATTTTTCCCCCCACCTCATTAAACCCCCTACCTCCTTAATATTTATTTTTAACCCCTAAGTTAATATATTTACACTCTAACCCTATTTCTCAACTATAAATACCTCATTTTCCTCTTCATTTTTCTCACAAATCTTCCTACCATCTCTCTAATCTAATCTCTCAATTTATCTCTCTACAATTCTACAAATCTTCCTACTATTAATTATTATATCAAAGTTAAAAAATTGGGAGTGAAGTTGACAACTAGCTTGAGGATCATACATCGAGCAAAGTTTTAATTTTTCAACCTCGATTACACGTCGACGTTACGTCAGTGTTTGGTACCTTCGTTCCTTTTTAAATTATTATTGTTACTTTATTTTAATTATCGCACTTAATTTTATTATCTTTAATTATTTATTTGCATAATTAAATGGAAGGATTAAGAGGTATGTTTAAGGGTAAGGGTAAGTGTAAGGCTTCTTCTAGTAGGAGTAACAAGGGCAAGACTACTTCTTCTAGTAATCTTATTCCTAGTCCCGATGATTTCATTGATTTCACTCATATAGATGAAACTGTTTTTTAATGATATACCATTAGATGATGAGGTAGATGAACCAAACTTTAATTTAGATGAACCACTAGATGACACACCCACTAGTGCACCTCAACCTCTGGCTCAGACTGAGTCTCAGCCTGAAACAAAACTGGAATGCCTCATATTCCCCCTAGTATGAGTCGAGGTCCCACACAACGAAAATTAAAATCACCTGCATGACATTTTTTTGATAGGGACCAGGAAAATCAACTATCTAGATGTAAAATTTGTAAAAATATTTATAAATTTAAAATCGGAAAAGGTCAATGTGGGACGAGAGGTTTATTGAGACATGTACAAGGCAAGCACACAACTAGGTGGAATGAATACCAGGCTAAAAAATCGGGTGTGCCAATGCCATATGAATCGGGACAAGGTTCACATAGTGTCCCCGACCTAGATAGGGAAAATATGGCAAATTAGTTGCAGTGGAGGGTTTGCCTTTTTTTATTTCCTTCCTCTCTTGGTTTTATTCATTACATCTGAGAAACATATAATCCTGCTTTTAATGGTTTTCCTATATCAACTGTTAGAAGGGATGTTTTTAAATTTGCAAGTGAATATCAACAATATTTATGTTATGCATTGTATCATTTTAATGGCAAAGTGGCTATCACTTCTGATATAGGCCGTAGTACTAACGGTAATGATTATTTAACGATAACATGTCATTGAATAAATCAAAATTGGTCTATGCAAAAACGTATTTTAGCATATAGATATATTGATGATAGGCACACCGGATGTTTTATTGCACAAAATATTAATGAAATTTGTGATTATTATGGAATAAATGATAAAATTATGACTATTAAATTAGATAATCCTACTTCTAATGATTATGCTATAAGACTTTTAAAAGTTCGATTAACTCTATGTTTTCCTGGTCATTTTCATATAAGATGTGCGTGCCATATTTATAACTTAGTTGTAAAAGATGGCCTAAAACTTTTTGAAAGCATTCTTGAAAAAATACAATTTGCTATAAAATTTATTTTGAAATGTAATAAAATACAAAGACGCAAAGAGTATAAAAAAAACTTGTCATGATTGTGGATTACCTTATAAAAAAATCCCAGAAGAAGTTTCGACTAGGTGGAATTCGATGTATGAGCAATTACTTGTTGCTTACGATTATAGACATCCTATAACTTTATTATTTAACGCCCATAATAAAAATCCAAAGGATATGCTTTGTAGATAATGATTGGAATTTTTTTTAGAACTTAATGGATTTCTAGAGAAAAAATTTCAAGCTACCAAAGAATTTTCCGGTATTTATTATCCTACTATTTCAAATATATTATTTTATATAGCTCTAATATTTTTGTTACTTAATGAATATATGCAAAAACCAACTTATAAGACATCTATTAAAAATGTTTTAAAATTTAAAATATTTTTTTCCTATTCCCACTAGTTATATTATTGGTGTGGTATTGAATCCGACTATTAAAGTAGACGTTTGTAAAATACTAATAGAAATGATTTATGATTGTATATAAGTATTTCCAACAGACCCAACTGAAGAACCAACCCACAAACCAATTAAAGAAGATGTTACGTCTAGCATACACACTTAATGTAAACAAGTATATACGTATTACCAACAACAAAGTCCAAATAATCAACCGGCTTTTGTACCATCTTCTACTACTTCGCTGCAACCTTCTAAAAAACATGCGGTCTCTGCTGCTAGTATTCAAGGCTTAGAAATAAAATGTTTTGTGCTTCAACTTCTTCAGAAGTTAACGAATTTGATATTTATATTTTCCAAGGTGTTGTACCGTACGAATTAATTGTCAATGATGAAGGACATGAAGACTTACTGAAATACTAGAGGTAGAATGAGAATACATTTCCGACACTAGCAAAGATGGGTCGAGATGTTTTGAACATTCAAACGTCATCAACAGCGTCTGAAAGCGCTTTTTCAGCTGAAAGATTTAAAATTGGAGAGCACAGACATTCATTGATGGGAGACGCATTGGAGGGAGATGCATTGGAGATTGCAGTTCTTTTCAGAGATTAGATTCGAGTGGAGCGTAGAAGGTGCGGTCAATCGGAGATCAATAAAGAAGAAGACAACAACTACAACGAAATCTTGTCCGAGGGAACATGAAGCGACGTCGAACTATTTGACCGACAAATTTCAATTCCAATCGAAGATTCACAAGACATTGTGAGGAAATTAGAAAAAGTATGGTTAACTATATAATTTTTTAATTGTAATTTTACTATGTGATTTGCAACTTTTGAACAACACCACAAAGTTGCAATTTTGAAATTGTATTACCAAAAAATTATATTTCTATTAAATAATATAAGAGGCACAAAAACAACATTAGGATATTTTTATTACAATATCTTGTTCAATTATTGAAATATTTATATATATTATTTTTTTAAAATTAAGTGGTAAAAAAAAAAGGTCAAATCCCGATCCCTACCCGACTCGTCCCGACCCCCCCAAATCCTGGCACCTCTACCGGTGGGATGTGGGACGGGACGGGACCTCTTTCCGTCCCACCTATCCTGGCCTGCCAGGCCCACTGGAACCCGAGTCCCGACCCTCCCCTGTCCCGCCGGGACCCGCCCCAGCCCGCCCCGCCCCGTTGGACAGCCCTAGTCTAGTATAAGCTTTAGATCTATTTGTAGGTCTTTCCCATGGTCCAAAGTTTATCTATTACGTCAAGATCAAGAGTCATGTTCTAAATCAGAGACATCTTCTGACAACTGGAATAATGTAATCCCTCCATCCTAATTTATGTGACATCATTTGACTATTAAATTTTTTGATCTAAAACAAACTTTAGACATTTATGTAGCTATAAATTATTTCATTAAAGGTAAAATGATCAATTTTAAATTTAAGTTGTTTAAATTATAGAAAACTGACGTTCATTTTTGGACAAACTAAAAGAAAAGTGTGCATATAAATTGGAATGGAGGTAGCACTAAAAATCTGTAATATTTGTCCGAGTTTAATTTATGTGATGCACTTTTGACTGAGCACATAGTTCAATAACGAAAGACTTTTGAAAGGAATGGTATAAAACAAGTTATAGATATTTGAGTGTTATCATCTTGAATAAAATTGAAACTAAAAGTTAAATATTATTTCTAAATATAGAAATCTATTAGTCCCCCGTCCCAATTTATGTGGCATCATTTGACCGGGCATAAAATTTCAAAAATAAAAGAGGACTTTATTATGTTTACTAAATCGCCCTTACATTAGTGCCTACTTTTATTGTCTTTTCTTCATAATAAGTATATTTTTAAAATTAAGCGGGACTCTGTTGGAATATGTAAAGCAACAACGTGAATAGTAAATAACTATTGCAGTGATTGAAAGGATAAACAACAATTAGGACAACAACAAGTTGTCAATATCTTGATCTTGAATAAAACTTCAAATATAGAACTTGTATTCGGAAATACAAGAACATGAACTGCTACACTTGTGGCTTGTAGATCCACTGAGAATACGAACGGTTAGTGTCCTTCGTCAGTTAAGTTAACACCTGAAACACTTAGCAACCAATTAGATAAACCACAACACCACCGACTGAGTCGAGAGATGACTCTCTGTCTTTAAGACAAGATTGCCCCAGTATATAGGCTTTACGAAAGTGTGGACAATAGTCTCCCAAGATGAAATAACAAACTATCAAGTGTGCAAAGTCTACACAAATGATCTTTTTGAAGAACACGAATAATGAAGATTGCTAAGAGAAGGATTGATATCAGGAAAATCTGATCTCTTTGAGGTGTTGTTAACTTATTTTTCTGTTCATATGTGCATATATGTTCTCATGTTCATCTCTTCTTCTATAGAATTGAGCCAAGGCTTCAATTTATAGGTATGCAAGATGGCCTCTTCAAATGCCCCACAATGGCAATCAATTGCCACGTAATGGATGACATTTTACCCCCAAGTAATGCAACAACATAATGGTCCAATTAATGACCATTATTGGGTGTTTTAATGGCATTGAAGCCCCCTAAACAGCCAAACCTTTGGGATTCTGTTGAGCTAACACTACCTGGGAAGCGTCGCGATGCTGCAACATTTAGCGCTGCGGCTCCAGAAAGCCGACGAAACTTACTGTGCCGTGGTCCAGTCCAGGAGGCGCCGCGGTCCAGTCCAGGAGGCGCCGCGGCCCAATTCGGGAGGCGCCGCGGCCCTTCTCGGCTCCTCGGCCTTTTTTTGACCCGTTCCATCTTACACCTCGCACAATCATTCCTTCGTTTACCAACGTGGAATACTTGTCATTTAGCAAATAACCATCCATCATTCTATGTCTCAAACATTTCACTTACGTACCAATATCTCTTTCATTAATGAAATTTACGATACTTGGCACTAAGATTGCACGTGTGTGGAAACGATATTTTCGACGTGCGGAGCCTAATTGTTCGAGTCATAAATAAGGGGATAAACTTAATTCCACATTAGTAAATTTCCAACAATCCCTTTTTGAAAGAGATTTTGGCGCACACACAATATGCCTACTTTCAGCAATCTTTCAACGAAAAGATATTGCATCAGGAGAGGTAGCTTACGCTTTGAACCTTACCTAGTTGAATACCATCAAACTTATTTACTGGGCGGTGAACGTGATGTCTTGAACCATTAGTGTTTAATGTAAGCCAAGACAACGGTACCAACACAATACCTCTCATTTATTCGTTTCTTCTTTTGTTCTGTCCATTGTGGCCATGGACGCATTTGGTTCTTAAGTACGTTCATTTGAGGCGGCTTGTCCTCACACTTAAATAGGTGATTTCCTACAAGGTATCCTGCTATACCCCACTTCACAAGTGTTAGGAATCATTAAAAGTTTCTCCAACTTTAATATCAACCGTTTGATGATCGTTAAAGGTTTGGAAGCTTAACCTTTACCCACCATGCATGTAGCACTTTAATGTCTGTTACGGGAATGACTTTGGATTCATGTTTCTTAATAGAAATCATAATCCGAAGTGCTCTTGCTTCCACCGAAGTGCTCAACTGAACCTTTTACAACTTAGTTTTCCCGTTGAACCATATTCTTGGGATCTCCAGTCAGTATGGTTGGGTTACCACTTCAAAGGTTCGTATTGTTTGGATTTTTAAGCCCATTCCCCTAGACAGGCAGAACTCTTGATCTTCAGGTAGTCCCTTAGTTAAAGGGTCTGCTATATCCTTTGATTAGTAATCAAGGAAGTGACACCCGTGATGATCAACTGCCATACGGTCTCATGTCTCAGACAGATCCGATAGATATGTCCAGACGTCGTCATCCGTGCCCTTCCTGAAGCCGATCGGATAGCCACAGTGTATAACTGCTGAAGGCACGAGTTTCTCCCAATAAGGACGTTCTCTAAGGAGTCGTGAAATTACTAAACTTTTTTCATGCTTTGTATAATGCGATAACCTCCGATTCCAACATGAATCGACCGATGCAAGTTTGCTTAGAGGATTTTCCAAGACGCACCATACACATTTATTTATGGCTTTGGTGTTCTTCATATCTGATGTCCAGTTTGCATCACTGTGTTCTCCCAGAACCGCTGGACATCCAGAATACCATAATTCATAGATAAACGAATATTTTAGATATCGTCATATCCGACTTAACGCCTTCTATCGATCATTTCCAGAATCACGAGTGAACCTTAGTTCAACTGGTCTGCTTTGTAGGCCGATACCAGGTCGGCTGTAGTGTGTACAATACATTAAACTACATGTGACCTTCACATATCACTCCTTGTATATGGGTGCACCATGATTCCAATCAGTTCTATGATTCATATCCATTGGTGGCTTCAACGAGACTGTCAACTATCTCACAATTGAGTTTGGAGTTAGACCAGTCCGTTAGATGTCTTAGAAATCCCAATTCCTTAGATCTCATCTGTGATACCCATATCATTCATATCGAGACTTTTGTTTGAAATATGACTTCCACTTTCAGACTGTTGGTTTTTTTTGAACTGTTGGCTTTCTAACTTCAGAGTCAATGTTTCTGTTGTCAGATTCATTATTTTTGTTTTATCTGAAACTTCCAGGACCAAAATGTAAACATTTCATGGACAAAAATGAAAGTTCAAGAAGAAGCCCAATAGTCCAACAAACCAACTCTGATCCTCCCCTTCCAACTCTTCGGTTAGGAAGGCTGTTTCAACATCCATGCCACGCAAGACTGTAGTGGCCCTGGATGTTAAGCTATTCACAGGGGAGCACATGTATAAGTAGTCGAGGGCTTATACTTGTCAGTAAATCCATCTAATTTGTACTCACTTTTGAGTATCCACTTTTACAACCCAAAGGTTCTTTTTTCGGAGGAAGATAAACCATTACACAAGTATGATTCTATATGATGGAATCTATTTCTCTCTTGTAGCTTCTTTCCAAAGCAGCGCTTCTGGAGATGACAATTATTTGTTAATTGTCCATGGTTCATTCTCAACCATAAGAGCTAGAAGGCCTGGAACAAGTCTTTGTCCCCTCTTTGCTCCGTTTTGGTTCAACATATAGAATCCTTGAGTTCTGTAGATCTGGAATATTAAGTTCCGGATAGTCAGCAACTTTCGAGTCTTGTAGCTCCGGAACGTCTGGTTCCGGACAACCAGGCACTCACGGGTTCTTGTTAACCTCGAGTAGTTACTTTTTTTTCCTTCTCAAGGAAAGTTATCTTCAAAGAATTCAGCATTCTTTGACACCACGAGGCGATAAACACTACTGTTATTTGCAGATCCAGTGGATATGCAATTTACAGTCTTAGGTCCAACTAGACCTGCTTCGGTATTCCAACCTCTACCAAGCCACGCCACATCACAATATTTGTATGTGAGATCATTTCCATGTTTCACACGAAGAGTTATCCTTATCCTTATGCGTAGTTCTGTTGAGAATCACATTAGCGGTAAGGAACGCATTGCCTCAAATATTTTGGGCATACGACTTTGCGCTTGGCTAACACCGTTAGACTGAGGTGAGCAATGAGTTGTCGTTTAATGAACGATGCTTCACATTCTCCCCCTCTATCACTACGAATCCCTTAATCCGTAGGCTTAGTTGATCTTTAACTTCTGCTTTATAGCGATTATCCGCTTCAACAACTTCATCTTTGCTTTTCTACAAACAAAGGATGCAATACGTTGTACCATCATCAATGAAGGTCACAAAGTACTTGTCTCCCTCCTCTATTTTGTATAAATTCCAAATCACCCATGTAGGTGTGACTAAGTTCAAGAGGAGCGGTGCTTCTTTCGCTATTCCTTTGACGGAATGGAAAGGTGATTTTTCCTCTTCGCCTACCTCACATTCATTTTGAGGGTTTATGTCGACAGAAGGCAATAATCTCAACTTCGTTAGATTTTGAATGACTTTCTATTTGACGTGTCTTAATCTATGATGACATAGATGCACAGATTACAAATATATCATTCATCTAGCTACAAACATTATGTACCATTCTTAGTTATTACAGACCTGTTGGACTAGTCTCAAACCAGCTTGACCAACAGCGTCCCTTAAACTAAGTTTGGAACATGTATCACCTCATTTTTAGAGTGATCCCATTCCCTGAAGTCCTGTTGAGGACAACCTCTCCAACCCCTTCTACTTTAGAGGTGGCGTTGCTTCACATGAACAACCTCTTACCCGTGGTTAGGGCATAACCGGATCATATGTGATCTAGATACTCTGGCCCACTCCAGTTGCTTTGGCAGACTGAGTGTCCAATTTCTTTTCTGCCTTTCTTTTGGCCTTCAGATCATTTAAGACCTGGAAACTCTGGCCCACCTCACTAGGTGTCCATTACTTTTCTATCAAATGAATTCTGACCCCACTCCAGTCGCCCGTAGGCTTTGTACGACTGAGTGTCCAATATCATACTTATCAAATAAATTCTGGCCCACTCCCGTCGCCCATAGGCTTTGTACGACTGAGTGTCCAATATCATTCTATCAAATGTATGATCTTCTGCCAGATAGTGTGACAGGTTTAACGTCTTAAGATAAGCCATTATCTTTTAGTCTTCTTCCCTTGTGATTGGTGCCTAGGGAAATCCCTGGCGCTTACTTAAGAGTGGTAACAGTTTTCGCACAGTCAGTGGATCTCTCTCCTTCGTATGTGCGAACATACTTTACGTACTTTTAATAATTATACCCAAAAGAACGGGTCTTTTAAGTTTTATTTACAATAGTCCAATCTTTAACCGGGAGGGAAGAAGATTCAATATCTGATTTTAGAGTGTAGGGAATATAAGTTTTAATGAAAAATACTTTCATAATCCCAGCCTCGCTTTACACACTTTTATTCAGACAATAACTAAACATTTTCTTGATAATGAAGGATTAACTTAGACCTTTTAGATTCTGGCCCACTTCAGTTAGACTGAGTGTCCAAATCATCCTTACCATAATTCGAATTCTTTGTCTGGGACATATATAGGAATTTTGCTATATGATAGAACATAATCTTCAGCCTTCTGCTCTTGTCTCAGTTGACATCCTCAGCCTCTCGTGGGCGCTTGTTTCCACCACCATCGGGAGAGGTGACACCAACTCGTCCCTGATCTTTAGCCTTACTAGCATGACTATCAGCAGTATCTTGAAGCTCAGCATCAGATTCAGAGATCCCTCATTTGACGGAAATAAATTTGTAATTGTCATCAAAGAGAGAACCATAACTAGGCCCAATCTTGAAAGCACAGTTATGGTTTGAACTTTTAGCAAAACTCTCAACAGAACTATTTTCAAGAAGAAAACTACAGCCAGATTTGGTCACACACTTGTCGACCAACATCTTTTGAATCACTAATAAAATCTTGTTTTAAACTTGTTGGAATATGTAAAGCAACAATGTGAATAGTAAATAACTATTACAGTGATTGAAAGGATAAACAACAATTAGGACAAGAACAAGTTGTCAATATCTTGATCTTGAATGAGACTTCAAAAATATAGAACTTGTATTCGGAAATACAAGAACATGAACTGCTAAACTTGTGGCTTGTACATCCGCTGAGAATACGAACAGTTAGTGTCCTTCATTTGTTAAGTTAACACCTGAAACACTTAGCAACCAATTAGATAAACCACAACACCACCGGCTGAGTCGAGAGATGACTCTCTGTCTTTAAGACAAGATTTCCCCAGTATATAGGCTTTATGGAAGTGTGGACAATAGTCTCCCAAGATGAAACAACAAACTATCAAGTGTGCAAAGCCTACACAAATGATCTATTTGAAGAACACGAATAATGAAGATTGCTAAGAGAATGATTGATATCAGGAAAATCTGATCTGTTTGAGGTGTTGTTAACTTATTTTTCTGTTCATATGTGCATATATGTTCTCATGTTCATCTCTTCTTCTATAGAATTGAGCCAAGGCTTCAATTTATAGGTGTGCAAGATGGCCTCTTCAAATGCCACACAATGGCAATCAATTACCATGTAATGGATGACATTTAACCCCCAAGTAATGCAACAACATAACGGTCCAAGTAATGGCCATTATTGGGTGGTTTCAATGCCATTGAAGCCCCCTCAACAGCCAAACCTTAGGGATTTCGTCGAGCAAACACTGTCTGGAAAGCGCCACGGAGTTGCAGTATTTAGAGTCGCGACTCCAGAAAGCCGACGAAACTTACTGCTAGTCACGCGTCGCGGCGCTACTAGGGGGTGCTCCGGCGCCGCGACCCAATCTCGGAGGCGCCGGGGCCCTTCTCGGCTCCGCGACCCTTTTTCGACCCGTTCCATCTTACACCTCGCACAATCCTTCCTTCGTTTACCAACGTGGAACACTTGTCATTTAGCAAATAACCATCCATCATTCTATGTCTCAAACATTTCACTTACGTACCAATATCTCTTTCATTAACGAAATTTATGATACTTGGCACTAAGATTGCACGTGTGTGGAAACGATATTTCTGACGTGCGGGGCCCAATTGTTCGAGTCATAAATAATGGGATAAACTTAATTCCACATTAGTAAATTTTCAACAGACTCAATAATGGTAAAATAGAGATTGTATCATTAAAGAGTTTCCAAATATGGAAAGGTGACATTTATTGTGGGACATACTAAAAAAGAAATGGTGTCACGTATACTGGAACAGATGGAGTATTATTTTAGGAATAGACTGGAAATGAAAGTGACACAAATGGGGATAAAGAGTATAATATATAAACGTTTAGCTAGCAGCCATTATATGCTATTTTAACGAGTCTGAAACCTAAATGCTCAAGAAAGAAGAAAGTGATCAAAGTACTGAATAAAAAAAATTGACAAAAAAGTACCTTTAACGCACAAAACTTGAGCGTTAAAGGAGTCCCATGGATGGACATGGCCTAACGGCCTTTACTGTGCATTGGACTCCTTTAACATACAGATTTTATGTGTTAAAGGGGTCAATAATTTCCCTGAATTTTACAGCCAATCCGTACTTGATTTGACCTGGTCTAATGGTCGTATTTGATTTGATCAAGTTACATGCACAAACTTAGTGTGTTATATCATACTTTTAAGCTTATAAAAAGTCTATTTAAAGCAGATTTTGGATGATGTAAAAATTCATCCAACTCATATATAGTCACATACTCATCTCTCCATATTTTTAGCCTCTTTAAAAAACGGCGGATCCTGAAAAAGTTAGAGTTTCATTATTTTGGAATGGTGAGATCGTTCATGATGGTAATATTGTGTTAAAGAATGAAAATTTATAGGTAAGATTTAAACTATCTGCAATAAGGAGATACCCACTATTTTTTTACTTCAAGTTTAGTCAATTATGACAAGTTCAATATTGCAGATGATGACCCTTTGACTGATTTTTTTTCCGGGGGTGGGGGTGGAGTGCCAAGTGAGTATAGAGACCAAATCAGTATAGACATACTTAAAATATATGTCAAAAAGATACCTATAACTCGTTGTGAAGTCCCACCTACTTAGGCTAACACTTATCCCGACATGAGGTTTATGGAGACATTCTGACGGGTAAAATGTAATTGAAAGAATTAAGGCATGAATTGAACCAAACTTACTGTAATGACTCACTTAGTCGTTTTGAGCTTTTTGCCTTATTTTTTCAAAATATTCTTATCGTAGTTTCATTTAGAAAGTTATACCTTGCAGGGATGGATGACGTGGTTCTCGAGGCAATCAGATGGGTTCTGGAGTGGTTTTAGCAAATTTAGAAGTTCCTAAATTTAAAAAGGAGGATAGTTGACCAAAGTCAATATCGAGGGTAAATGAGTCAATTTTCAAAATTTTATTGATTCCATTAGGTCTGTAATGTCATTTATGACTTAGTCGAGTTGTTAGTTCTATTTCAGAAATATTCTGGAGTGATTTGAGTCGTTGGTTAAGAATATATGATTTTGATGAAGTAGATTTGACCTCGGTCAACATCAAGTCAAGACAACCTCTTTTGAAAATTTCTAGTGTGAAAACAAGTCTCAAACATGTTTTATGAGTGAAATACATATTTGATTTGTGTCCGTGAGATTCCGGATGAGTTTCGGATGTTGAATCAAAGTCTGGAGACTTAAAGGTTTGGTTGTTCAGCTGTGATTTGGTACAATCACACCTGCGGGCTTTTAGCTGCACCTATGCTAAGTGTACCGCATGTGTGAAGTTGGGCTAAGGTGTGAGGGACTGCACCTACTCAGTCTTGGTTGGAAAAGAGAAACCACACTTGTGAGTGGGTGTCCGCGTCTATGAGCTTAGATAATTTAATTGGAGCTCGCTTCTACGGGGTATTATCCGCAGATGCATCACCGGAAAATTGGAACGCACATGGAGTGTCGTTGCCCTGATTTGTTCAATCTATTCCCAATTCGACCTCATTCTTTCTAAAATAATTTTGGGAGCTAGGGACCTCAATAATAGGTGATTTCAAAGGGCTTTTTCCAGATTCAACCTTGGGGCTTACTTCAACCATTATCTAAGTAACTTTCCCATATTTTCATCCATTATTTAGTGATTCCTCATTTGATTTTAGATGGTAAAATAAGGGATTTTTCATACAAATAGATTTATAAAATTGAAGGCCAAATTGTGATTAGAATGTCATGATTTTTAGGATTCTTACTATTTAGACTATGATAAAGTGAATTTAAGTTAAATTTTCGATTTTACCCTCGGGGTTCGAAGTTGGGATTTTAGGTTGACTTTTGAATCCGAATTCTTTGCATGATAATATGGGTATCAATAGATTCATATTCTTATGTAGACATCATATTTGAATAGATTGGGCTTGTTCTGAAGCTCAAAGGAAGGGAAAGGTCGCAGAGTGACTCTTCGGCTTTAGATTCAGGCAAGTTGAGATTTACTAGACCTTTTATGTTGTGTTTTAATTGGTTTAAGGAATTAAGGTGCATAATAGAAAAACTGGGTCCCATACTCATGAGGTGATGGGCACTTGTGTGGGTATCAGTGTATCTATATCGATAATTAAAACATAAAAAAAATTGTATCAGATTCAGGCAAGTTGAGATTTACTAGACCTTTTATCTTGTGTTTTAATTGGTTTAATGAATTAAGGTGCATAATAGAAAATTTAGGGTCCCATACTCATGAGATAATGAGCACTTGTGCGGGTATAAGTGTATCTATATCGATAATTAAAACATAAAAAGAATTGATCGGTTCTAAGAAACTTAAAAGTAATAACATGTGTATTATTATCTAAAAAGGGAAAAAAGGAAGGGACTTGAGTTGGGAGTGGGGATATTTTGTTTAGAATCCATGATTCTTTAGGAAACAACGTGAGTTTCGGTTTTTAGTAGGATTTGCTAGCTATAGAAGGGAATTTTGTTTGGCTAATATTGATGTACTCCCTCCGTGCAAATTTAAACATCTTAATATGATTGGTCACGAAATTTAAGAAATAAAAAGATATTTTTGAATTTTATAGTTCTAAATTAAAGATGTGGTAATGTATTAAAATGTCCTTTGAATCTTATGATTTTATACTTGCCATGAATGTTTAAATTGTTAATTTAATAAATATAGAACAAAACACTTTTTTTGATACATACCAAAAAAAAAGAAGTAAGACACTTATATTAGGACAAAAAGAGTACTAATTTTGGTGCTTAAAATATGTAGTAGATTTCTTATTTCTTAACATTAAATAGCTGTATAAAATTCTCTCTGTTTCTTAATATGTAATATATATATATATATATATATTAAATAGCTGTGTAAAATTCTCTGTTTTTGCCTAAAGGACCTTAATATTACATATGTATACGGTACTCATATTTGGTCATTTCGCCGATTTAGCTTCACCTAGTTTAAAGGAGTGCTGTTAACAACTTGGGGATGCGAGAGGCACGGGGTTTGATCCCACGCATCTCCACCCAACGTTATTAAAATTTGATTTTTTAATTATATTTCATTTGTCACCTTCGCTTATGTACGCCAAGCAGGCTCTGGGAATAAAATTCCTTTTTTGGTAGAGAATGTGTTTATCTCTATGTGCATTCCAATTAGTCTGACTCTAAATCCAATGTTACATACAGACGGAAAGAATAAAATTAAGTCATTTTTCATTTTTAATTAAAGATTTCAGATTGAATTATGAAAATTGAGTCCCTTTGATAAAAAGCGTTTTACCTCAAAAGTAAAATTTAACGATATAAATCTGAATTAATTACTAAATATACATATGATATACAATATATCATATGTATATTACCGTGCCATCCATGTTGTTATACATATTGAGTAGGTAATATTTAGGTGTAATTAGTATTGTATATTTACCATAATTGTATTACCATAATTGTATAGTTAGTGTCCAAGTAGAATAAGGTTTTAGGAGTAGAATAGGAATAAGATTCTCCTATTATGGAAAGATGTAAAATGTATATATACTCTTTCAATTAATGAAAATAATCAAGGAATTATTTCTTTCAATTATGATAAATATACAATACTAATTATACCCAAATATTACCTACTCAATATGTACAACAACACGGATGGTATGATAATATATATATGATATATTGTATATCATATGTATATTTAACATTAATTAAATCAGAAAGTGGATACGGGACACCGAGTGAGTAAAAAAGAACGGGATTACTCACTTTTTCTTTATGCAGTTCACTTTCCATTGAATACGATAACTGGAAAGAAGGTAGGTATTCCTAAATAGCATGCAATAACAAACAATATTTTCAAGTCTTTTTTCTCAAATGAGAATATAATGATAGTGTGTGGTGTATGTAGGACAGGTTTGTCAAAAGTGTTGGAAATTAGCCTTTGGCGGGGAGATGCGTCCACCCATCTTTGATGAATTAAACACTAGTGTTCCGTATGTTGGAGACCTGGTCTCTTTACACATGCATGATCTACGAAGTGAGTAGATGACCGTAGGGCCAAGAATCGTCTAATTTCGTTGAGAAATGAAAGAGATATTGGTTCACGAAGTAAGGTGTTTAAGGCATGGAAATGTGGTGTGGGACAAATCTACCACATCGGTGGGAATAGGAAGAATTGCTCTCTATATAAGTCTCTAATAATGTGGTAAAGGGTTTGGATCCCAAGGTATCCCATGTGTTTAAAGGAGGAAGACCTAGATGTGCTTGGGTTCAAAGCTAAGCCCACACGCTGCCGCCTCCGTCCGTCAGAGCCTTTGGGCCTTTACGATATTATCTTTTGGACCAGAGGACTCTGTCAGATGTACAGTTTGATCCCCTGAAGTTTCAGATGTACAGTTTGGACCGAGAATTCTTTCATATGATTTGGTCCTGAAGTTTCAATATTTACTGAGTTTGGTCCCGGGAATTTCTGGAGACTTTTTCGCCTACCGTTGGACTGCGTTTTGGAGCATTAACCAGCCATTACTTGGCTGATTAACTCTCCATTAACAGCCATTACTTGGGGCATTTGGGCAGCCTTCTTCAAGGCCTTAATAGCCATTACTTGGCTGATTAACTCTCCATTAACAGCCATTACTTGGGGCATTTGGGCAGCCTTCTTCAAGGCCTTAATAGCCATTACTTGGCTGTTTTAATGGCCTCATTTAAGGGCCATTACAGCCTTGTTTGTGGCTGTTGGACAGCCCCTCCTCTTGCTATATATTGACTTCACTTGGCTGAAAAGCAGCAAGAAATAGGCGAGCAGAGGGGAAAAAGCGGGCGAGAAAAAGCAGGCGAAAAAGCCACTACAAAACGGGCCAGAAAAATCAGCGGTGAGCAAAACTGCTCGAAAGCAGTGGCTGAAAATCAGTCAAAAACGTTGACCAAACCCTCTGTATACACTAGATATACACCGAGACACACTATATACGAGAGACAAAGAGAAGAGTATTGAGAAACTCTTCCTTCCTATTCCATATCTTGACCAAGTCGAGTCATATTTGTTTTCTTCAGGCTCAACCTATTGGCTTTGTAGTGTTGAGATAAAAGTGTTGTTTTATCTTGGGAGACTATTGCCATGCGTAAAAGCATATATACGGGGCAATCTTGTCTTAAGGATAGAGGGCAATCCTCGACTCAACACACAACGTTGTAACCATCCAGATTTAGTTGTTTCTTGATTTCAGGTTATCAAGATTCAAGACACAACAAACTTGCGGCAGTTCTCAACATTGGCTTTGCAAGGTGATCAACATTCAAGACACAACACACATGCGGCAGTTTTGAAGATTGACCATTTATTTATCCTTTCGAACATTTGTAATAGTTATTACTTCCCGTACTGCTTTATAAAGTACCATAGAAATACCAACAACTTAAGACAAGATTGCCCCGTATACTATTAGTGTTCGAAAGATGTCGGTCAAAAGTTGTGTGACCAAATCTGGATATGGCAATGGTTTTCTGGTAGAAGAAAGTGACGATGATGAACCTGTTCATGGTGTCGCCCTTCACTAGAAAGGTGGGAACAAGCGCTCTCGAGAGCACGAGGATGTCAAGCTGGGACAAGAGGAGAAGGCGAAGATGTACTTCTATCTTTGCGCAGAAGGCTGTATCTATCCCAGGACAAAGATCCGAATAATGGTAAGAAGGAGGCTGGACACTTTCGATCGATGAAATCTGAAGTGAGCGAATCGAAAGTGGGATAACTATTTTTCTTACTTGTCAAGAATAAAGATTAGATGATAAGTATTTTCTTACTTGTCAAGAATAAAGATTAAATGATGTCTGATTAAAAATGGATTAAAGTAAGGAGGAATATGAAAATAATTTATATTCCTTACGCTTTAACAAATCAGAAGTTTAATCTCATCTTCTTTTCCGTTTAAAGATTGGAGTTTGTAAACGACTTAAAAAGATCCGTTCTTTTAAGTGTAAATTATTAAAAGCATGTAAAGTATGGTCGCACATACGATGGACAAAGATCCACTAAGCGTCAGCGACAGCAACTCTTAAGTAAGCGCCAAGAATTATCTGGGCACCAATCATAACGGAAGAAGTCTAAAAGTTAAAGGCGTAGAACTGCCATCATACTATTTGTGAAAGATCCTTCATAGGATGATATTGGACACTTTCAGTCATATAAAGCCTCACGAGGCGTGGAGTGGGCCAAAATTCCTTTGATATGATGATATTGGACACTCAGGTCATACAAAGCCTCGGTGGCTGGAGTTGGGGCGAATTCATTTCATAGGAAAAGTAATGGACACCTAGTGTGGTGGGCGGAGTTTCAGTCTTAATGATCACGAAGGCCTAAAGAAAGCGGAGTAAAGAAATAGGACACTCGATCTGCCAAAGCAAGCCCGAAGTGGGCAGTATCGAGATCACATATGATCCGATTACGCCCTAACCACGCAGACAGAGGTTGTTCATGTGAAGCAACGCCACCTCTAAAATCAAAGTTTGGAGAGGTTGTCCTCAATAGGACTTGAGGGAATGAGATCACTCTAAGATGAGGTGATACTTGTTCCTAACTTGGTTTAAGGACGGCCATTTGTTGGTCAAGTGGTTTGAAACTACTCCAATGCAGTCATTAATAACTAAGAATGGTACAGGGATATGCAGCCAGCCAAATGAATGATATATTTGTAATCCGTGCATCTATTCCATCATAGATTAAGACCACGTTAAATAGCAAGTCATTCAAAAGCTAACGATGTTGAGATTGTTGCCTTACATTAGAGCATAAACCCTCAAAATGAATGTGAGGTAGATGAAGAGGCAAAATCACCTTTCCAAATTCCGTCAAGGAATAGCGAAAGAAGCACCGCCTCTAGAACTTAGTCACACCTACTTGGGTGATTTGAAGTTTATACAAAATAGAGGGGGAGACGATGCGTTGTGATCTTCATTAATGATGGTACAGCGTATGGAATCCTTTTGTTTGTTGAAAAGCAAAGATGAAGTTGTAGAAGCGGATAAAGCGCTACAAAGCGAAGTTGAAAATCAACTAAGCCTACGATTGAGAAATTGTAGTGATAGAGGAGAATGTGAAGCATCGTTCATTTTGCACCTCAATCAGGTGTTAATAGCCAGCGCAAAGTCGTGCGCCCAATTTATGTGGGGTTTGCTTGGTAAAAGTTGGAATAATGAAACGAGGTCAGTTGTACCTAAGGCTGTAGATTGCATATCCATTGGATACGCAAATACTTGATAGTGATGATCGCCTCTTGGCGTCCAAAGAATATCTTGAATTCTTTGAAGATAGCTTTCCTTGAAAAAGGAAAAGAAGTAATTGCTCAAGGTTAACAAGAACATGAGGGCTTTGGTCACGAAACTAGGCGTTAAAGTATCTACAGGACTCGAAAGTTCTTGGCTATCCAGGAACTTAATATTCGGATCTGAACTTCGGGGATTCTAGATGTAGAACCGAGAAGAGCAAAAAAGGGGACAAAGACTTGTTCCATACCTTCTAGCTTGTATGGTTGAGAGCAGACCATGGACAATTAACAAAGAATTGTCATCTCCAAAACAACCTGCGTTGGAAAGAAGCTAAAAAGAAAGAAATAGATTCTATCATATAGAACCATACTTGCGTAATGGTTGATCTTCCTCAGGAAAAGAACCTTTGGGTTGTAGCTGTGTGCTCCCCTGTGAGTAGCTTCACATCCAGGGGCCATTGCAGGTCTTGCGTGACATGGATGTTGAAATGCATTTCCCAGGGAGAGTTGGAAGAGAGAATCAGACTTGGTTTCTTATTTGTTGGGCTTCTTCCTGAACTTTCATTTTGGTCCTGAAATGTTTACATTTTGGTCTGAAAGTTTCGGATAAAGCAGTGAACAATGAATCGACCCGCGAAACATTGACTACGAAGTTAGAAAGCCAGCGGTTGGAGAATCAACGATCACGAAAGTAAAAGTCATATTGAAACAAAGTCTCGATATGAAAGATATGGGTATCACGGATGACATCTTAGGAATTGGATTTCTAAGACATCTAACGGGCAGGTCGATAGTAAGACAGCCTCGTTGAAGACACCCAATGGATATGAATCATAGAAATGATTGGAATCATGGTGCTCCATAGACAAAGAAGCGATATGCCGCAGGTCATGTGTAGTTCAATGTATTGTACACACACTACAACCCGACCTGGTATCATCCTACATAAGCGGTCAGTTGAACTAAGGTTCAGCGATGATCTTAATACATGATCAATAGAAAGGCGTTAAGTCGGATATGGCGATATCACGAATTATCGCTTATCTATAGATTATAGTATTACGGATGTCGGTGATTGCGGAGAACAGTGATGCAACGGACATCAGTCGAAGAACACCAAAGCCACAAGCAAATGTGTATGGTGGGTCTTGGAAAATCCTCTAAGCAAACTTGCATCGGTCGATTCATGATGGAATCGGAGTTTATCGCTTTATACAAAGCATGAAAGAAGTTGAGTAACTTCACGGCTCATAGAAGGGCGTCCCTGTGGGAGAATACGCGTGTCTTGGCCGATTATACACTTTGTGGCTAGCCGGTCGGCTTGGGAAGGATACGGATGGCGGCGTCTAGACATATCTTTTAGGATCCGTCGGAGACATAAAGATATGGCGATTGATCATCACGGTGTCACATCCTTGTTTACTAACAAGGGACTACCGGAGATCAAGTGTTCATTTGTCTAGGGAATTGGCTTAAAACCCAAACAATACGAACCTTTGCGGTGGAAACCCAACCATACTGATTGGAAGATCCCAAGAATGTGGTTCAATGGGAAAACTAAGCGGCAAAAGGTTGATTAGCGCCCGGTGGAAGCAAGAAGCACCGGATGATGATTTCGCAATGCGAAAACATGAATCCAAAATTTGTTCCCGCGATAGACATTAAAGTCTGCCTTTGCATGGTGGGTAAGGAGTTAAGCTTCCAAACCTTTTAAAAGATCCTCAAACGGTTGAGGTTAGGGTTGTGGAACTTTTAATGATTCCTAACACTTGTGAAGTGGGGTATAGCAGAGGATACCTTGTAGGAGATCACCTATTTAAGTGCGAGGATGGCGACTCAAATGAGCACTTAAGAATCCAAGTGTGTCCATGGCCATGGACAGAAAGCGTAAGAAGGAAAATGAATAAGAAGAGTTATTGTGTTGATATGGGTTGTCTTGGCTTACACTAAACAGCGACGGTTCAAGACATCACGTTCACCGCGTGATGAAAGTAAGTCCGATGGTATTCAACTAGGGAAGGTTCAAAGCGTAAGGCTACCTCACGATGCAATATCTTTTCGTTGAAAGATTGCTTTGAAATGTAGGCACCTTGTGTGTGCGCCACAATCTCTCTTTCATAGGGGATTGTTGGAAATTAGCCTTTAGCGGGGGAGATCGTCCACCCATCTTTGATGAATTAAACACTAGTGTTAAAGTATGTTGGAGACCTGGTCTCTTTACAGCTGCATGATCTACGAAGTGAGTAGATGACCGTAAGGGCCAAGAATCGTCTAATTTCGTTGAGAAATGAAAGAGATATTGGTTCACGAAGTAAGGTGTTTAAGGCATGGAAATGTGGTGTGGGACAAATCTACCACATCGGTGGGAATAGGAAGAATTGCTCTCTATATAAGTCTCTAATGTGGTAAAGGGTTTGGATCCCCAAGGGGTATCCCATGTGTTTAAAGGAGGGAAGACCTAGATGTGCTTGGGTTCAAAGCTAAGCCCACACGCGCGCCGCCGCCGCCCGCCCGTCCCGTCCGGTCCGGTCTCGGGCTCGGGCTCGGGCTCGGGTCACGGGTCACGGGTCACGGGTCACGGGTCACGGGCTGTGGGCCTTGGGCCTTGGGCCTTTCTGATATTATCTTTTTGGACCAGAGAACTCTGTCAGATGTACAGTTTGATCCCTGAAGTTTCAGATGTACAGTTTGGACCAGAATTCTTTCATATGTACAGTTTGGTCCCTGAAGTTTCAATATTCTGGCTTGGTCCCGAAATTTCTGGAGACTTTTTCTGCCTACCGTTGGAATTGCGTTTTGGAGCATTAACCAGCCATTACTTGGCTGATTAACTCTCCATTAACAGACCATTACTTGGGGCATTTGGTGACCTTCTTCAAGGCCTTAATAGCCATTACTTGTTTGTTTAATGGCCTTTGCTTTAAAGAACCATTACAGCCTTGTTTGTGGCTGTTGGACAACCCCTCCTCTTGCTATATATTCAGCTTCACTTGGCTGAAAAGCAGTAAGAAATAGCGAGCAGAGGGGAAAAGCAGGCTGAAAAAGCAGGCGAAAAGCCACTACAAGCAGGCGAAAAATCATTTAAAACAGTGAGCAAACTGCTCAAAGCGGTGGCTGAAAATCAGTCAAAAGCATGGCCAAACCCTCACGTATACACTAGATATACACTACGAGACACACTATATGAGAGACAAAAGAGAAGAGTATTGAGAAACTCTTCCTTCCTATTCCATATCTTGACAAAGTCGAGTCATATTTGTTTTCTTCGCCAGGCTCAACCTATTGGCTTTGTAGTGTTGAGATAAAAGTGTTGTTTTATCTTGGGAGACTATTGCCCGCTAACGTAAAAGCATATATACGGGGCAATCTTGTCTTAAGGATAGAGGGCAATCCTCGACTCAACACACAACGTTGTAACCATCCAGATTTAGTTGTTTCTTGATTTCAGGTTATCAAGATTCAAGACACAACAAACTTGCGGCAGTTCTCAACATTGGCTTTGCAAGGTGATCAACATTCAAGACACAACACACATGCGGCAGTTTTGAAGATTGACCATTTATTTGTCCTTTCGAACATTTGTAATAGTTATTACTTCCCGTACTGCTTTATAAAGTACCATAGAAATACCAATAAAAAGAATAGGCTGGACCACTCACAAAAAGTTGTACTATCAAACTAAGGTACTTGCCCACTAATTCTAGCTGTGAAACAAACAACTCACTAGTCAAGTTAAGTAAACATTAAGACTTCTAGGGGCACCAAATTCGATAGCGTTATCAAGTTTTGCATTTGTCACAAGGTAATGTCAAAATTAAACGATCGAAAACTCATCTTTCATTTTGTGTTCATTTCCCCAAATATGATCATTGTTAAATTCACTTAAGTATATCTCAGGTAACCAGATATTTTCAGTCAATATGTAGATTTTAATATCTGATAAGGACTTTCAAAAATGCTCTCTAATCTTCTTACTTATGCTTACTTCGCCCATCGCTACATGTGGGATGGACGTTACGATGATATTCCTTTTTAATTTATTAAACGAAAACAAATATATACTAGAGGTGTTATGGATGACATTTAGATAATTATGCTCACTATCACAACTAAAAAAGATGTTTGTCTGACTTTAAATTATCTCATAAAATTTAAAGTTAAATTATTTTTAAATATGAAAAATAACCTTTTATTAGTCAGACTGAAAAAAGTGTGTTAGGTAAATTAGGATAGAGAGTACTCAAGAGCGTGCAAGGAAATAAATTAATAAGATGTTACTCCAAATTCAATTAATTAGTTTGACTAGGAAAAAGTAAAAGCAATTCGGAAGAGGGGATAACAACTAAGTAGAAAGAGCTCGTACCTAAAAATATCCGTAAAATATTTATGAAAAGGGTTAAGAAAAAAAATTAAAGAACAATTTGATTCTCAAAATACTTAGGTCAAATGAAATGGGATAGAAATTAAAATATTAATTTTTGAAAGATAGTAAATAAATGAGAATAATCCCTTGATTATTTTCATTAATGTCAAATGTATATATACATGATATACAATATTTAATTATAGAAATTAAATCAACCTTTTTCTAATACAAGACTAATACATTTTCCTAATACAAGACTACTACCATAATTACACATGTACAAGAATTCTACAAATATGGTAAGATGAGAAACCGTGTATATATGGAAAATATATACACGGTATACATAGTAGGGGAAAACGTGTATTTGAGTCCAATATACACGCTATATTTTATCACACCCCGCAGTCATAGCGGGCGGCTGTCGTATGCTAAGACTGTCCCTAAAATCTTCAAACAGAACCAAGGGGAGACCCTTAGTAAATATGTCAGCAATTTGGTACCGTGAAGGGACATGCAAGACACGTACTTGTCCACGAGTTACCTTTTCGCGAACAAAGTGAATATCCATCTCGATATGTTTAGTGCACTGATGTTGGACTGAATTTCCAGAGAGATAGACTACACTAACATTATCGCAGTAGACCAATGTATCTTTCTGAATAGGAAAGTAAAGCTCTAATAGGAGATTACGTAGCCAACATGACTCGGACACCACATTGGCTACCTCTCGATACTCGGCCTCCACACTGGATCGCGATAAAGTAGTTTGGCGTTTAGCCGACCAAGAGACTAAGTTATGACCAAGAAAATACAATAACCAGACGTGGAATGTCTGGTATCTGGACATCCACCCCAATCAGCATCAGTATAAGATACAAGAGTAGATACATAGGATGGATATAAGTGCAGACCATAATCAAGAGTGCCCTGAATGTAAAGCACAATGCGTTTAAGAGCATGCATGTGCTCGTCCCTTGGATCATGACTAAATAAACACACATGCCACACTGCATAAGTAATATCGGGCCTCGTGAAAGTAAGATACTGAAGAACCATTGCAGGACTGCGATAGTGGGAGGGATCCTCGTAAGGTGTGCTAGAATTAGCACTTAGCTTCGGTTTTGTATCAACCGGAGTAGGAGAGGACTTACAAGATGACATGTCAGCTCTCTCAATAATCTCAACTGCGTACTTTCTCTGTGGTAAAAATAGACCACCTGCATGAGGTGTCACAACTATACCCAAAAAATAACTCAAGGGCCCCAAGTCTTTCATAGCAAATTCTGCACTGAGAAGAGACATGATAGACTTGCGTAGTTTATCTGAAGAGGCAGTCAATATAATATCATTTACATATAATAGAATGTATGCCAGAGAAGTACCACGATGATAGATGAACAGAGAATGATCAGACCTGCTGTGAGAAAACTCAATAGTCGACACATAATCTTTAAACCTTTTATACGAAGCCCGAAGGGCATGTTTAAGCCCATATAAGGACCTTTTCACCAAACAAACATGGTTAGGATGATAGGGTCCCTGAAACCTAAGTGTTGATGTATGTATACTGTCTCCTTGAGATCATCATGTAAGAAAGTATTTTTGACATCTAGTTGATGAATGGGCTATCCTTTTGAGAGAGCCAGACTGAGAATAGTGCGAATGGTTTCCGATTTGACCACCAGACTAAATATCTCTCCCAATCCACACCAACCAGTTGAGTTTTTCCATCACCTACAAGACGTGCCTTATGCCTCTCAAAATAACCGTTGGATTTTTTTTTATGAGTAAAAATACACATAGAACAAATAACATTGACATCAGGCGGACGGGGCACCAAATCCCATGTATTATTTTCAATAAGAGCATGATATTCATCATCCATGGCCATTTTCCAATTCGGGTCATGAAGGGCAAACACTAGGTTTCGTGGTAGGGGAGATTTAGTGACACTAGAATTGAGATTAAAATGTCATTTAGGTTTAAAAATACCCCATTGACTATGAGTAACGGGCCCTTGACTTAGAATAGAAGTGGACTGGACTTGGCATGGTGTCGGGTCATCTCGGGACTGGCCAACAGGTAGTGGGCCTGCTGGCCGAAGGGTTGGACCGACAGACTGTATAATTGGGCCAGCAAGCAGTGGGCCTGCTGGCCGAGATACTGGACTGGGAGTGGGGGGGGAATTTATTGGGCGAGCAAGCAGTGGGCCTGCTGGCTGAAAAATAGGACCTGGACAGAGAGTAGTTAGGCCAACATGCAGTGGTCCTGCTGGCCGAGAAACCGTACATGGGTAGTGTGCATTTGGGCTAGCAGGCAGTGGGCCTGCTGGCAGATTTGGGTCATGGGATTGCTGGGCCCACTGGTCGATGAAATACGGTGAGAGGCCATCATCTAAAAAATTATAAGAAGACACAGAATTATATAATTTAGCGAACGGAAATCAGGTTTCATAAAAATGACATGATGACTAATTATGATTTTATTAGAGGATATATCAGAACATTTGTAACCACGATGATTAGACGGATAACTAAAAAAAATACAAGCGGTAGAAAGAGCTTGAAGTTTGTTAATTGTAGTGGACGGGAAAAGTGGATAGCACAAACACTCAAACACCCTAACATGAGAATACGAAGGATCTTTACGATAAAGAATTTTTAGTGGAGATTGATATGCTAATCCTTTGCTAGGAAGTATGTTAAGGAGGTAAGTAGTCATTTGTAATGCATGATGCCAAAAAAAAGTGGTAGTGAAGCACCGGCTAGTAAAGTGCGAATAATATTATTAATGGTACAAATTTTTCTTTGAGCTTTCCCATTTTGTGAGGACGTATGAGGACAAGAAAACTGAAAAGATATGCCATTAGTGTTACAAAATTCCCAAAACGACCCATTATCAAATTCCCTTCCATTATCACATTGAATGTTTTTAATTATTCGTTCAAATTGGGTATGGATGAATGCTCTAAAAGTTAGGAATGTGGAAAAAACTTGAGACTTTTTAGATAAAAGAAAGGTCCAGAAAAAAATTAGAATAATCATCCAAAATTAACACATAATAACGGTGCCTCAAAATGGGAGATGTCCACAAATCACTATGAATAATATCAAATGGCAACAAAGTACTAGAATTTGAGGCTACAAACAGTAATTTAACATGTTTCCCAAGCGGACAAGAAGGACAAATATTAGTACTAAACGAACTATTACATTTAATAAAATTATCATTTTTAAGAGAGGAAAGAACAGACGCCCCTGGATGATCCAAACACGCGTGCCACAAGGAAGGAGCTAGAGCAGCAAACGTGGACGGTGTGGCTTGATTAGTGGAAGTGGTGGTGGTGGTAGTGATTGGATAAAGCTTTCTCCGACTATTATATCTCATTAAAGGTATCCCCGTCATAAAATCCTTCTCAGAAATTTCAAAAGTGTAAAAGTCAATAGAAACCCAATTATCAGTTGTAAATTTGCGAACAAACACTAAATTTTTAACTAAGCGAGGAACATGAAGGACATTTTTCAAGACTAAAGATGGGTTCGGGGAAGATATATTTGTGTGATCATAACCACGAATTGGAATTGAATGACCATTACCAATAAATATGCCACAATTTTTGCTCAAATTGGAATAAGATGAGAGATTACATGGCGCGGACGTCATATGAAAGGTGGCCCCGGTGTCCATGTACCAATTTGCGTCCGAAGGATTTAATCCAAGTGTATGCATCGCTGCCTTGATATCTATGGGGGTCGGAACTGATGCTGGGCAGGCAGGAGCGAAGGCCTGCTAAAGCCGAGGCCTAACCACCGCCGAGGCCATCGCTCACGGGCGCCGCCGCTAAGTATAGTTCACGCCCACCGCTTGAACCGGGCGGTGGCATGGGCCTTGCCCATTGGCCCATGGCAGGTGGCAGTACACCGCCCATTGGTCCACGGCATGGCCCAGGGCCACTGCCTATTGGCCCACGGCATGGCCCAGGGCCACTACCCAACGGCCCAGGCCTATTGCCATGGGTTCAGTGGCCCGGTGCCCTACTTGCCGCCACCACTCGTCGGTCTGCCACAACTGCCGCCGCCACCGCCACCGTGATTTTTGCCACTTTTTTTTTTATTTTGGCCCTTTTTGCCGCCACTATTGTTACGATTTTGGCTAGAATTGTCTGAGAATGAGTGAGGGTCATCAAACGTGGCTGCCATCATGGAGGAATTGGCTCTGATTGCTACCTTTTTAGCCAACTCAGCTTCTTCTAAGGTGAGCATGGATCGTGTTTGGTAGAACAGCGGGAGAGGATTGCTTTGACGAAGAAGAGTTCCAATGCCATTATAAGCCTCGGATAGGCCTGCAACCATCTGAAGAACAAGATGATCATTCGTGACGGGCGTACCAACGTTCTTGAGTTGATCCGACAACTTCTTGAGCCTTTTACAATAGGCTAAGACATTCGGAAAATCCTCCATGTTGATGTGGGAGAATTCCAGCTCAAGGGTCACGGCACGGGAATTTTTGTTATCCTGGAATATATCTCGCAACCTATTCCAAGTATCCATTGCCGTAGCGTCGGGTTCAATAATAGTCTGCAAGAGGTTCGTAGAGATAGTCGAATAAATTCACTTGAGTACCGTAGCATCAAGAGTTGCCCACAACTCTATTTCATCATTGGTTGTAGTCACCTTCTCCTTGCCTGTTGCCGAGGGGATGATGTGATGAAGGAGATGAGACCGTGCGTGAACTTTAAATAGTCCTGCACACGTTGCATATTGGACGTTTTCCATTTCAAGAATGATAGGTATGTTGTTCTTGATGTTGGAGACTGCAAGGGCATGATGAAATGTGTTATTTGAGGTAGACATATTGAAAGAACAAGAGGAGAATTAGGGTTTTGAAAAAAAATAAAATTGAAGGGATGGGGAGGGGGTCGGCCGTCGGCCGATTGGTAGAGTAGGGCGGCGGAAAGGAGAATATTTGGAGAAGGAAAAGTTTGCCCTAGACTGCTGATACCATGAAAGAGAATAATCCCTTGATTATTTTCATTAATGTCAATGGTATATATACATGATATACAATATTTAATTATAAAAATTAAATCTACCTTTTCCTAATACAAGACTAATACATTTTCCTAATACAAGCCTACTATCATAATTACACATGTGCAAGAATTATACAAATATGGTAAGAGAGGAAACGGTGTATATATGAGAATTATATACACAGTATACATAGTAGGGGAAACCGTGTATATTGAGTCTAATAGACACGGTATATTCTATCAGTAAATGTAGTAATGGTACTATTTTCATTTGTTACTTACGCTTATATATGACAAAATCTAAGAGGCGAATCTAGCATTTAAGTTTAATGCTCCGTGTCAAAAAAACTGGGTTCAAATCAGGTATAGAAGGTTACATCCGCCTCTCTCCATTTACATTAGAATGGTTGCTTTGACACTTTTTCCACAGAACTGTTGCACGCTAACTAGTAAACTAAGTCGGCATTCCCGCATTCCATGCAGGATCAAACGACATTTTCGACTCTAATTTTCTCGAAGGAAATGTATACTGTGTACTGAGAAAAAAGATAGGGGAATTGGCACCCTTAGAAAAAGTTGTACTATCAAATTGAAGCGCTTGTTCCCTAATACTAGTATGTTTGGTTGGTGAATACGAAGTTTCTAATTTGATATAGTACTAGTTTGTTTGGATGGTTGTTATTCATAATGTATTGTATTGCATTTTAAGATATTGTTTTGATAAATACAATGTTTGAGTAGTTTGTATTAGTTTCCGTCGTTATATAATGTCACACATCAACAATTTAAAGGATAGACCTACAATATTATAAAGAAAAATAGGGTAAAGAATAAACAAAGGTAAAAATGATAAAAAAAAATAGGTAACGATGCGATCACACTAAATTAGTCGTTACATAAAATTGTTTTTTCCTTATTATATGACAATAATGAATTTAATGGTACAATATACTAATAAAACTTGACAATCAAAAATACATTATATTTAAAATTATAATACAGTACAATAGGTAACAACCATCCAAACAAGCTGGAGGCACCAAATTGCATAACATTACTAAGTTGTCAATTGCTTTCTTCACCAGCAATTTGAGTAACAAGTCTACTAAGATGGTGTAAGCCATCAATTGAGGAGGTGTCTCGTGGCTGTTAATTAATTCAAAGTAATATCATAATCAAATGATAGAACCCCACCTTTCACCTTGTGTTCATCTTCCTTATCATTGGCAAATTGACTCGAGTATATCTCTCTCAGGTATCAAAAGTTTCAGAAGTATATATGCATGAGATGGACGTCAAAAATGCTATACTTAATGAATGTCTAAATTAAAGTTGTAGTACGACCGAGTTAAATCGTCTATTAACTTATTTGTCTTTAGACCTCATTTTATTATTGTATCAAAATTAAATTTGTAGTACTCTTTTCATCTCATTTTATTTGATTTACAAGCGGCGGACCTGCATACATATATAGTGGATTTATTTTACCCAAATACTTATAATTTATACATGAAACTAGTAAAATATTATTCTCTATTTCAAAATAAGTGGTGTTTTTACCTTTTAGTTTTGTTTCAAAATAAGTGACGTTTAACATAATCAAAAAGACATTAGTGATGTTCTTCCAATTTTATCCTTATTTAAATAAAAAGTATTTTACATAACCAAGAAACTACTAAAGATCGAGCTACATCTTTTTTTGAGTTACTTATTAAGGATAAATTAGTAAAAATATATCTTATTTTCTAGAAATGAGTAATTTTTTTAAGTAGTGTGACCAAACTAAAAATATCACTTATTTTAAAATGGAGGCAGTATGAATAAAGTTGCTACGCACCTAATATAAAGAAATGACAATGTGAGAGGGATAAAAAAAGTGGATGAAAGAAAATATTTCTGTTACTAATAGCAACTCACTAAAAAGTAATTGAGTACTCACAACTTCTAAAATTTCGGAAGTGCTTCTAACACCAATATATCCAATGTAGTTTCATAAGTGAGATTTGGGAAGATAGAATGTATACATATTTTATCTCTACCTTACCATTGGGATAGAGAGCTTATTTCCGATAGACCCTATGCTCAAAAGAAACGTAATCGATGCAGGATTGTAAGAAAAGTACGACAACAAAATATCAAGATACTTCTTTCTTTGCTACTGCTGCCATACCACAAAGAAGTCCAATAGCTGCGCTTACTTCTTCCTTCAAC
>CM056502.1:14462869-14637342 GCA_029783415.1 Anisodus acutangulus | reverse complement strand
TTTACAAAACAAATATAGCAACAGATAATAAGATACACTGAAGATAAATGAACTATGCGATACCTAGATAATACTACTAAAAAAGGAGAAGACAAGGCTAGCACCTCTCGCACCTTCTTTCACTCATCATGAAATGTCAAGTTAATTAATTTTCAAAACGAAATGGGATTAGATTACTTAATTTTAGTTATCTTTTAGATATTTAAAACTAGAAGAAAGGTATCATATAGTTTCAGTGGTGGCCAAGAATTGTGTATGCCCAAAGTGTATGTACTCCAAACTGAGATCAAGAAACGATCAATGCAGAATGATCAGACGATCCAAAGACCAAGAATAAACTTACTCACCCCTTAGCTGGCCATAACTCGCATACTAGCCCCTGCAGGATGAGTATCCTCCCTACTAACAATGTTGCGGACCTACGTAATTACCTTTCCCGAGTCTTAAGGAATAGACCTCATGTGACATGTCTAACCAAATTCCTCAATGGCCTCCGCGAAGATCAGGGAGAGGATATCGGCCACAACGGTCGAATAACTTTAGAAGACTAATTGAAGACCTACCAGTCAGCCAAGGACCGCAAGCACCCGAACGACTATAAATCGAAGGCGAAGGAGAAAATTCAAGACATTCAATCCTCTCCAACTGTATTATACACTTAGGGGTCTTTTAGTTTGAGGTATAAGCCAAGTTAATCTTGGTATGTAAATCGACATGCATTATTGTTGGTAGACTATGGTACTTTATAGAGCAGTACGGGAAGTAATAACTATTACAAATGTTCGAAAGGATAAATAAATGGTCAATCTTCAAAACTACCGCATGTGTGTTGTGTCTTGAATCTTGATCACCTTGCAAAGCCAATGTTGAGAACTGCCGCAAGTTTGTTGTGTCTTGAATGTTGATATCCTGAAATCAAGAAACAACTAAATCTGGATGGTTACAACGTTGTGTGTTGAGTCGAGGATAGCCCTCTAT
This sequence comes from Anisodus acutangulus, assembly GCA_029783415.1. Lineage (NCBI taxonomy): Eukaryota > Viridiplantae > Streptophyta > Magnoliopsida > Solanales > Solanaceae > Anisodus > Anisodus acutangulus. The sequence continues at coordinate 14,636,364 of CM056502.1, read as the reverse complement.
CCTTAAGACAAGATTGCCCCGTATATATGCTTTTACGTTAGCGGGCAATAGTCTCCCAAGATAAAACAACACTTTAATCTCAACGCTACAAAGCCAATAGGTTGAGCCTGACGAAGAAAACAAATATGACTCGAATTGCTGAAGATATGGAATAGGAATGAAGAGTTTCTCTTTACTCTTTCCTTTTGTCTCTGTGTATATAGTGTGTCTCTGTAGTGTATATCTTGTGTATATGTGAGGGTTTGGTCACTGTTTTTTCATCACAGTTTGTTCACTGTTTTCGTGACTGTTTTCCAGTCAGTTTTTCTGTGTCTTTTTCGTCTGTTTTGTGTCCTGTTTCTTACTGTATTTTCGTCTATGTTTCTGCCACTGGATTGAGACAAATGAAGCTCAATATATAGCATGAGGAGGGGCTGTCCAACAGCCACAAACAAGGCTGTAATGGCCCGTAAAGGAGGGTTGTAATTGCAGGTTTTAATGCCATGAATGAGGTGAATTAAGGTCATGAAGGAGGCTGCTCAATTGCCCAACTAATGGGCTGTTAATGGAGAGTTAATCAGCCAAGTAATGACTAATTAATGCTCCAAAACGCAGTCCAACGGCCTTCCGTCACCTTCCCAGAAACTCTGGGGACCAAACTGTAAATATTGAAACTTCAGAGACCAAACTGTACATATCAAAGAATTTTGGTCCAAACTTTATATATGAAACTGTACATCTGGCAGAGTTCTCTGGTCCAAAAAGATAATATCAGACAGCCCCACAGCCCACGACCAGTGAACCCGTGAACCCGAGAACCCGAAATCGGAACCGGACGGGACGGACGGGCGGCGGCGACGCGCGTGTGGGCTTAGCCTTGAACCCAAGTACATCTAGGTCTTCCCTCTTTTAAACACATGGGATACCCCTTGGGGTCCCAAACCCTTTACCAATTAGAGACTTATGTAGAGAGCAATTCTTCCTATTCCCACCGATGTGATAGATTTGTCCCACACCACATTTCCATGTCTCAAACACCTTACTTCGTGGACCAATATCTCTTTCATTTCTCAACGAAATTAGACGATTCTTGGCCCTACGGTCATCTACTCACTTCGTAGATCATGCATGTGCGAAGAGACAAGGTCTCCAACATGCGAAACACTAGTGTTTAATTCATCAAAGATGGGTGGACGCATCTCCCCGCCAAAGGCTAATTTCAAATAATCCCCTCTATAAAAGAGAGATTGTGGCGCACACACAAGGTGCCTACATTTCAGCAATCTTTCAGCGAAAAGATATTGCATCAGGAGAGGTAGCTTTCGCTTTGAACCTTCCTTAGTTGAATACCATCGTACTTACTTACTGCGCGGTGAACGTGATGTCTTGAACCGTTAGTGTTTAGTGTAAGCCAAGACAATGATACCAACACAATAACTCTTCTTATTCATTTTCCTTCTTACGTTTCTGTCCGTTGTGGCCATGGACACACTTGGATTCTTAAGTGCGTTCATTTGAGGCGGCCATCCTCGCACTCAAATAGGTGATCTCCTACAAGGTATCCTGCTATACCCCACTTCTCAAGTGTTAGGAATCATTAAAATTTTCCCCAACCTTAACCTCAACCGTTTGAGGATCTTTTAAAAGGTTTGGAAGCTTAACCTTTACCCACCATGCAGCGTAACTTTAATGTCTATCGCGGAACAACTTTGGATTCATGTTTCGCATGCAAAATCATCATCCGAAGTGCTTCTTGCTTCCACCGAAGCGTTCAACTGAACCTTTTGCCGCTTAGTTTTCCCATTGAACCAAATTCTTGGGATCTCCAATTAGTATGGTTGGGTTTCCACCGCAAAGGTTCGTATTGTTTGGGTTTTCAGCCCATTCCCCTAGACAGGCAAAATACTTGATCTTCGGGTAATCCCTTAGTTAGTAAATAAGGTAGTGACACCCGTGATGATCAACTGCCATACGGTCTTATGTCTCTTGACAGATAAGTCCAGACGCCGTCATCCGTGTCCTTCCTGAAGCCGACCGACTAGCCACAGTGTATAACTGCTGAAGGCACGGGTTTCTCCCAATAAGGGACGTCCTCTAATGAGTCGTGAAGTTACTCAACTTCTTTCATGCTTTGTATAAAGCGATAAACTCCGATACCATCATGAATCGGTCGATGCAAGTTTGATTAGAGGATTTTCCAAGACCCACCATACACATTTACTTGTGGCTTTGGTGTTCTTCAGATCTGATATCCAGTTTGCATTACTGTGTTCTCCCAGAACCGCTGGACATCCAGAATACTATAATCCGTAGATAAGTGAATAACTCAGATATCGTCATATCCGACTTAAAGCCTTCTATTGATCATGTATTAAGATCATCAGTGAACCTTAGTTCAACTGATATGTTCGTAGGACGATACCAGGTCGGTTGTAGTGTGTACACTACATTGAACTACACATGACCTGAGCATATCGCTCTTTGTTTATGGGTGAACCATGATTCCAATCAGTTCTATGATTCATATCCATTGGTGGCTTCAACGAGACTGTTAACTATCGAGCAGTCCGTTAGATGTCTTAGAAATCCAATTTCCAAGATGTCATCTGTGATACCCATATCTTTCATAACGAGACTTCGTTTCAATATGACTTTTACTTTCAGACTGTTGATTCTCCAACTGTTGGTTTTCTAACTTCAGAGTCAATGTTTCTGTGGTCAGATTCATTGTTTCTGTTTTATCTGAAACTTTCAGGACCAAAATGTAAATATTTCAAGGACCAAAATGAAAGTTCAGGAAGAAGCCCAACAGTCCGCAAGAAACCAAGTGGATTCTCTTCTTCCAACTCTCCGGTTGGGAAGGTCGTTTCAACATCCATGCCACGCAAGACCGCAATGGCCGGCATGTTAAGCTACTCGCAGGGGAGCACTTGTACAAGTAGCCGAGGCTTTGAACTCGTCTGTAGATCCATCTACTTTGTAGCTTCTCTCCAAAGCAGCGCTTTTGGAGATGACAATTATTTGTTAGTTGTCCATGGTTCATTCTCAACCATACACGCTAGAAGGACTGGAACAAGTCTTTGTCCCCTTCTTTGCTCCATCTCGGTTCAACATCTAGAATCCATGAGTTCTGCAGATCTGGAATATTAAGTTCCGGATAGCCAGCAACTTTCGATTCCTGTAGATACGAAACGTCTAGTTCCGGATAGTCAGGCCCTCGCGGGTTCTTGTTAACCTTGAGCAATTACTCCTTTTTCCTATTTCAAGGAAAGTTATCTTCAAAGAATTCAGCATTCTTTTATGCCAAGAGGCGATGAACACTACTGTTATTTGCAGATCCAGTGGATATGCAATCTACAGTCTTAGGTACAACTTGACCTGTTTCGGTATTCCAACTTTTACCAAGCCACCCCACATAATTTGGGCGTATGACTTTGCGCTTGGCTAACACCGTTGTACTGAGGTGAGAAATGAACAGTCGTTTAATGAACGATGCTACACATTCTCCCCCTCTATTGCTACGAATTTCGCAATCCATAGGCTTAGTTGATTTCCAACTTATGCTTTGTAGCGCTTATCCGCTTCAACAACTTCATCTTTGCTTTTCAACACACAAAGGATTACATATGTTGTACCATCATCAATGAAGATTACAACGTACTTGTCTCCCCCCTCTATTTGTATAAACTTCAAACCACACAAGTAGGTGTGACTAAGTTCTAGGGGAGCGGTGCTTCTTTCGCTATTCCCTTGACGGAATTTGGAAAGGTGATTTTGCCTCTTCGCCTACCTCACATTCATTTTAAGGGTTTATGTCGAAAGAAGGCAACAATCTCAACTTCGCTAGCTTTTGAATGACTTGCTATTTAACGTGTCTTAATCTATGATGGCATAGATGCACGGATTACAAATATATCATTCATTTGGCTACAGACATCCTGTACCATTCTTAGTTATTACGGACCTGTTGGAGTAGTCTCAAACCAGCTTGACCAACAGCGTCCCTTAAACCAAGTTAGGAACATGTATCACCTCTTTTTAGAGTGATCTCATTCCTTAAAGTCCTATTGAGGACAACCTCTCCAACCCCTTTGATTTTAAAAGTGGCGTTGCTTCACATGAACAACCTCTTGTCCGTGGTTAGGGCGCAACCGGATCATATGTGATCTCGATACTCTGGCCCACTCTAGTTGCTTTAGCAGACTGAGTGTCCAATTTCTTTACTGCCTTTCTTTAGGCCTTCAGATCATTAAGACCTGGAAACTCTGGCCCACCTTGCTAGGTGTCTATTACTTTTCCTATGAAATGAATTCTGGCCCCACTTCAGTCGCCCGGAGGCTTTATATGACTGAGTGTCCAATATCATCATATCAAATGAATTTTGGCCCACTCCAGTCGCCCGGAGGCTTTGTATGACTGAGTGTCCAATATCATCCTATGAAGGATCTTCTACCAAATAATATGACAGGCTCAACGTCATTAACTTTTAGACTTCTTCCGTTATGATTGGTGCCCAGATAATTCTTGGCGCTTACTTAAGTGTGGTAACAGTTTTCGCACAGTCAGTGGATCTTTCTCCCTCGTATGTGCAAACATACTTTACACACTTTAATAATTACACTTAAAAGAACGGATCTTCTTAAGTCGTTTACAAAATCCAATCTTTAAACGGAAAAGAAGATGAGATTAAACTTCTGATTTGTTAAAGCGTAAGGAATATAAATTATTTTCATATTCCTCCTTACTTTAATCCATTTTTAACCAGACATCATTTAATCTTAATTCTTGACAAGTAAGAAAAATACTTATCATTTAATCTTTATTCTTGACAAGTAAGAAAAATACTTATCCCAATATCGAATTCTGGCTCACTTCGCCACTTCATCGATCGAGTGTCCATTTCCTTCTCACCATTATTCGGATCTTTGTCCTGGGATAGATACAGTGCCTTCACGCAAGATAGAAGTACATCTTCAGTCTTCTCCTCTTGTCCCAGTTGACATCCTCAGGCTCTCGTGTGCGCTTGTTCCAACCAATCTTGGTAGTGGTGACACCATGAACACGTTCATCATCATCACTCTCTTCAACCAGAAAATCATTGCCATATCCAGATTTGGTCAAACAACTTTTGACCGACATCTTTCAAACACTAATAGTATTACAATACAATCTTGTCTTAAATTGTTGGTATTCTATTGTACTTTATAGAGCAGTACGGGAAGTAATAACTATTACAAATGTTTGAAAGGATAAATAAATGGTCAATCTTCAAAACTACGGCATGTGTGTTGTGTCTTGAATCTTGATCACCTTGCAAAGCCAATGTTGAGAACTGCCGCAAGTTTGTTGTGTCTTGAATGTTGATATCCTGAAATCAAGAAACAACTAAATCTGAATGGTTACAACGTTGTGTGTTGAGTCGAGGATAGCCCTCTATCCTTAAGACAAGATTGCCCCGTATATATGCTTTTACGTTAGCGGGCAATAGTCTCCCAAGATAAAACAACACTTTAATCTCAACGCTACAAAGCCAATAGGTTGAGCCTGACGAAGAAAACAAATATGACTCGACTTGCTGAAGATATGGAATAGGAAGGAAGAGTTTCTCTTTACTCTTCTCTTTTGTCTCTGTGTATATAGTGTCTCTGTAGTGTATATCTTGTGTATATGTGAGGGTTTGGTCACTGCTTTTTCATCACAGTTTGCTCACTGTTTTCGTGACTGTTTTCCAGTCAGTTTTTCTGTGTCTTTTTCGTCTGTTTTGTGGCCTGTTTCTTACTGTATTTTCGTCTATGTTTCTGCCACTGAATTGAGCCAAATGAAGCTCAATATATAGCATGAGGAAGAGCTGTCCAACAGCCACAAACAAGGCTGTAATGGCCCATAAAGGAGGGCTGTAATGGCAGGTTTTAATGCCATGAATGAGGTGAATTAAGGTCATGAAGGAGGCTGCTCAATTGCCCAACTAATGGGCTGTTAATGGAGAGTTAATCAGCCAAGTAATGGCTGATTAATGCTCCAAAATGCAGTCCAACGACCTTCCGTCACATTCCCAGAAACTCTGGGGACCAAATTGTAAATATTGAAACTTCAGGGACCAAACTGTACATATCAAAGAATTCTGGTCCAAACTGTACATATGAAACTTCAGGGATCAAACTGTACATCTGGCAGAGTTCTCTTGTCCAAAAAGATAATATCAGACAGCCCCACAGCCCACGACCCCTGAACCCGTGAACTCGAGAACCCGAAACCTGACGGGACGGGCGGGCGACGGCGACGCGCGTGTGGGCTTATCCTTGAACCCAAGCACATCTAGGTCTTCCCTCTTTTAAACACATGGGATACCCCTTGGGGTCCCAAACCCTTTACCAATTAGAGACTTATATAGAGAGCAATTCTTCATATTCCCACCGATGTGGTAGATTTGTCCCACACCACATTTCCATGTCTCAAACACCTTACTTCGTGGACCCATATCTCTTTCATTTCTCAACAAAATTAGACGATTCTTGGCCCTACGGTCATCTACTCACTTCGTAGATCATGCATGTGCGAAGAGATAATGTCTCCAACATGCGGAACACTAGTGTTTAATTCATCAAAGATGGGTGGACGCATCTCCCCGCCAAAGGCTAATTTCCAACAATTATACCATGTTTGATTTCTAGTAATAAAATTCACATAAGTTTTGCGGATTCCAATTTCGAAAATCGAACATTGTAGAACTTATACATGTATAAGTTAAACAGAAATTTATGTATTATTCTATATGGGATAGAAGGTGAAATAAGTAATACGTGTGTATTAGCAATACATGGATTGATAGAAACCGTGTATATCACGGACAAACCAACGAATTGTGTATATTTAGGTTACTTACCATAGTTTGTAGAATTCTTGTACAAGTGTAATTAAGATATTAGTATTATAGTAGGAATATGATTTTCCATATTTAGAGATTTTATATTGTATATATAGACCTCTTCATTAATGAAAATAATCAAGGGATTATTCTCTTTCATGGTATCAGAAGTTTAAGGCTAAAATACCTTTTCCACAACAAGCTTCCGCTGCCTGTTTCTGTCCTCGGAATCCGAGCATTTTCTGTCCTCAGAATCCGTGGCCTTCCCTCCCCTCTTCCCAAATTCTCTTCTAAATCCCTGATTCTCCTCTTGTTCTTTCGTCATGTCTACCTCAAAGAACATGTTTCATCCTGCCCTTACAGTCTCCAACATCAAGAACCACATCCCTATTGTTCTTGAGATGAAAAATGTCCAATACGTGACATGGGCGGAATTATTTAAAGTTCACGCACACACGCTCGCATCAAGTCCTTCATCACATCATTCCCTCGGTAATAGGCAAGGAGAAGATGCCTACCCCCGAGGATGACCCTATGTTATGGATGACTCTTGATGCTAGAGTTCTCCAGTGGATTTATTCCACTATCTCTACGGACCTCTTGCAGACGATTATTGAACCCGACGCTACGACGATGGAAACTTGGAATATGGTGCGTGATATCTTCCAAGATAACAAAAATTCCCGTGCCGTCACTATTGAACAAGAATTTTCCCATGTCAATATGGAGGATTTTCCGAATGTCTCAGCCTATTGTAAAAAGCTGAAGGAATTGGCGGATGAACTCAATAACGTTGGTGCACCCGTCACAAATAATCGTCTTATTCTTCATATTGTTGCAGGCCTATCAGAGGCTTATAATGGCGTTGGGACACTTCTTCGTCAAAGTAATCCAATTACATCGTTCAACTAGACCCGTTCTATGCTCACGTTAGAAAATGATGGTTTGATAAAAAAGGCGGCTATCGGAGTGAATTCCGTCATGATGATGACCACATCCGATGACCCTCACTCGCTCTCGGATAATTCTAGCCAAAACCATAATAACGGTGGTGGCAAAAAGGGTCAAAATTGAAAAAATAATGACAAGAATCGCGGCGGCTACTGTGGCAGTGGTCGGAACAGTGGAGGCAATGGCGGCAGTGGCGGCAGTGGTGGTGGTCGGAATAGTGGGTCGCAGACCCACTCGCCTCAGCCTTGGGCCAACTGGTTGTGGGGCTGGGCCAGCGGCCAGTGGCCCAACTAACCTTACCCCCGTCGAACTTTCCAGGATATTGGGCCCAATTCCAGAATACAACCAGGCCCAGTTTTCCAATCCAGAATGCACGACCTACTGGGCCGTGGCAGCAGGCTGGCCTGTTTGGGCCTCGACCTCAGTAGGCATTCGTTGATGCGGGCCTAGTGATAGTTCTGATGCCCACAGATATCGAGGCCACGATGCATACACTTGAATTAAATCCCCCGGATGCAAATTGATATATGGACACTAGTGCCACTTCTCACATGATATCCGCACCAGGTAATCTCTCCTCTTATTTCAATTTGAGCAATAATTGTGGTACAATTGTTGGTAATCACAATTCAATTCCAATTCATGGTTATGGTCACACAAATTCCCCCCCCCCCCACCACATCCACCTCTAGTCCTTAAAAATGGCCTTCATGCCCCTCACTTAATTAACAATTTGGTGTCTGTCCGAAAATTCACAACTGATAATTGGGTTCTGTTAACTTTGACCTTTTGGATGTAATAGTCGGGGAGAGCTTATCTAATCAGCACCACCACTATTTCCACGAGTCAAGCCACACCTTCGACATTTGTCGCTCTTACTCCTGCTTTATGGCATGTATGTTTGGATCATCCGGGGTCGTCTATTATTTCTTCTCTTAAAAATAATAATTTCATTGATTGTAAGAGTATGTGTAGTACTCTCTTATAGTACGTCCATGCCTTTTGGCATTATTCATAGTGATTTATGAACATCTCCCATTTTAAGTTCTTTGGGCCATCGTTATTATGTTTTATTTTTGGATGATTATTCTAATTTTTTGTGGACCTTCCCTTTATCTAAAAAATCTTAAGTTTTTTCCACATTCTTAAAATTTAGAGCTTTCATTCGTACCCAATTTGAATGAGAAATTAAAAACATGCAATGTGATAATGGTAGGGAATATGATAATGGGTCATTTCAGGAATTTTGTGACACTCATGACATATCTTTTCAGTTTTCTTGTCCTCATACGTCCTCGCAAAATGGGAAAGTTGAAAGAAAAATTCGTACCATTAAAAATATTGTCCGAACCTTACTAGCCCATGTTTCATTACCCTCATCTTTATGGCATCATGCGTTACAAATGACGACATACCTCCTTAACAAAGGTTTAGCATATCAATCTCCACTTAAAATTCTTTACAATAAATATCCCTCGTATTCTCATCTTAGGGTGTTTGGGTGCTTGTGATATCCACTTTTTCCGTCCACTACAATTAATAAACTTCAAGCTCGATCTACCGCTTGTGTATTTTTGGGTTTTCCGTCTAATCATCGTGGTTACAAATGTTTTAATTTATCTTATAATAAAATCATAATTAGTCGTCATGTTATTTTTTATAGAACCCAATTTACATTTGCTCAAGCGTCTAAATCCGTGTCGAGTGCTTATAAATTTTTGGACGATGCTCCCTCCCCTTATATTCTACAACAGTGGGTCCGAGAATCAAATCTGCCGACAGACCCACTGCCTGCTGGCCCAAACATTTTCGGCAATGTTCCAGCCTCTCAACCCAGTTCCGACACCCGACCTAGTAGAGATCATGGCCCAGTTTCTGGTTCCGAGACTCAGTCCAATCTTGGTCCAGTTGGCCTGAACTCTCGGACCGAGCCTCGATCCGATTTCGGCCCGGACTCTCGGACAGTCTCGATCCGCTCGGCCCAAAATTTTCTTCATCTCCTTCGGGTCGTCAGCCAACCGCTATTGGGCTAGCAAGCCAACTACCTACTGGCCAGTCTATCACTGACCCAACAATTTCCCAAATCCCATCCAATTCTATCTCAAGTCAAGGGCCCGTTACGAGTAGCCAACGGGGTATTTTAAACCAAAATGACATTTTAATCTTAATTCTAATGTCACTAAATCACCACTACCACGTAACCCAGTGTCTGCCCTTCATGACCCGAATTGGAAAATGGTCATGGTTGACGAATATAATGCTCTTATTGATAATATAATGCTCTTATTGATATTTAGAGATTGTATATTATATATATAGACCTGTTCATTAATTAAAATAATTAAGAAATTATTCTCTTTCATGAATAAAAGTATCTAAAGACGAAAAGACCCTTACAATAGGTAATTGCTGATCTCCGTATTATTTATTCACCTTATAACTATCCTTTTATTATTTATTCTCCGCATGACAATCCATGGATTATTAATTCTCCCCATGACAATCCATGGATTATTAATTCGCCCCATGACAATCCATGGATTATTAATTTTCCGTATAAATAATCCATATATTACAATTCGTGTACAACTAATACTTCAAGCCAAACGACCCCTTAGTTTTTCATAGTCTATTTTCTCTATTGAGATTGTATTTCCATCCTTGTAAAAAATATTACACTTTGCTCTTTGAGAGAACCCATCGGATGAGGTAATTTTTTACCCCCACATTTCCCCTCAAAACAATTACTAACGTTCGGTTTTAGCTCTCTAATGTTGTCTGCTACATCGTACCTAGCAGACTCAAAGGATATCAATAAGATTTCTACGTCTTCTTTTTATTTCATTATTATCTTCCATTTACTTATTGTTTGTTTAATTTCTGTACACCATTATGGCCCTCATTCCGTAACTGACCATAGGGCAAAATTTTGCCTCCACAGTTTGAGACCCACCACAGGGCCTTAGTGGTGTTTTTAACATAATTTAGTTAATTGTGTTTTATTGTGTTTTAAATTTCTCAACGCTGAAATGGCAGATAAATTACCACAATCTTCGTTTCCTGAGCATGTCAAAATCGATACAGAAGTAGTGGAGGAATAAATAAAGAACCTCCAAACTTTCGTCAAGATCCAAAATAAAGAGATGGGGAAGCAGAGGCTAGCTCAGGTGGACAAATGCTAAAATACTCGTAGAGTTCGACTTCTAGAAACAACAAAACTTCTAAACCCCATCAGAAAATCTTGATCCTAACAGAACAAACTGTGCAACAATAACCAACGGACCAGGACTTTACCGTCCTGATGGCCAACAGAGTGCGATGCAAATTAAAAGCAGGATCTAATGTCAACAATGGCTTAACCAATCGTGTGGCTCACGAGCGCACCCTACAGATATTGATAATTTCCTCCAAACCAAAATCGTCATCAAATTCGAGGAGTTAGAGGCACGGATAGAATGCCTACCTAGCGATCCACCTCTTAATTAGAAGAAGACGCCCGTCAACAGATATGAGGAAAGATGTACTGTTCAAGGATCTAATAACTATAACCAAATTGCCAGGCAAGTTTGACCCGTCAGAGATGAAAGCAGTACAAAGGAGGCTCAATATAGATAACAAATGATCACCTTAGCCATCCTAATACAAGTAAGGGAGACAACTATGTGCAAAGGGTTCGAATTCAGTCTACTAGGATATATATATATCAACAACAACAACATATTCAGTGCCATCCCATAACGTGGGGTCTGGAGAGGGTAGAGTGTACGCAGACCTTATCTCTACCTTGGTAGGTAGAGTTGCTGTTTCCGAGAGACCTTCGGCTTAGGACAAGCAAAGCAGAAAAAACAGTCAGCCCCGGTCAAAAATTTAAAATTTAAAAATTTAAAGCAGTATGAAAATGGTGACAGCAAACACGAATACGCCATAATAGCGCATCCTGTAAAGGAAAAGAAAAGAAGAAGGAAGAAGCAGTAACTAACATAGATAAATGAGATAAATCAAGTACATTAAAAAACGCATACCAATAGAAATAAAACTACATAAGTCTATAAAGCAATACTACGCCTATTCTTATGATATGCTAAGCGGGCCTACACTAATAACACTACATCTACCCGTTTGTAGGCGTAAGTAGGACTACGCTCGATTACCTACCACACTACATCTACCCGTTTGTAGGCGTAAGTAGGACTACACTCGATTACCTACTACATCTCTACCCTAATCTGTGTCCTCCACAACCCCCTATCTAAGGTCATGTCCTCAGTAAGTTGCGCCTGCTCTATATCCCGTCTAATTACCTCTCCCAAATATTTCTTCGGCCTACTTCTACCCCTCCTGAACCCATCCATAGCCAACCTCTCACACCTCCGCACTGGGGCATTTGTGTCTCTCCTCCACACTGGGGCATTTGTGTCTCTCCTCCGCACATGTCCAAACCATCTCAACCTCGCTTCCCGCATCTTATCCTCCACCGAGGCCACTCCCACTATGCCCCGGATATCATCATTTCTAATCATATCACTCCTTGTATGCCCACACATCCATCTCAGCATCCTCATCTCCGCCATTATCATCCTTTGGGTGTGCGGCGTCTTGATTGGTCAACACTCCGCCCATACAACATAGTCGGTCTAACCACTGCCATATAAAACTTGCCTTTCAGTTTTTGTGGCACTTTTTATCGCACAAGACTCCAGATGCAAGCCTCAATTTCATCCACCCTACCCAATACGATGTGTGAGATCGTCATCAATCTCTCAATTCCCTTGGATAATCGACCCGAGGTACTTGAAGCTTTCTTTCTTCGGAATGACCTGAGTCTCAAGCCTTACCTCTATGCCTATCTCACAGTCACTCCCGTTGCTGATCTTGCACTCTAAGTATTCTGTCTTGGCCCTACTTAGCCTGAATCCTTTAGACTCCAGAGTCTGTCTCCAAACCTCCAGCTTAGCGTTCACCCCGCTGCGAGTCTCATAAATCAGGACTATGTCATCTGCGAATAACATACACCATGACACCTCCCCTTAGATTCGTCGCGTCAGTCCATCTATCACCAAGGCAAATAAGAATGGGTTAAGAGCTGATCTCTGGTGCAGCCCCATCATCACAGGAAAGTGCTCCGAGTCTCCTTCCATTATATATACCCTAGTCTTGGCTCCATCATACATATCCTTGATCGCCCTAGTGTACGTCACATGTACACATTTAGCCTTCAAACATCTCTAGAGAACCTCTCTAGGGACTTTATCGTATGCCTTCTCGAGGTCGATGAAAACCATATGTAAGTCTCTCTTCCTCTCTCTATACAGATCCACCAACCTCCTAATAAGATGAATGGCTTCTGTAGTCGAACGTCCCGACATGAATCCAAATTGGTTCTCGAAAATAGACACGCCTCTTCTCACCCTCATCTCCACGACCCTTTCCCAAACTTTCATAGCGTGGCTCAGCAGCTTGATACCCCTATATTTGTTGCAACTCTGGATATCACATTTGTTCTTGTACAAAGGAACCATTGTACTCCACATCCATTCTTCGGGCATTCTCGCCGACTTAAAAATGACGTTCAACAACTTAGTCAACCACTCTAAGCCTGCCCTACCTGCGCTATTCCAAAATTCAACTGGGATCTCATCAAGGCCGGTTGCTCGTACCCGGCGCATCCTGCGAACAACACCCTTAACCTCCTCAATCTTAATGCTTCTATAGTACCCAATATTTCGGTGCCTACTAGATCGCTCCAGATCTCCCAACATAATGTCTCTATCTCATTTTTCGTTCAAGAGTTTATGGAAGTAAGACTGCCACCTCTGCCTAATATGCGCGTCCTCTACCAGTTCTTTGTCATCCTCGTTCTTGATGCACCTCATGTGATATAGGTCACGGGCCCTTCTCTCCCTCGCCTTGGCTAGTCTGTACAACTTCTTATCCCCGCATTTTTCCTCTAATTCCGCGTATAAGCGTTCCAAAACCGCCATTTTCGCCGTCGTGACCGCTAGCTTTGCCTCCTTCCTCGACATCTTATACAATTCTCTATTCGTCTACTTCTCTATATCGTCTTTGCTTTCTACCAATTTCGCATACCACCAGTTTCTTCGCATCCACCTTCTCTTGCACTTTACCATTCCACCATCAGTTCTTTCGATGTCCACCACGACTACCCCGCGGGACCCCTAACACTTCTCTAGCCACCTCCCGGATGCAACTGGATATTTTGTCACACATACTGGTCGCGTCCCCAGTACTCCCTCAAGCCCCCTTGGCCATCAAACTCTCCCCAATATCCTTTGCATTAGCCCATGGTCAAACTCTCCCATTTGATTCTCAACCTGTCATCCACAACCCTTTTCTTATTCTCCATCTTGATCTCCAAATCCATCACCAAAAGCTTATGTTGGATTGTAAGACACTCATTTGGAATAACTTTGCAGTCTTTACAAAGACCATTGTCAACCTTTCTAAGGAGAAAAAAGTCTATCTGAGTCTTAGCCAATGAACTACGGAAAGTCACCAAGTGCTCCTCATTCTTCAGGAACCTCGAATTGACTATCACCAATCCAAAAGCTCTAGCGAACTTCAAAAGTGAGACGCCTCCCTCATTCATGTCCCCGAGGCCAAAGCCTCCATCCACGTCGTCGTAGCCCCCGGAAGTGACCCGATATGTCCATTGAAATCTTCTCCGACAAATAACTTCTCAGTGGGTGGCACACTTGGCACCACCTCGTCCAAATCCTCCCAAAAGCGCCTTTTCTCCTCCTAGGCCAAGCTCGTCTGCGGCACGTAAGCGCTAATAATGTTCATAGTGGACCCTCTAACTACCAACTTAATCGACATCATCCTATCGTTGACCCTCCTAACCTCTACCACCTGGTCACTTAGCCCGCTGTCTACCAAAATGCCTACGCCATTCCTATGCCCCGACCTACCCGAGAACCATAACTTATACCCGTCCACCTCCTTAGCCTTAGGTCCTACCCATTTGATCTCCTGGACACATGCTATGTTAATCATTCTCTTCTTAAGAATCTTAACTAGCTCCATGGACTTCCCTGTTAAATTTCCATAAGTTCTTTTGTGAAACTGATAGATTTTTTTTCTTAGTATGTTTACCAACATCTAGAAGAGGGAGAAACAACCCTCGGACTTGGACCTCATTGTCCAATGTCCCGATGAGTTGATCAGGTAATACATACAGTGGTTCACTTGGAAAAAGATTTACATTCCCAACTGCAATGACGAACAAATCCTTCAAATGTAAATGTAAAGATGAAATCCTACGCAAAAAATTGACAATGAAACCCTATGCTTTGAATATGTGATAGCCAAAGCGGAAGAAGTAAGCAGATTTAAGGAGGACCCATTGTTCAATTAACGAGAGAAAAACCTTAAAGACTATCCAGGCGTAACTTTGTGAGAAGATCATCGTACAAGAGAAGGAACGAGCTATATCCAACCATGAACCGGCCATAAGGCCACCCATGAGACTTCGGACCTCCCAAAATTGAAGAGTATAACTCCAACCTAGATACATGCAGACGAATCTACACAAACGGATGGGAAACATTGTAACATGTCCGACAAACAATAGATACATGATGCTCCCTGCTTTGACGTAGTAGTAGCCAACAACCCTTGCTCAGCCAGCCATAACAATCAGGGAGAGCGATATTACAAAGGACACATCACAACAAATCGACCAGATATAGAGGATGGCAGTCTGAAATGAGCCACCCAAAAGGTAATCACTCTAACGGATGTAATAATGTTTATATAAGGATGCATAGTATTAACGAATATTCTCTGTATATTTTGTAATTATGATAGATGTATATTTAAGGTAACTTAGGATTCTAATTGTATTAGGAATCAACCTTTGTAAGGTAAATTAGGGTTCGTACCATATTAGGAATCAACCTTTGTACAACTATATATATTGTGAATAATGAAAGGAATCTATAAGGGAAATTATTCAGTCTTTCATGGTATCAAGAGCCTAAAACATAAACCCCACCCTTCTCTTCCTCATTCTCGGCCAACCAGAATTTCTTTCAAATTCTCATTCTCGGCCAACCAGAATTTTCCCTTCAACAATGTCTTCCCCCCAAATTTCGATTCATCCACTGGCACGCTTGACAACCCCTCTCAATGTTCAGTATCTTCTTTTCATCCGGCATTCGCCATTAACAATATCAAGAATTTAATCCCTATAATTCTTGACCAAGAAGACTGTCAATATTCCATGTGGATAGAACTATTCTACATTCATGCATGTGCATACAACGTGCT
The DNA here is from genome assembly GCA_029783415.1 of Anisodus acutangulus. Taxonomy (NCBI): domain Eukaryota; kingdom Viridiplantae; phylum Streptophyta; class Magnoliopsida; order Solanales; family Solanaceae; genus Anisodus; species Anisodus acutangulus. Next base: position 14,620,280 of record CM056502.1, on the reverse strand, counting down.
CGATCATATTGACGAATCTGTTCCTCGTCCCCCCGATGTTACAGACTAAATCTGGCGTCGTCTTGACGCCATCATCAAACAATGGATCTACGACACCATCTCCAAAGACCGGTTGTGCACTATCATGAAAACAGGTGCTACGACACGTGAACTTTGGGTCTGACTAGAAGAAATCTTTCAGGACAATAAAAATACTCGGGCCGTATATTTGGAAGAGCAATTCAATAATACCCACCTCGAGAATTTTAACATGTCCGAATATTGTAAGCAACTGAAACTCATAACTGATCAACTATCCAACGTCGGGACTTCTATTTCAGAAACCAAGATGGTGCTTCAACTTGTTGCGGGTTTACCAAAAGGTGAATATGGCACACTCGCAACGATGATTCAACAAGCCGACCCTCTCCCAAGTTTCAACAAGGCACGTTCACAACTATTGTTGGAAGAAGCTAGACGTGCTAAACAAGAGGAACATAATCAAAAAGCGTTAGCCGTTGACGGGATAGCACCACCTGCGGCCAGCAGCAACCAGCCACCGCAGCATGTCCAGCAGCAGCAGGCCAGTAACGAAGATCGTGGCGGTAGAGGTCGCAACAACAAAGGCAAGGGCCGCGGAAAGGGCCAACGCAACCAGTGGGCTGGACAACAGCAGCAGTGGCCCAACCAAAGAATCGGGCCTCGCCGCATGCCCGCATTCGACTACTGAGGGCCCGCCCAGCAGCCTTTGGTCGATCGCCTCTGGGCCTCAACCATCGTGCAGCCCACCAGAAGAAAGAGCCCACTGACAGGCCCAAAGAAGAAGAAGAATCGCAAGAATTTCAACACCGCTCTGACCGATTTGGGCCAGGCCTACACCACCGTGAACCTTCAACAGCCCGACGACAATTGGTACATGGACACCGGAGCCACATCTCACCTCACCCGGTCGTCAGGTAACCTATCTCAACTACGTCGGTTAAAGTGTCCTCAATTTATTACTGTCGGCAATGGTCATTTCATTCCAATTAAAGGTTACGGTAACACACACACCAAACATCCACACCCACATTTGTCCTTAAACCACGTCCTATACACACCTAACATCATTAAAAATTTAATCTCTGTTAGAAAATTCACTAGCAATAATTTTGTGTCTGTCTTTGCTTTTTCTGTGATGGAACTCAATACGGGAAAATTCTTACACGCTGTAATAGTGTGAGAGATCTCTACCCATTCACTCAATCTTCCGCTGTCATACCGCAAACACCTCTATCCCTTGCGGCAATCTCTCCCTCAACTTGGCACAACAGACTCGGACACCCTGGAGACCCAGTTTTTACTTTTCTTAAGACTTCTAAGCGTATTCAATATAATAATGGGAAAATTGCCCAACACTGTTTTTCTTGTCCACTATGCAAACATATTCGTCTTCCCTTTATGTCATCAAACAGTGTTACTTTTTCTCCCTTTGATATTGTTCATGCTGATTTATGGACATCTCCGATTGTTAGCTCTTTGGGTCATAAATTCTATCTAGTATTCTTGGATGATTTTTCACATTTTGTCTGGATTTACCCACTGAAATTCAAATCTGAAGTTTTTGCAAAATTCCTCGAGTTTCAAAAATTCTTTAAGACACAATTTGAAAAATCTATTAAATCATTCCAATGTGATAATGGACGTGAATTTAATAATTCGGCATTTCACAATTTCTGTTCTAAACAAGACATGGTTTTCCGTTTTTCTTATCCCTGTACTTCTTCCCAATTGGCTCAGAAATACTTCCTGCGAGTGCAGCCAAAAGATTAAGTAACCCGGAAATTAAAGGCAAAACATTCTACTTCTTATACTGATAGGTTACCACTAAAAAACCTGAACCATGATAATACTACATAGGCCAACATAACTAAGGAATTCTAGGAGAAAACCACATCGCCCGAACCTAGGAAATCAGGCCAGGTGAACCATAAAAAGTTAGTTAGCAGAACGACAATCAAAAGACACTCCAACCTGTACGTAGCTTATAGCCAAGAAATAACCCCTTCAAACAATATGGAAAACACAGTGCTACAACCATCTATATATCTAAGGTTAAACGGGGCCCAATCCCCCCTGATAACACAAAAAGAGGAACAACAGGCTGTTGCCACTGGATGGAATGAATCCATGTTTTCGGGTCAAACCTCCCATGTGCTCCCAAACATACACAACTCGAAGACCAGGAAAGTGGCATATGAGCAGGAAAGCTTGTACTAGGCTTTCAATGCAGTCAAATAGGGAATAGGCGATGCAAGCAATCTGAACCTCTGAAAAGCCGGAAGGCCCGCAACCTGAAGACGCATTTTCCTCGAGGTAACATTTACGTTCCAATAATTGTTTACTTCCTCCGTATATATATGTCATTGCGGGAAACAAAATCCCACAACATGAAGTAGATTCAGATACAACCACTATAATATTGAAATTAGCTACGAACTTCGTCGCTAAATAAGATTAGCAACGGATTTTGTTCTTTAGCTACATAATATGTACGTCGCTAATTCTTATCTTATTATTAGTGAACGTCTTGATAGTTTGAATTAACAGACAATGCACCAAGGAGCTGCAGCACGTTTCGGCAATAGGATCTCTGGTACTACAACCCGCACTCAACAATTTGAGCATGCCCAACCTCGAGCCTGACCACGCTCATACTGGGGACTCTTACACAACCTCGACATGCAAAAAACCGTTTTGACAAATGGGTTTCTAAACAAAATTGTAATGTAAATCTATCCTATGAGGTATTTTATGTGGTATATCGTTACCAAGTTATGTATTTGACGAAGTTTCGTGTTAATACAAAGTTAAAATGGCCTAGCGCTACCAAGTTATGTAATTAACATATACAAATTTTAGTCATATGCAATTTTCTTCAACAATTTAAGATCAAATTTATTATCTCTACTAGTTTCCAAGCTCTTCATACGACCATCAACTCAAACTAGAATTTTGCTATCTTTTTGTACGAAAATGAAATTGAGATTTGATGTGGAAAATTTTCTCTGATCTTATTCATTCCCTTGTACTCGTATACATACACTTTTGGACTGTATAAAGGAATAAAAATAAAAACAAGATGCTATGTACACTTGTCCTATCCTAATTCGTTTACTATGTAACAGAAAATATTTCATCATGTCTATTACAGTTGTGTTGTTTTATATCCAACGGCCCATAATAAATCCATCACTTGATATCTTGTAGGCTTGAGATGTGTCCATGTTGTACTGAGAGATAATGATATCCTAGACAATATCGAATGTATCCTAGACAATATCGAATGAAGACCTAGTCTTGTCTGAAGGTTCTAGATTGTCTTCTTCATTTCTCTCTTCCACCATTGATGAAATTAACATGGGGTTTCTTCATTCCAACATCCCCTCAAGTTGGAGGGGAGACTCATGACCCCCAACTTGCTCAATATAGCACGGTGAGAAACTTTTAATAGTGGTTTGGTGAAGAGATCCGCTAATTGATCCTTAGATGGTACAAAGGAGAGTGTAATGATCCAAGAAAGAAATTGTTGGCACACAAAGTGGCAGTCGAGTTCGACATGTTTTGTGTGGTTATGAAAAATAGGGTTTCTTGCGATATAAATGGCGGCTTGGCTGTCAGAATGAAGGGGTATCGGAAGAGAAATAGAAGTTGAAAGATCTTCAAGGAGTCTAATTAACCAGGTGACTTCAGCAGTTACTCTTCGCATGGTATGATACTCTGATTCAGCTGATGACAAAGATATTGATATTTGTTTCTTGGAGTTTATGAAATCGGAGCTCCTCTGAGAGTAATGAAAAATCCACTCACTGATCTGCGTGTATCTTTGCAGGATGCCCAATCCGCGTTACAAAAAGCAAGCAAGGAAAAAGATGAATTTGAAGATAGAAGAGTACCTTGTGTCGGATGGGAGCTGAGGTATCGTAGGACTCTCAGAGCAGCAAAAAAGTGAGAAAGACAAGGACTTTGCATGTATAAACTCGGGGTGAGAACAACAAAGTACATATTTGGATGAGTATTGGTCAAATAATTTAGTTTGCTGACCAAATGACGGTAGATAGTGGGATTCTCCATGAGAGGACCATCATGTGCTCGAAATTTAAAAGAAGGATCCAAAGGGGAGCTTATTTAGGGAAAATGAGTGACATCAAATTCTTGAAGCATGTCTAAGGTTAATTTCCTCCAACTTACGATAAAACCTGCCCTTTCACACAAGATTTCCATTCCAAGAAAGTAATGGATGTTGCCTAAGACTTGACCTTAAACTTTGTGTTTATAAAATATTTGATACTGTCAAGTTCCTTCAAATCATTTTCTATCAATAAAATATCGTCCACGTAGACGGCCAAAATTGAAATAACATCCCCCTGTTTATATGATAAACAAAGAATAATCATTTAATGGTGAAGAATACCCTTTAACACTCAACATACCATTGCCGGGAAATTTGCTTTAAACCATATAAGGACTTTCTTAGAAGGCAGACATGATGAGGACTAGGATGTTGTAATCCTTCTGGAAATTTCATAAATACCTCTTCTTGTAAGTCACCATGTAGAAATGCATTGTTGAATCTACTTGAGAGATATTCCAATCTCTCTTGGCTGCCATAGTGAGAAAACACCTGATGGTAGTCATTTTAACCATATGTGAGAAAGTTTCACCATAATCTATACCCTCTCTTTGTATGTCCCACCTCACAACAAGCCTAACTTGTAATGTCCCGTACTTTCGGATCACGGTTTGAATCGATAGGCATATGTAAAATCGCTAGGCGTGTGTAAATTGACCCGAGAGTTGGGAAAATTTATGTTATATTTATGTATGCTAATAAGGAAATTAGTATATAAAAGAATGCAACCCCGAAGTAATTTTGAACATAACAAGTGTGACGATGGGGATTAATAATAATGGTTGTATATCCCTAACGAGGTTATGGACTAGTGTCATATTACAAAATTATGACATTAAAGATATGAAGGTCTTATAAGTTATTAAGACATAAGTGAATTGAGATCACAAAATTAATTGTGAATGTAATTGATTAATTGTGGGATCGATTAATTATTAATGGGGAGACCAGAGTAAGTGAGATTAATTAATGAAGGGGACAAAGTGGAGTGGGGCTATTACGTGCAGTGTTTAAATTAGTACCTAAAGTGACTAAGGCAAATAATTTAGAGATGTGGCAGCTTATGGGATTATCAAGTGAAGTGGGAATATTAATATGGGGAGAGGAGCAGGTCGTGATTCATTTTGGTTAATAGACTCCTCCAACCCCTTTCTTTTGTACCGAAATAGAAACCAAACAGTTCATTTTAAACTTGTACAAGTCTTTGCAATTGTAGGAATGGTAGGCAGCATACCATTTCTTTGCCATTTTAAAGCAAATCAAATGGAAAGAGTTCTTCTTAGTTGTCACGATCCAAACCGGAGGGCCGCGACGGGCACTCGGACCCACCCACCAGGTACCGCCATTCGTACAACCAACTTCTAATAACAATTGAATACGGACTAAGCCGAAGAACATTATAGAAAATCTTAACCAGAAATCCAATTTTCATATATACATACTCATACCAAGGCCGACAAGGCTACACATGACAACTAACCGTAGGACACCTGTTTACAAGCCTCTAAAGAATACATGACATCACAAGGATGGGACATGACCCCACCATACCCATATGCGTATGCAAAAATACTGTACCACGACCCGATTGCAACTCTAAGACAAATAGAGTGCTCCAATATCAGCTGAACCAGCAACCTACTAGCGTGAACTGTCACCCTCTTTAACTGAACCTGATGGCATGAAACGCAGTGTCCCCTAACAAAAGGGACGTCAGTACGACTGATGTACTTAGTATGTCAGGCATGGACAATAGTATAACAAGAATATAACAACAACTAAAACAGAAACAACTGACTAGCAATAAATATCTCTAAGGGTCCTAATACATATGTCTAAATGTCATGCACAATGCGGTATACATATACATCGGCCCCATTGGGAATCTTCCTTACCATAACAGCCTCTTTGGGCATCATTTCATGTCGGCCTCTGTGGGCATAATATGTCTAAGTGTTATGCATAATGTGGTAAATACATATATACTGGCCACACAAGGGCATCTTTCTCCCCAAAACATATATATATATATATATTGGCCCTTAATCAGGCATCTTCCTTCATTAAGTCACACATGCTAGCCACACAGGCTTTATCATTATCATATCCTAACTGATCAGGTGGTCTGCGTATCCCGTTTCCCATCCCTAATATACGGTCTCGGGTAAAACATGAATGCAATGCAAATGAAAATGCATGAATAACAATAGCACATCCTGGGTGACACAATATCCTTGTACATTCGGCTAACGTTGTAAATATCAACATCTTTTCTGTATACCTCAATAAGGACTTAGGAACATATTTAGACATGTTTTTAACATAGGAATCAATAACATGAATATTCTTAACTACTAGGAGTAGAATAAATTATGGAGCAATATCACAGTTACGTTTCGTTACATGGAACATGCCAAAAGAAAAAAATAATTTGTCTTAACATACCTTGAGTAATTTCCCCTTCGATAGCTATTACAAATTCCACACGACGCCATGAAGTCAAATCTGTATTCCGAACATTAACATCTGATGGGGAGGTTTCAACTCCAATACCGTGATTACTAAAACTTTATTAGAAGCGCTTGACACCAACTCCTATATAAAAATCATCTGTTGGACATCAATCATCATGCGACCCTTGTTAAAAGGGACTTGAAGTGGCGATGGTTCAATTTGGTGATAAGCACCCCTAATGACTAACTTTTGATATCTTAATGTAGTTTAGACTTGGTGGCTAAGAGTAATAGGTGATCCACATTAACTTTTGCAGTAATCTCATGACTTAGTCATTAGGTATTTTACATTCTAGAAAATTCATTTCTTATATTAAATAATTCTAACCATTTATTACCTTAGCACTTAAGTAATCTATGAATTAAATATAGGATAATGTAATATAATGAACTTGGTTTTTGAATATATGAAATCTGTAGAAGTTAAGTTACTTAATGGCTGCCACTTCAACTTATTAGGGTGCCTACGATCCCACGGCTGCCACCTATTAAATAATAAAGCCTTAGCCATTAGGTAATTTAATCTTAAGGCTACACGTCCAATCCCACCAAATAATGTCGCTCCATTAATAAATAATCACCCCATAATTAATCAATTACACACATAATTAATTCTGAATCCCACTTCATTTAAATCCTAATAACTCATAAGACCTTCGTATACTCAATGTCATAATTCTTGTAATATGACACTAGTCCATAACTTCTTTGTGCACGCACTAAATTTATTTCCGCTCCCCGTCGTCACACTTGTTGTATCCAAAATTACTTCGGGATTTTATCCTTTTATATGCTAAACTCTTTATTAGCATACGTAAACGTGAATTTTTTTCCATGGGTCTATTTACACACGCTTAGCGATTCTACATACGCCTAGCGATTTAAACCGTGATATTGCTCTATAATTTATTCTACTCCTAGTAGTTAAGAATATTCATGTTATTGATTCCTATGCTAAAAGCATGTCTAAATATGTTCCTAAATCCTTATTGAGTTATATAGGAGAAATGTTGAACATTCCTAATGTTACCCGAAGACTATGATAATAGCATGTCTAAATATGTTTCCAAGACCCTATTGAGACATATGGAAAAAATATTGATATTCACAGTGTTAGCCAAAGGTACAAGGATATTGCGTCACCCATGATGTGCTATTATCATTCATGCATTTTCATTCGCATTGTATTCATGTCTTACCCTGGACCATATATTGGGGATGGGAAACGGGATACACAGACCACCTAATCAGCTGAGATATGGTAATGATTACGCCCGCAGAGGCCGAAATGATATGATGCCCACATAGGCTGTTATGAAAAGGAAGATGTCTGATGAAGGTCCAAACTATATATATATATATATATATATATATATATATATATATATATATATATATATATATATGTTATGGGGAGGAAGATGTACAATGAGGCCAATATTTATATGTATACCGCATTTGCATTGTGCATAACATTTAGGCATATGTATTAGGGCCCTCAGAGGCATTTACTGCTGGTCAGCTGTTTCTGTTTCAGTTGTTGTTATATCCCTGTTATATTATTGTTCATGTCTAACATACTCAGTATATCAGTCGTATTGACGTCCCTTTTGTCGAGGGATGCTGCATTTCATGCCCGCAGGTTCACGTAGACAAGGCGACGATTTACATTAGTAGGTTGTGAATTCAGCGGATTTTGGAGCACTCCCCTTATTTCGTAGTATCGGTCTAATTTTGGTACGGTATATTTTTTCTTGTATATACGGGTATGGCGGGGCCCTGTCCTGACCTTTGGTTGTTGTGTACTCTTTAGAGGCTTATAGACATGTATCCTGTGTGTAGTTGTTATGTATGGTCTTGTCGGCCTTTGGGTATGTATGTATATATATATAATATATATATATATATATATATAAGATGGTTATCCGACTTTATATAGTCCTTTTTCAGCTTAGTCCGTGTTTAATTATGAATAGGTGTTGACTGTATAGTTAGTGCTACCCGGCAAGTGGGATCCAGGTACCCGTCGTGGCCCTCCGGTTTGGGTCGTGACATAACTTTAAGTATTTCAACACTTCTATCTGATAAATGCTTTACTTTTTACACCCATTTACAAGGTAAAAATTTTTTCCCTTAGGCAATTCAACTACATCCCATGTGTGATTATCTTGTAGGGATTTGATTTCTAAATATATGGCTTCCTTCCAACCTGAATGTTGATAAAGTTGAGTAAAATTTATAGGTTCACTGAGTGTGGAAAGAGAACTTAGAATATGTTCGTTATTGAGAGAAAGAGAAGAAAATGAGAAGTCACTGGGTGGTTCTGAGCGGGCAAAATAGGCTTTATCTAAATCAGTTAACACAAGGCTATTAAAAATATAGTCATTCAAATAAACTGGTTTAGGAGATATCATGCCTGGTTTCCTTGTTGCATCTGATGGTATATGGTTAGGTGCAGTGATAAGAGGAGGAAGTGAGTTTGGTGTATTAGATTGTAGGTTAGTATTGTCCATATTCAGATTAGGAGAAGTTTAGGTACTGTGATTTGAGGATGAAGTAGAGCTAGGACTGGGTTGAGATGGATCGAAAGAACTAGAAGGTAAGGAATGTTGTATTTCTAATATGGTTAAGTCTGATAAGGAAGATGGTGTAGGCTGGTAAGTTGTATCTTGGAGGATTTGGATATTTGGAAAGATGGTATTATCTATGGCATTAGATATGACAAAAGGGAAATAGTCTTCATGTAACTTCACATCTCTGGACACAACAATTTTCCTTGTGTCCAGCTCCAGCAACTTTTAACCCTTTTGATGCAATAGATATCCCAACATTACACAAGCTTTAGACCTTTGATAAAACTTACTTCTTCCTTGACTCGGAGTAGATACATAAAAGAGACACCCAAAATTCCTCAAATGATCATATTGAGGTTGTTGTTGAAAAAGGACCTCATATGGTGTTTTTCCATTCAATGCATTAGAGGGAAGTTTGTTTATGATATAAGTTGCAGTGAGAATAGACTCACCGTAGTATGACATATATATTTTTGATTGAAACATCAGACCCTTTGCAATTTCCAACAAGTGTCTATGTTTCCTTTCAACAATTCTATTTTGTTGAGAGGTTGTTACACAGGATACTTGGTGAATGATTCCCTGTGAGGCAAGAAATGTTGCCTCTTGTGTTCCTTTGCCTAACCCCAATGAATTATCAGACTTGATCATTATAACCTTAACACCAAATTGCCTTTCCACCATAGACAGAAAGGTTTTAAGAACAGGAAAATCATACTTTTGATACTCAATAAGAAAGTCCATGTAGCTCTACTATAGTCATCAACTATAGTGAGAAAGTATCTGAAACTATTGTAAGTACTAGATTTATAAGGTCCCCGTGTATCAATATGTATTAGATCAAACACATTCTTGGACCGATAGCACTGACAGAAAAAGAGAGTCTAGTTTTCTTGGCTTTAGGACAATTATCACATATAAAATCAGAATCAGACTTACAATGAAGAATATTTAAATGTTTCATTGTTGAAAAAGGAAGGTGACCCAACCTTACATGCCAAAGCTTTACATTGGGAATAACATTAACATGTACTGACTTAGAAACTGAAACAGACTTTGAAGTGGAATTTCTTCCTTTTGGAAATGAAAATCATTATCATTGAATAAACTCTTAGACTTAAGACTAGTGGGTTCCAACAGGTAAATCCCTTCTCTAACTTTACCAAAAGCTTGAGAATTCTTCATTGCAAGGCTCTACAACAGACACCCACTATATATAAATAGGACATCATATTTGAATTATACACAATATTTATGCACAGAAAACAAATTGTACTTAAAATATGGTAGATGAAAAACTCCTATCAAAACATGACCTAGCAAAATAGAAATACTTCTTGTATGAGTAATACTTACCTTAAAAGAATTAGGCAAACTAATGTTCAAAGGCATATGAAGTGAAATTAGAAACAAGAAAGAATAAGGATCATAACACATGTGTTCTAAGGCACCTAAATCAATTATCCAGGTGTCTGATTACATACTAGTAAAAACTTATCCACAATATTTAAGAATATGAGTATCGAGTGTTCACGGAAATACGAGGTGGCATAAAACCCTCGCTCGTTCGAAAATAAGCCATATCACATGCCATTGAGAGTTGTATATATTGAAGTTTGCAAGCTAAAGCATGATATGGGCATTGGACTGATAAGATCTACAAATTCTTTGTGCGACACGTTATAACTTTAAAACATGTTAAATAAGAATATCTTGTTAAAAGCAAGTGACGACGAGAACTTCAAGACGACTGAAGGGTGATTGCAAGAAATATGAAAATAGTCGATAAGTGCGAACAGAATAGTATGATGAAGTATAGAGGTGGAAGGATTACGACAAAGAATGATAAGAGTGAATGAGATTGTAGTTGTACAAGTTTCACAATGATGTGATTACTCTGGAACAGTATATGGACTAATGATAGAGAAGGGACAATAATGACCCTTCGTCTATAGATGCAAGACCTCTGATGTCCCGGAGGTTAGCCTGAGGAGTACATTAAAGACAAGAGACCCCTCACCGTAAGGTAACTTGAAATACAAGTGTAAAGGTCGGATGGTTGAAGCAATTGGTTGATGGAATACCTAATTATGATTAGACAAGGACACTCGGAAGAGTCATCAAATCATGTAACGACATGAATTGGAGCTAAACGTGCAAAGTATCAGTTTTGCAACATATGTAGTTGTGACTCTTAGAAAGTACATAAATAGAAGTGACAGTGTGTAAATCTTGATATAAGCATATAAAGGATTATAAAAGGGGGCCAATGATCCTAAAGATGTAAGGTAAGAAATTAAAGAGATATGTTAAGAGATAATGATATTAGAACGAAGATGAAGTGACAGATGAATAAAGACGATTATGAGCATTCTTAATTGAATAAAGTTTCTTCGAGGCAGACAATGTAATGGGCTTACATCTTAACTAGACCGAAGAATTCCTTTTTGTCTCCAAAGCGCCATTGGTGGAAAGTTTTAGCCATGAGGCAAGTGAAGAAGTTGTAAAACAACATCATGTAATGTCGAAATCTTCAAGATCTTGTACCTACCCAATGAGGGAATAGGTTAACGACTCGCCCTTTATAGGATATGAGCATCGAGGATTGGAATTTGGAGCAATGTTTGAGAATTACAGATATATACCAGAATGTTTCATGATGAATGAGATTGTGATATTGGAGCGAGGAATGAACAAGTGTAAAAAAGGAACAAGGAAAAGAAGTTAGTTATAATTATAAGTAATGAGAAAAGTACAAATGTGTATCATATATATAACAAGAATTGTGATAAGAGAAAGCCATTTACGCTGCCTCCTTTCATATGTTTGAATACGGGGATTTGTCCAGAATTTGCGAAAGATTCTCTTCCGGTTGTTGCCAACGGAGATCCCCCATTCCGAAAGGCTACTAGGTCAGTCGTGCAATTTGGATATGAAGCACTATTGGGTATACCATGGCTCCAACCAGGTGATTCATGACAGGGCGGTTGCAATGGTAAGAGTCGTTGCCGATGAGTTCAAGCTGCCAGAGTCTTCGATAAGAAAGAGGCGTATGAGATCTTTCTAGTTCTTGAACTAGCCTTCCCCAGCGCTCGTACAAAGAATATTTTGTTGAGAAACATTCCTGAATTCCGCGTTAATGAAACTTTTCGCATGAATCTTTCACAAAATTTCAAACTAATACTAATATTATCAACTAATCAAAATGCCGTTTTCCTAATCAAAAGATAGGAGAGCCACTACTAGCTTTTAGTCTTAAGCAGGCAGCGGCGGTCGGCGGGCCTACTTTCCACTTTGTTATGATGGAGCCGAGGGTTTTGAGATCGGTTCTGACGTCGAACATGTTTTCGACCCAAAAAGCTCCACAGAGCTGTCGTATGTCTTCCTTTCTGGTCTCGTATGGGGAGTAAGTTAAGCCATTCCACGAAATAAAGGAGTGAGTAGTTGATGGTCAGACTGAAGTTGACCTGTCATGGACTCCTTACAGCACACTTCCCCACCAGGCAGGCGGCGATGGGTCATAACGCACTCTTCGCACAACAAATCCACTTTGAAGTTGACAAGCTATGGAACTTGGGTGTGGGTCTTTTGTCAAAATTGTTTACTGGGAAAGATCAAACCATGGGAACAAATCTACCTGAAGCAAATAGGACAGACGGGCGAGAACGCAACATGGGAGAAGGGGGCAGAACTACACACTTTCGTGTTCAGAGCATTGTCCGAGTGAGTAGGCAGTGCTTAAAAGATGTCAGATCAAGTAGGTGTGAATCCTACTTCGGGTTCAAATTTGATAAAATGATATTTGAACCAGGGCGGGTTGAGGAAGCCCTATATAGTCTATTTTTTCATGGGTGTCGTCTTCCTTTATGCTTTCCTTAAATCTGTACCCCATCGGTCGTCCCTTTATTCAATATGTTCTTCGGTCTCCGCTTTTAGGGGCGGGAGTGCTTGGTCGCTGGGGGTTCCTTTTCCTCAACCAATTCGGTTGTGTCAGCATGAGCTTGAGCTCAACCAGCCATTGATAATCACTACTTTTTTGGTTCCTAATCGGGATGGAGCCTTCGGAGTCGGTGATCTGTTCAGCCTAAGATCTTCCCTTTTTACTTGATGAAGGACGGTTTATCCGCCCTTAAGTGGTATTACTAGCCATTCTTGAGGGAATCTGGAGAAATGGAATCTTCATCAAGCGAGGAAAAATAAGGTTCCAATGAGTCAGAGGAAAAAAGCTTCTTCAAAATTTTGTTATCTTTTTTAAGATAGAAAGTCGAATCCTCGGGGAATCCCTTCGCATCCTCGTCCCATTCTTTCCTCAATCACAATAAAAGATATCGATTTCCGTGAGGGAAGCCACTAAATTTAGGGTAAACATTCGAGTTGCCGACCACCTGAGTCCTCTCCAAACCGCATGAGATAATTTCCCATCATACGGCTCACCAACTTCACTTGCCTCTATGGGAGGCCTAATGGTTCTAGAGCCTCTACCTATTGAGTTGAGTTGTATCCCCTCGGGTGTCAAGGTAAAGAAATTTGAACTTACCTACTAAGACTATATGGATTCCAACTGAACTTCAACTTCTACTTGGTTGATTAATTCAGGGGCTGGAACATAATGTTGGACGATCTCCATTTTTGGTTTCGGAGGTAGATCAAAAACCTCATCAAAGGTCACCGAACACGAACATGATATGAAAGATGTTAGACATCGGACCACTTAAACTACTTAGTTAGTGGATAAGTAGCGCCTCAATGGGAGCCTTTTTTCCTCCACGATAGTGTAATACCAAGATGACTTTTGGCATCACCGGAAGGATCGAAACCACATTCGTAGGCCGATAATTTTTCTGGATAGGTCGAACTATTGGAAGAAAAAAGAAAAGGAAGACCGAGTGGGATCAAAGAAACCCATAGTTGGGTGTCCGTTTTAGTGTGATTTACAAAGGCTAGGCTAGGTTTGGTAATATACATGGGGCTGTTGGATGCTTCTGATCAATAGAACATGAAGAGGAGGAAAAAAATGAATTCGCCACTGGGGAATTCACACGAAAGGGATATCACTACTGGCACGGGTTGCGCAGAAATGAGAATTCATCAAAGATCACATGCCTGGAGATGAAAACACGACCTGAAGAGGGATCAAAACAACAAGACCACTCTATTCAGGATGATCGAGAAGGCAAAGTTCAGGAAAGGGATTGACCAGAATGATTGCAACGAGACACACCAACACCACTACTTAGAGGTAGAAAGGGGGGCGGTCGGAGGATGGAGATGAGAACCTTATTTTGATGAAAAGTCTATTCGATATACCCCTAAAGTCTAGTGGTTAGGACACCTCTCTTTCAAGGAGACGGCGGGGATTCGAATTCCCCTGGGGTACGGTACAACGAAAGGTCTAGTCGCATAGCTTCATAATAATTCTACAAAACTTCCGCATAATTTCCTTCGGATTGAGCCGACATCCGTTACGGTCGTCATTCAATTGAAAGAATCTCTGTTCCAGAACCGTATGTGAGATTTTCACCTCATACGACTCCTCCCGTTGGGTGCTTGTTTAAGGCCATAAAGCGCTCGCTTGAGGCGGCAAACAGAGATAGAATAATTTTTGAAGATGAATTATCGGCACCTACTGGTTGGTTTAGTTGGGGTTTGCCGATTATCTCCCTTAGCTCATTTTTAGGCAGACTTTCTGCTTTCTATCTGTCTACAAGCGGAAGGCGTTAATGCGCCATAACGACGTGCGTTAGAGCGTTATGATTGCCAATTAAGATATTTTTCTTCTCATGGAGAGTGTGGCATTGCAAACATCATAGATTTGAGGGAATTCATTCAGTTGAGAAGCTCTCGGAAAAAACATCATAGGCAAACTTGGGATTTGCCATCCCATTTGGAAACTTGTTTTCCCGGCAAGAATAATATGAGTTCCCTCTGCTGGAAAGCCGGAATTAGCTCTATGTGGAAAAGTTTCTTATTGCGAAATGAATGACATTCTAGAAGCTCTCCACTATTCAACATAGAGAAAGGAAGATGCGCTAATTCTACCCCGCCAAGATGCGAAGCGCAATCGTTAAGTTAAACATAATCCTCCTAACATGCAGCCAAAGATGGGTCCTTTCTTTTAATGTTGCCAATTCCCATAATATTTTTTTTCAAGGTTGAGCTTGTTCAATTGAAGCTAATGCTATGTTGCCCTTCCCTTGTTCAAGAGAAAGGTCTCAGTTGCTGATCAAGCTAATAAAGACTAAAAAAGGCTCCTCCTTAGAATTAACGAGATCTAGAGTCTCCCGATTGAGTTTCAACTATTGGTAAGGCGGTCATACTTCCTTCACCTAAACTAGAACTTAATTTAGCGGCTTCAGGTAATGTTGCCGCATATTCCCATACTATAGAATAGGTTCTAGCTTTCACTTTTATCGAGGAGAATTAAAAGGAGCTCAGCCTCCTACAGGTCCCTTCATTCCCTCTACCTTACACGGACAACAAAGACTATAGGGAAACCTTTCACCACACCATATGATTCTTTCACGGATCATCAATATTATACCGAGGGCGTATTGAGAGTATACCGAATCAGTTTCTAAAAAGAAGTCAAAAACGAAAAAAGCGAAGGAATCCCATTAGCATGCTAAAACGGATGAAAACCCGCACCAATGCCGCCTCGACCCTCTTTTCCAAGAGGGCCTACTTTTCCAGGATCCCCAAAAATAGGTAGTTTAAGCGCTCCTGGGATTAGGTGAGCCTCTCTTGGTTAACCGAAGGCCCCACTTCTCTTCCCGAGCTCATTCTCTGAACAATCAAAATTTCGTACCTGGTGCATATCTTTCCCCGTTCCTTGAATTAGATTCGAATGAGATGTAATACAAGGCATGTGTGCATTTGTTTGTTTTCAGATACAATTCTGGTTAAATCGGGCATTCCTCAGAGCAAGGAAAGGTTTGGCAAGCTGCTATAAGTTTTCGATGAGATCCTTTAAATGGGGCAAGGAAGGGGAAGAGACAGTGTTAGATACAATCTCTGCCTTTAGCTTAGCTAAAAGGATAAATTCGTTTTGAACAATAGATGTCTTTCACATCCATCTATAACAATGAGAAATTTTTTAATTTCGAAATGGGAGTTCCAAAAAACGTCTTTCTTTATCTTTTTCATATCTGAATGTCTTTGTCGGAGCCACTCTATAAACAAAACAAGCCCTTAGTCAAGAGGTTAGTTACCCTCTTCGGTACCCCAGTTGGTCCTATACATGTGACCCGTCTTTTTTCTATAGTAAGGTTTGTTCAAGAATAAGCCCCATTTTAAGCTTGAACCACGAAAAGTAGTTCGGCTAGCATCAGAATGCTTCTAGCCTTGGAAATGAGTCCTTAAACTGCACAAATTACTTGTTTTTTGAGACCCCGTTATAAGTTCTATCCATATATGGTAGAAGAATGAGTGGCTAGATCATTTGCTTCACTACGGAAGTCACTGAAACAAAGTGATTTCGTTCTCTCTCTTTTATTTTTCGTCGGCGATCACCGTCGCCAAGAATGGCATAGTCGCAAAGCTTTGTCGTGCCATATGTCCGCGTTCCCGAAGGCACCCCTATTTTCCAAGAGGATTCGTTGTTTCCCAAATCCGAAAGAGAGTACTTGGGTTCTCCCAATAACTAAAAAGTGTAGCATGCCTGAATCTAACTATTGCTTCGCTCCTCCACTTATGGAATTGAAAAAGGAAGCTTTTCCAAGCCCAAACAAGAGAAGAGAACCGTCTACTCATACTATCACACCGGAATTATCTAAGTGCTCTCCTTTGTCTCATTATTTATCTCGTAATCATTCGATTCCAAGCAAAGAAAGAAACTTGATAGAAGTCAAAATAGGAAAACCTAAAAATGCAAATTTCATATATGGCAATTCCACTAATATCTCTTCGTTAGTTGGGGGAAAAATCAGCCCGAATCGGATTTTTTGAGAAACGTATCGAGAGTCTTTTATGACCAAAAATTGGATTCTTAATTAAATAATTAGAACTCCCCAATATCTCTTTTGCCAGTCATTTTTTTATCAGCGTAATATCTTTCCCTCAATTATTCTACTGGAGGGTGCTTCTCAGCTAGAGTTAGGGGTGGGGTCGAACAGTTGGTTAGACTAGGCCAGTTAGAACCTAAAAGAGTGATTCAGTCGATATAGAGGTGCGCTGGTAGAAATTTGATATCTTTTTTTCCGCCTCAGCAGCGGCGGCATCTGTCTTTGTTGTTAAGTCATTTTGCTCTCGTATTGCGGGTTTTCCACTTTGCATGCCGGGGCGATAGGCGCGCCGCAATCTGTTAACCTACTTCAACAAAAATAGCCTGATCGCACCCAGGGAAAACGAAGATGTACAAGACCTGCTCCGAAATGGACTGTAATTCAAGTTTCCTTATCTCACTTAACTTGATTGAATCCATTATGGATGTCAATGCTTGAACTAATTGATCGAACTACCAAAAGAAAATAGAATGGACTAGAAATGGGTTCAGAGGATATGATTGTGGGAACGAGTAAAAGGTTCAGCGGAAACAATCAGATTATCGATCGACGATCAAAAAACTCTGACTATGCATTGGCACTAGGCCTGGGCATGGATTCTTCTTTGATTGAAGGAACGGGACAGAAGAGAATTGCTTTATCAAGTAGAAAAATGTTATTTTCCCCCCACCACCCTACAGATCTCAATGACGCGATGGGAACCACGGGTATCGAATCCAGAATAAAGGGCTTTTCGCGCCTCTTTTTCCTTATAGTCAAGAGAGTTTCTTCTTCTACCAAGACATTTACCGAGGAAGCGTCCCTAAGTCGGGGAGTTCCGTTCCTTTCCTGCCAAAGTAGCCAAAGCTCCGGGTTAGCGGTGCCGAGGTAGGTCAAATCCCAAGTTTGTCTATGATGTTTTTTCCGGAATCTCTAGGATTCCCGTTTTCACTAGTCTAAGTGCCCCGAGATCCAGAAAGGGAGGAAGGAATTCTATTCTTTACATTTTCGTAGATGAAAGATACAGGGAATCAATTCAATTAGATGTGATTTAAGAGTATCCATTAACTATAGTCTAAAAGCCTTCCTCCCTTTCTTCCCATGTTCCGGAGATAGATATAGCTGGACAAGGGCTTATACTGCTCGCCTTTGTTTGATATGTTCAATTCGCTTTTGCGCTTTTCGGATCACACCGCCAAGGAGAAGGACAAATAATTTTTTTATTGTCTTTATAATATTCATACTGGTTTTTATCGTCTTTATTTTATGCATAGATTCTAAAAATTCCAATCCAATGACAAGCAAAAGACGAAGCACCGAACGCCCTGGCTTTCTTTTTAGTTTTCCAATCTTTTGTCCTTCATTCTTGCAAATGCAAATCATAGATGACCTAGTGGCATTTATGCTAGACTTTTATCCAGTTGTATTGGAAGCAGGAGGAGGTTCTTCTTAGACCATGAATGGGAGTTAACCGCAATGACATATGCACTTTAAATTCGATGACATTATCTATAGAGTGCTCAAGATTGAAATACTACAAACTATAAGAGTTTCCAGCACACCGGTTAGTAAGTAGAGCTAAGTTGACAACATAGTCATGCACCGCAAGAGGATTGAACTATTATAGAGACTAAGGAAAAAGTTGATCCAAGGAATGTATCAGTTATCCAAGTAGAAATCTTATTAATGAATTTCGACTAGGGCTCTGCAGAGTCATCCTACGTAGTGGAATATAAGGAATGTCGGGACAAAAATCCCATTTTTAGGGAAAATAGTAAGGGTATTTTAGGAAAAGAAAATCACAACCTTCGAGCTTAATAGGAGAGGGACCCTCAAGTGGCAGGGCCAATTGTATAATCCCAATGTAGCAGAGCTATGTGGCCAAATTATGACTGAGGTATATTATTCTCACTATTTTATACATCGATGATCTATTGAGGGACATCATGATGTTAAACGGATGTGTCAACAGAATGATATAAGAAAGAGCTTTATAGAGGTTATAACCTGGGAAATAAAAGTTAGCATGTAATGAATGAGCACCCGAAGCTCAGTGAGCTAGCTTAGGACATTGAGAACCGATGTGACAATGGAAAATAACTAAAATAGATTGTTACTATGAACTACCTATACGGTCAAGGACTAAACAAGATTGTAGTTTAAGGAAATTGTTTGCCTTCCTGATGTCTCTGGTTCTATAACAAGAATGCTTAACTCACAACTAAGTTTTAAAGATTGTTTCGAAAAGGGTTTCTTTTGGGCACTCGGGGTATCCCCTCTCAGACAGATAGACAAATCAAACATATGATTCAGATGCTTGGGGATATACTATAAACTTACACATTGAATTCCAAATAAAGTAGGTATGACCACCTACCTCTTAGTAAGTTTGCGTACAACAATATTTATCATGCTAAGCATCAAAATAATATCGTATGGGGCTCTATATGAGCAAAGATGTAAAACTCATACCGAAAGGGGTAGAAGTAATTAAACCAGATTTAATGATATATGACTTAATACACCAAGTCATAAAGAGGATGAAGTTATTTAAGAACAAACGTGAAAGGCTCAGAGTCAATAGAAAGTCATATCCAGATATAACGACGGGACTTAGAGTTCCAAGTTGGATTTTGGATAATTTTTAAGAAGTTCACCAATGAGGGACCTGATAAGATTTGGGAAGAAAATGAGACCCTAGCTACGATATATTGCATCGTATCGCATCATTCAATGAATAGACCAAATGGCATATAAATTGGATATGCCTCAAAAGTTAAAGCTTATCCATCCAATTTTCTATGTTCCGATGATAAGAAGGTATGTTTGGGAAATCTTTCTCGGCTCATACCCACTGATAATGTATAAGTTATAAAGGACCTATCATATGAAGAAATTTCCATTACCTTTCCCAGATCAACAAATCCACAAGTTATGTACTAAAGACAATATCCTCCGTTAAAAGGTTGTATGGAAAAGAAAGAATGCAAAAGAAATGATGTACAAAGAAGAAGAAGAGATGAAGTATAAAGTACAGTCAATAGTTTTAAGCTAAAAGTTCTCGCGACTATGCTTTGATTATGATTCTCCTTGTCATAATGTAAAATTTGATACAAACCCTTCATTTTTATAATTAGCCGATAATCTTAGCAAAGAATAGCATGACTAAGAACTGATGTATCATGTGAGGTCTTATTTTATGTGTGTTATATTGTATGGCCATACAAGGCAAGCTTAGATATCTTCTGCCTGGTTACAGAGGTTCAGATAGTTCTATTTATAGAGGAAACTCTGTCGAAATTTTTAACAATCCTAAGAGTTAAAATCTTTAGGTTATGCTGCCTCTACATTCGAAGACGAATGTTCCTAAGAGGGAAGGATGTTACAACCCGTGTTTTCATGCATTGTTGTTACCATAATATTAGCTAGCATAGGCTCAAAAGTAAGGTCCCTCCAATTAACTAATAAAGGTTTACGGATGTGTTGAGTAAGTCTCGAGAAGGTTTGAGACTAATCGGATCAACGGAAGTAAGTTTTGACGAAAGTTCAAAAATATGCCAATGTCTGAGGCACTATGTGAATCCCAAAGCACAACCTGCGACTTGTAGAAAGTGTCTATGAGACACAGAGAGGCCACACGACCTGATAGATATTTGGGGGATCTGAGACATGCCCTGGATCATGTCCTGCGAGACGCATGTTGTTCCTGGGAGCCGTAGGACTTGTCGCAGAGCTGAGGCGATAGCCGACTTTCTTGAATTATTTAAGCGGTGAAAGTTCATTTGTTGCTCATTTTCGACCAAGACTCCTCCTTACACTTCTCCCAAACCCTCGTAACATTTAATAAGGGTTTAAAGGTGATTCCAAAGTAAAAACATCCAAATTTCAACATCAAAAGCTAGCTAAGATGGAAAATATCACTTCCATGGTGTTGTAGTGTAAGCAAGGGTTGCTTTGAGCTATGGTATGCTTGGGTTGAATATTGTGGTTGCTTTACAAGGTATGTAAATCATTCTCTTAGTTGTGCTTAAGGTTAATTACATGATTGGATAAGTTGTATGGGTAACTAATCATGAGCTAGAACTTGATACAAGAAAGGGTATGGTTGTCTTGTTGTTATACTGTTTTAAGACTACAATTATAACTTGTTGTGGTTAGAAATTTGAAGGAAACTTAGTTATGATGTATATGACATATGGTGTTTGTCTAAGTGTTGGTATTGATAATGAAATCACAAGCTAAAAAATGAAATGGCTAAAAACATATAGAAGTTGTTCTTGTTGTGGTTGACATGTGTTGGGATATTTTGATTGAACTTAAGCTTGGTGTAAGTATAAAATCTTGTTAGAAATTGGTAAATGATGAGAAGAAGCTAGAAAGAGTCAAAGATGTGGTTTAGACTTTAAGTTGCCATTATTAAAGAGTAAGGAAGATCTAAGCGTTCAATGAAATGTCGAAGTGAATTGATCTTTTGGTAATCAATATAAACTTGAGCAGAATCATCTTTATTACATATGTTGTCTTTCGTAGAGCATATGAGGCATTGTGAGTTAACGATTGACCAAATGACAAGATATGTAAGACTTACCCTTTCTTTCTTTTTGGCATGATCTTATGATTAACATGTAATGAAACATCTTAAGCGTTAAACCTATGCTTGTTCTTTGTTCTTGAAATATTTCATGTATTTTGTCTGTCCCTTGTTAGGAGTACCCTCCACACCTTTATGATATCTCTTGTTCTTTCCCTTATCGGAAGTACTTTCCTCACTCTATAATACCTCTACTATGTTGACATATTATAGTTCTTTGTTGGTTTCTTCTTTCTTTAGTGTCCATTCTTATTGTTATGTTGACTTATAATATCGGGCATTCTGCTTATCTCATGCTAGTCTTAGATGATGGAGGGCCTCCAGCGTAAGCATGCCGAGGAGCGGGAGAAGTGGCTCGAATATTAGAAGATGCAAGAGCGTTTCTCAGATTTGTAGGCGCAATCAGTGGCCACAGAAGAGTTGAAAGCAAAGTTGGCTCAGTCGGAGCAGGATAAGAGGATTCACAATGAGGCAGCCATGTTTCATGTAGAGCTTGCAGAACTGCAGAAGAAATGGGCTGCTGAAAGGTTTCAGACTCTGGAAGAAGAGATGCATGTGTGTGTAAAGGAAAAGGTTGATGTAGAGAAAACCCAAGCCCTTCTTGAGAAAAGGCTTCAGGCCCAAATGGCCTGGAACAAACAACATGTTTAAGTCAACAAACATATTTTTGACACCAATGCTTTCCTCTAAGTAACCTATAAAAGAGTTGGCTAGGCTCGGCAGATGTAGACGCCCAAATACAGAAGTTAAAGATGCGATTTGCCATCGCGAAGGCTCATGTTATGTACCTTGCCTGCAGGGTTGCTCTTCAAGAGCTCGGGGCGAGATAGCAAATATTGAAGCCCAGTTCGTTATTGCTCTGTCTATAAAAGAGACTACATTCAAAGCTTTGCCTATTCAGCCCCCGGTTGAGGACCCTGCCCAGGCTTCTAATAGTGAGGGATGGCCATTAGAGAAGAAGGATAATGAGGAAGCCCTGGAAGAGATTGGAGAACAACCCCACGAGGCCCCGACTGATAGAAACGCGGTTAAGCTTGAAAAATGTCACCGCCGAAGGGGGTCCTTCCAGAGGTCAGCCTGTCCTTCCTTACTTGAAAGCTCCCAAACCCTCCGAGGCTGATGGACCCGAGGCTTCAGCTGATGCCGCTAATTCTTGAGTATTTCTTTATATATTTTTTGTGTTGATCCCAAGCTCATTTCGATGTTTAGCCATGTTTATGTTGACAAGTACCAACTATTTTATAAGTATTTTGTGTATCTGAATGCGGATGTTGCCCTTGCTTTTGGGTTTGTATATATATAGTTAGGTGTTTTTACGAGATCATCTATCGTATGTTTATAATGTCTTCTTGTATTATGATCTAAAGTTAATTGTCTTTACTGAATCCTTGCGACAATGTGTTCATTGCCTATTACTCTTGTTTTGTTGCTATTCTTTGTGGACCGGGTGTAGGAACTATCCGGTCCTTTGAGGGGGAGCACTTTAACCATAGGGATCCTTCCACCCTAGGATCCCTTTATCTAGACTATGCTCCATATTATTTCGGATGCATGTGTTTAGACACCACGATTGCTTTATTTTCTTACTTTTAGAGATGATATTTTGTAAAATTGCTTTTTCCAATATGGGCATATTACTTCTGGACGTTTATTTTATGACCAGGAATTATACTCGTCTGATTCATAATAAAATGAGGGGCCCTCTTTGTTCGACATTGATGAGAAGGACGTCTCGATCTCATCTTTTTTTGGAATAAGATTTATGTTTCCTTCACGCTCTGAGGATCGCATGTCATGTCGTGTATTCTAGGTGGATATTTTTGGGTATGGAAGGATGCATTTGTAGCAACAAATTTAGAGTATAACCGATGCGGCTTGAGCTTTTTTTATTCATAAAGGTAAGTCGTAAAGCCCATGTATATTTATAGTTGTGAACAAAAAAGGAACAAAAAGTAGCAGCTTCAGACAGTACGGAAGGAGCTTCCGGTTCTTAATGCAGAGTTCTAGACGCGCTCATAAGTGTTATACATTTTACGATCGTTGCCTCATTAAAAACCTTACCGGTAAAACCTTATTAGGAAAAAACTCGATCAAGGAAAAGAGTGTTTCACATATTTTTTTTATTCTTGTGTGCTTCCGATTGGGGCAGATTCTTCCTTCAGCTAGTCCCAACACTACGACCAGAATGTTTAAAAGAAAAAAATAGAAAAATATAGGTAAATGACTCATATCTATTCCACTCAAGGTTGTACAGTGGTGGCGAAGTCGTGTGAAAAATTCGGCAGGCCTCGTGAGCGTATTGTCGAGCGAAGTTGATACGTTAGGTCATTCTCACTTATTTCCAAAAACCATTCAGATAGTCGGCTCGTAAAGTTTTCACTCAGCAGAGACGCTTGTAGTGAGGTGGTTGTGACCACCGTCACTGGGTCACATTAGAAATACGGTCGCTACTTTCGACTTGCTAAGGTCCAAGACCAATTTCTCCACGCCCGAATACCAGGATTTCACCTCGTCAGTATTTTGCTGGCATAATAGATGGGAAGTTGTCTTTCTTCTTCCTCTCATACCAACGTGATGGTAATCGAAACTACCGAAATTATCACGTAAATGAACAAGTGCTCTCCTTCTTTTGGTTTTGCCATTACGTGAGGGCTTGATAAATATGCTTAGAGATCTTGTTGGCTTTGGTGATATTTTTCCATCCACCTAAACCTATTGTCCTTCTTCATTAAATTAAAAAGTTCATGGCACCGGTCCAAAGATCGGGACATGAATCTTCTAGGGCAACGAATTTTCCTTTCAACCTTTACACCATTTTGACATTGCCAAGTATGTCCGACATTTCTTTAATAGCCTTGACTTTATTAGGATTCATCTCAATAACTCGGTTGGATACAAGGAAACCCAGGAACTAACCCCACGTGACCCCAAAGGCATATTTCTCCAGGTTCAGCTTCATATTGTGTCGACAAAGGACGTCGAAGGTTTCTTACAAAGAGGATAAATGAGTTTCTACTTCTCGGGACTTGACCAATATGTCATCTATATAGAATTCCATGGACTTGCCGATCTGTCCTTGGAACATCATGTTTACTAACCTTTGATAGGTCGTCCCTACATTATAACAGAAATTACCGTGATTGGTCATGAATAAAGTCTTCTCTTGATCCTCTGGCTGCAAACTGATCTGGTTATAATTTTAATATGCATCCAAGAAGTTGAGTAGCTTGTGTCCTGCCATGGCGTCCATTATTTGATCAATATGCGGCAATGGAAAGGATTCTCTAAGACATGCTTCATTTAAATCCTTGAAATCGACATACATCCTGAATTTGTTGACCTTTTGGAGGACCACCACCACGTTTTCAACCAATCTGGATTTACCACTATTTGCACTAACCCTATGTTGAGCAAACATGTCACTTCTTCTTTGACAAATTGATCCTTGATGGCGCGGATATCGGTCTTCTCCTTTGTTTTATGGGGGTTGGGGCATGATTGGGATCAAAGCTTATCTTGTGTGTAGCCAACTATGGGGGGAACCCTATTATATCCAGGTGAGACCAAGCAAATCAATCAGAGTTAGATTTTAAGGAACTTAGAAATGTGTTCCTGAGCCCAGGTGAAAGTCCCGAGCCTAGCTATACCTTCTTTTTGGGATATTCTTCGAAAAGCATCACGTTCTCAAGCTCTTCTACTATTGAGTTTGCGGTGTCCTTGTATTCTTGGATAGTGAAACTCATTAGGAGGGCCTAGTCTTGGGATCTTGGTTTTGATGCAGCTCTGTCCGTAAGTTGTTCCTTCTTTCTTTTAGACTGTCGTGTGAATCTGGCATCTGTGATTGTTATTTGTCAAGCTTGTGTTTCCAAAATGTTGTTACCATCAAGGCTTCCCTCTCTCGGGTTGTGCTTTGGTCCCCCTGATCTCCCCAACCCCCAAGGAGCAGGGAATTTAACATTTTGATAAAAGGTGGAGGGGACTGCTCTCATTGAGTGTATCCACAGTCTTCCCAATATCACATTATACGTCATGTCACCAGACATGACGTCAAAAGTCGTGTATTACTTTATGTCGTCGGCATGAACCGACAGTTCAATCTCTACCCGAGTTAACTCACTTGACATATTAAAACCTACCAGTACTTTGTTTATCAGGATGATTGATACGTCCGCCCTCATTTCTTTCAGAACACGGAGTTGGACAATGTTTGATGAACTTCCTTCATCAATTAATACATGTTTAATAAAATAATTTATAATTTGAATGGATATTACCAGGGTATCAATATGAGGTGGGGCAAGGCCCGTGCAGTTATTTCTAGAGAAGGAAATGTCTCTACTTTCTACTGCCTCATGGGTGCGGCTCATGGTTGTGATAGAGATTTTGGACATCCTGAGCGATGTGTATGTGATTTTGTTTACCATCTCTCTCTCGAAGATCATGTTAATAGTTTGCATAGGTTGAGGCATTTTGTTCGGTTTCTGTTCGAGGCTTCGGCTCAAGTTGAGCTTTGCCCGGTCATTGATGTATTCTTTCAAGTTCCCTGCTCTCAGTAGTTGAGCCACCTTGATCCTTATATTGGCACAATCCTCCATGGTGTGCCCGTGCATGCAATGAAAGTGACACCATAACCCAGCTCTTATCTGGATTCATTCGCATTTCTTCTGGGAAACTAGTTTCCTTCGTTTTTTTCATCACTGCAACTAGCTCTGCCATATTTATATTAAAATTAGGGTTTGACAAATTTGGAGGTCTAATTCCCTTTGACGTTAATCCTTCGAAACGTGGGTGCCCTCCCAATAAGGCCCCAACTATTTTTGTTATTTCCCTGGCTTATTCCTTGACTATGGAATATGCGAGCATCGTACGGCTCAAATTGTACCCTATGGATTGTCGTACTTGCACTAAACCATTGATCCGACCTTTTTGTAAGGTGGCCACCCACCTCTATCAATGCTGCTATCCATTGATCCTCCTCGTTATGCATATTGGCCATGCTGCTTTATGGCAAAAACATCATGTTTGTGCATTTCAACCTTCTGGGCTCCCGTGTGAGCCTTAACAAAAGCATCTGCAAGAATAGCAAAAGAGTCAATAGAATTTTCAGGCAAATAAGTGTACTAGGAGAGTGCTCCATTTATGAATTTATGATTGAATTTCTCTAGCATAACGAATTCAATCTTGTGTTGTTTTAGATCACACCCGGTGATAACTGCTTAAAAAGTTATCACGTGCTCCTCGGGATCTGTGGTCCCATCATACTTAGATATGTCAAGCATTTTAAACCTTCTTAGGATGGGGACTGGGGTCGCGCTCTTCGAATACGGCAATACCCCATATTTCTAGGCTCATGCGCCTTTCACTACAGGCGGTGCTCTTAGTATCTGGTTCATCTGCTCATTCATTTCCCTCTCGACCCTGAGGAGCCCCTCCGTGAATATTTCCATCCATTCTTTTGCTCCGTCGACCTCCCTTTCTTTAATTTGTGGTACTTCAGAGGTTTTTTCCACATTTTTATTTGACGCTAGAGTCCCATAACCCTCTTCATGTGCTGCATCATTTCGTTATGTGCCTTGAGTGTGGCTATGACCATGTCATTTGTCATGGAACCTCTTTTTTTGACGCGTATTTGTCTTCTCATCTGAGATTTGGCTCGGCCCTTTCTTTCGAGTGTGCGCTTTGAGGCCTTTCTGCTTTCTCGGCGCTCAAAATGCCCCGCTCCACTCCTCGCTAGGTTGCCTTCTTGGAATCTCATTTATGCTGCTCCTCTACTCCCGTATGAATTCTTTGTTATGCATCGACACCAGTATCTCTTCCAGGTCTGCTATGCCTCGTGCGTTAACTAGTACCAGAGTGTTCTCGAGTCCATGTGATCCATGTGAGATGTTGCTTTACCCTGACATGCTTAGTTAAGTACTGTGATCATGCTTGGTTTTTAAAGGAGATCTGCTACGAATCAGGACAACACCACAGCTGTCTATCCCCACAGACGACGCCAAACTATTTTCCGATAAAAATGGATCTAACCAAAAAATCAATTAGCCATTTGTTTTATTAGGTTTTGAAGACAAGTGGGTTGTATCCGATCCGAAAAACTCCTTTACGAGTCCTGTTAAAATGATAAATAGTGAATACGGCTGGTAAATAATGTAAGATAAAAAGCAACCAATGATTCAAGAAAAATGTATGTAAAGACCATGGAAGTGCCTTCGATATATTTCTTAGAGAGAAAAGAGAGCTAGGGTTATAAAATGAGCAAGATGCCCATCCTTCCCTCCTAAGTTATCCATATATAATCCAAGGTTGGACTTTTCAAACCATAATGTATGGGTGATGTGACCTCTCTGCCGCTTCAACGTTCATGTATGTTGTGGTGCTCTAATCGAGACTGACATATGTGACCCGTGTTGGTAGGAGAGGGGAACAACGGTAGGGATCGCTCGGGTCCTCCGAGCCCCCGGTCACATGGATTCCCCGGTTGCGCTTTACACCCAATACATTTATACATGCAAAAGAAAAGGTGATTAGTTTAATCTAAAATCATTTGAAGAAAGACATCATCAATATAGGGATAGACAAATTGATAAGAGATTCTTTTGAAATTGTTATAATTAGTGTAGAGTTATGAATAACCAAGTTGATAATTATAGTTCTACTGCTTCCTGACTGACGTTAGAGTTAAACTGAACTCACGTGTGAAAATTCTCATAATATCGATAATTACTTGCCAGGGGAAAAAGGTGCGACTAAAGCAAGATAAAATTGAAGAGAAAAAAAACGACGTAGATATATCTGTCCTTAATTAGTGCTGAGTACCAACAGTACAATTGTAGTACTTCAAAACATGTGTTGGTAGACTTTCTAGAAGGGAAGTACAACATGAAGCTTTAGCCGTAAATTTGCTTAGGTATTTTCTTGACAACTATATTAGATCATTGGTTCTCCTTGTTATTAACTATACGTGATACTTTTATTTTCTTAATTATATTCTTGACACGTCATCTCATATGTGGCCTGATTCTTTTTTTTTCATAAATTAAGCTTGTGATTATATTTTTTGATAATGATGGCGGTGAGATTCGATCTCATGGTTTTTGCCTACTCTGATACTATATTAAAGTGTGTGATCATCTCATCTAAAAGCTTAAGCTAACATACTTTTATTTTCTAAAGTATATTCTTAACACCATCTATCTATCTATCTATCTATCTATCTATCTATTGTTATTCAATTATATGAATTTCATTGATTTTTCCTTGGGGTATTCTTTTTGTTGTTGTTTCTTTCATTTTCTTTTCCTGATAAGATATGAAATTAAAACATAGGCGTATAAATAAATGAGAAAATTAAATATAATAAATTATCTTATTAGTTAAGAAATGAGTGCAAAGGATTCTTGAAGAAGTCTTGATCCTTCAGGAGAAATGGTATTCTGGCACACCCTTCAAAGATCTTAATTCGTATCTTTCAAACACATTTGGCCAAGGAAAGGAAAGGCATTAAATATGAAGCTGTCACAAGGTTAGACAAATACATATTTATATATACATCTAAATAAATTGTTAGATTGAAATCATTGAATTATTTTTGTTATAATCATGGTGTCAGGGCACAGGACATAGCAAGTAATTTTGTCCATCAAGGTTATGACAAATGAAAAGAAATCATCTAATATTTTTTGTTTCTGCTGGAATATGAACCCAAAACCTCATGATTCAACCCACTTCATTGATCATTATGCCATACACTTGGGTGCTAGCATTGAATAATTATTAGTTGTAGAACAAAAAAGCTTTTTATTCCGAATGTTTAATCGGGATAATAGATGAGTTTAGCATATGAATAATCAAGAGATAATAGAAAGCTACCAACCAGCGTTGAGTTTAGCATATGAATAATCAAGAGATAATAGAAAGCTACCAACCAGCGTCTAGAAGGAGGATTGAGTTGCATTAACTTGGGGAGGACAGAGGGGGAGACGGGTACGAAAGCTGTATGATATAAATATTTTTATTGTCAGTCTTTAGTCCCAAATATATGATTGGCTATGGCTGTAATATTTAGTATAAATAATTGCTTAAAAAGTTATCATAGTCGTCGGGACATACTTTCAAAAACAAAATTAGTAAATAGGTTGGTAGACATAGTTTTCAAAAAGGAGTTTCGTAGTAGTTGGTCGTTTGACTTAACTAATTCTTGATGCTGTCAACGACACCTTCGATTTAAATTTGGTGTATCAAACCGATGGTCTTGGTAATTTCATGAGGACACACAATTATCAGAAAAAATGTCTCTAGTATATATCAAATTATAACAATTATTACCTAATTCTACCCAAAGAAATATTTGAAAACAATGTTTCATACATGGTGTTGTTATTCTTTGTTAAGAATATAATTAAGTAAACTAAATGTGTGATCTCTCTCATAGCTAAAGCTTTTAGATGAGATGATCACACAATTCAACATCCTTAACTTTATCCAATAACAAAAATCTAACTACATTTCTTAATTTGATAAATAAACAAAAACCTATATGTGTTTCTCAATTTCTTTTTTTACGTTTAACAACTATTATTTGGTTAACTTATCGAGTTGGTGATTTAGGGTAGAAGTTACGTTTTACTTTATTAGGAAAACGTGGTTAGGCAAATTGTAGAATATATTGTTGGAGACTATCGTAGTAATTATTCAAACTTGTGAGAGTTCGTAGTATCGTACGAATCTAGTAGCTTAGTTGGTTGACTACCTGAACTTGTACTTTGTTGGTGAGAGTTCGAATTCCCACGTTGTAATCTCTTTTCCATTTCCCCTTTCGCTACTCTTACGTAATAAAAGAATAATTTAAAAAAAAAAAGTAATTAATCAAACCTGTGGTTGTTAATTGAATGAACGCAAAAGGCGTTAGTTATTTATGCATCTTCATTATTAAGATATTACTGCTTTAAGCCCTAAGATTCTTATTGTACAGTAGTCATTATCTTGACATATGCAAGCTCCTAATATTTCAATTTTTTTTCTTTGCTCAGCTTGTTTTATGTCCCCTATGTTTCTACCATCTGTTTTTCGTTATAAAAAGAAGCTATGGAAAGTCAATCCTGATGTACTCTTTTTGTGTTTGGTTAGTGATGTTACAAAATATGTTCAAAACTTCTCTACATGAAAACCTATATTTGTAAGATGATATTAATCTCCCATGGGGAGTCTTTTATTAATATTAAGGTATATATAGAGTACAATATTCATCCCTTATACAATAGGAATCATAAGCATATACAAAAGAGGAATCATAGTCTTACCATAATTATATTTACACAATATATGGAAATATTCTAATTATGGGTAGGGAATATATTGTTTCCTATATTTACACGTTTACACACCCCCTCAGTCGGAGCGGGAGGAGGCCGAACGCTGAGACTGGATCTGAAGTCAAGAAATAACTGTCTGGGAAGTTCTTTGGTAAATATGTCTGCATACTAATAGGATGATGGAACATGTAACACTCTGACATGGCCTAACGCAACTTTCTCACGAACGAAGTGTAGGTCTATCTCAATATGTTTGGTTCGCTGATGTTGAACCGGATTATGAGAAAGATAGATGGCAGAGATGTTATCATAATACACAATAGATGCATGACGCAAAGGACACTGAAGTTCTAACAGTAAATTTCTGAGCCAACAAATCTCAGCTACTACATTTGCAACGCCTCTGTACTTTCGGCCTAAACCCTTTGGAGCGAGATAGGGTAGCTTATCGCCGCGGACCAAGAAATCGATTATCCCCTAAGAAAACACAAAAGCCGGAGGTGGAGCGTCAGATCCGGACACCCCGCCTAATCTGCATCCGTATATGAAAGCAACCTGCAGTGCAGAGGGGTATAGGTGCAAACCATAATCAAGAGTGCCCTTAATGTATCGAATGATGCGCGCTTAAGAGCGTGAAATGAAACTCCTGGGGCATGCATGAATAAGCACACCTTTGAACAAAGATAAGTTATGTCTGGCCTGGTGAATGTGAGATACTGAAGTGCACCTGCAAGGCTCCTATACAGAGTAGGATCAGAGACTGGAGCACCATCCATAACACTGAGCTTAGATTTGGAATCAACTGGAGTAGGCACCTCTTTGCAGTTCGTCATCTTAGCCCTGTACACAATCTCTTCTGCATACTTACGCTAACACAAGAACATATGATTGGCAGACCTGGTCACTGATATCCCCAAAAAGTAACTCAGCTTCCCCAAATCAGTCATTGCAAATTCGGACTTGAGTAAGACAATAATCTCATTTTTCAATCCGTCGGAAGAGGCAGTAAGAACAATATCATCCACGTAAAGTAATAAGTAAGCAGTGCTACTACCTCGATGAAAAATGAAAAGTGATGTATCACTCTTGCTGCATACAAACCCAATCTGCAAGATATACCTGGCAAAGCGATCATACCACGCACGGGGGGGCCTGCTTCAGGCCATATAGTGACTTACGGAGACGACACACATAGTGAGGAACTGTTGGATGGGTGAACCCTGGTGGCTGATGCATGTAGACTGTCTCTCGCAGATCCCTATGTAAGAATGCATTTTTTACGTCAAGCTGATGGATCGGCCAGTGTTTGCCCATGGCTATGCTCAAAACTGTGCGGATGGTAGCCGGTTTGACAACCGGGCGGAAGGTCTCACCACAATCAATGCCCTCCTGCTGATTTGTGCCATTAGCCACAAGACGGGCCTTATACCTCTCAAGATCCCCATTATCTCTGAACTTGTGACGAAATAGCCACATACAACGAATGACATTCACCCCCTCAGGTCTAGGTACTAGATCCCACGTGTGTTGTTTAGTTAAAGCATTGAATTCCTCATACATAGCCGCATTCCAATTAGGATCTTGTTTGGCCAATTTTGGGTTCTTTGGAAGTGGAGAGATGGTTTGGGCAGACAAGTTGAAATGGACTTTCGGTTTGAAGATTCCATGCTTTAAACGAGTTTCCATTGGATGGGTAGGGACAGTGGGTGGCGGAGTGGTGTCTGAGATAAGGAGAAGGTGGGGGCGAAGCCGTCGGAGGCGCCGCGACTCCTGGATCGAGAGTCGCGGCGCTAGAAGGTTGACAGGCTTCTATGAAGTTTGAGCCGCAGCCAAAGACAGTGGTCGCTACCGGCGGTGTTTCAAGATTGCTCGAAATCAGCCGCGCTCCTCGAGGCCGCGGCTCACGACGAACAGTGGATGTGAGTTGTTCGATTATGAGGGGAGAGATGGCAGACTCGTCAAGAAATGAGTAGTCCTATTTTTGGAATTTTGGAAGATTCGAAAACGGGAATGTGGTCTCGTTGAATGTGACGTGACGAGATATGTGGATCTGACAAGTCGACAAGTCATAGCATAGATAGCCCCTATGGTTCGGCGGGAATCCTAGAAAGATACATGGAGTGGACCTAGGAGCGAGCTTGTGAGGGGCGGTGGAGCTAAGGTTGGGATAGCACAGACAACCAAAAATCCGTAGATGATCATAAGAGGGGATTCTAAGGTAGAGGATTTCGGTAGGGGTCATATTGTGAAGAGTGCTAGTAGGGAGAATATTTAGAGTGTATTCTGACATTTTAGCAGCATAGACCCAGAAGGGTGGAGGGAGGGAGGCATGAATCAATAGGGTGCGAATCATATTGTTAATAGTGCGGATGATTCTTTCAGCTTTACCGTTTTGTGGTGAGGTGTGAGGGCAGGAGAAGCGAAAGACCATGCCATTATTGGTACAAAAGCGGTGAAACATAGAGTTATTGAATTCACGACCATTATCGCACTGAAATGATTTTATGCCTTTTCCAAATTGTGTTTGAATGAACTTGCGAAACTCAAAAAATTTGACAAGCAACACAAGATAGTATTTATGACCGAGAGAACTAGAGATATGAGATGTCCATAAATCGGCATGTATGATATCAAAAGGAGCAAATGTAACACTAGTAGATGATTTAAACGGAAGACGAATATGTTTGCCTAAAGAGCAAGAAACACAATTTTGGGCAAGTTTTCCATTACAAGCAATGAAATTGTTGCCTCTAAGAAAATTAAAAACTGGGGCTCCTGGATGCCCAAGCCTATTGTGCCAAGTTGAAGAAGAAACAGCCGCTCGAGTGACGGGGGAGCAAGATCTGGCAAATGAGGTGGAAGTGAATGGATAGAGATCCCCCGTGCTATTGCATCTCGTAAGAGGTGTCCCCGTATGAAGATCCTTCATAGTAAAACCAAAAGGGTCAAAATCCACGGAGACAGAATTATTACGAGTAAATTGGCGGACAGATATGAGGTTCTTAATCATGTGTGGGGCATATAGGGTGTTTTTGAGGGAGAATGGTGGATGAGGAGGTTGTATGTATGAGGTACCATAGCCCTTAACTGGAATGTGTTGTCCACTACCAACTGTAACATATTGAGGATGTTTTAACTGAAACAGTTTAGGAATAGTACCTGCAGACTGGGTGACGTGAGATGTGGCGCCTGAGTCCATGTACCAAGTATTGTCAGGCTGTTGCATAGAGAGGGTGCTGAACGCCTGACCCAACTCAGTGGGTGTCATGCCGGAGGAGGGCTGCGGGACCTGACCTTGCATGAAGTGGGCTCTTTGTGGGCCGAGCGGGCCTAACAAATCGGGTAAGAATACGGATTGTATGGTCAGCTGCATCTGGAATGGACTTGGCACCGCGGCTCTCTGGCGCCAGGCGCGGCTTGTACTAAGGCCCAAGGCCAGACGAAACAGCTGGCGAGCCGCGCCCGGTTGTTCTGCGATCTCTGTTGTTGTTGCTGCTGTTGGTTCTGTTGACCGCGACCCTTGCCACGACCACGGCCTCCTCTACCGCCGCGGTCTTTTCCACCCTTGCCGCCGCGGCCCTGTCGCTGTTGGGAGTTGTCTGGTGGCGTCTGATCTTAGGGTTGCGTGTCGACAGCTAACACCTGCTGGGCGTGCTCATCCTGCTTAGCACAACGGGTTTCTTCGAGCAATAATTGTGAGCAAGCTTTTTTAAAACTCGATAGCTGATCTGCCTGTTGAATAATGGTGGCCAAAGTATCATATTCGCCCTTAGTAAGGCCAGAAATCATTTGTAGCACTATTTTATCGTCAGTGATAGGCGTGCCGATGTTGGAGAGTTGATCCGCTAGAAGTTTAAGCTGCTTGCAGTACTCAGAGACATTGGAGAAGTTTTCAATACGTGTTTTGTTAGAACTGTTCTTCCAAATACACGACACGAGTGTGCTTGTTGTCCTGAAAAATTTTCTCCAAACGATTCCACAAGTCAAGGGCTGTGGAGTCAGATTTCATGATAGTAAGGAGCAAATCCTGAGAGATACTACCATATATCCATTGTTTGACGCCGGCGTCGAGACGATGCCAGATAGAATCATCAACCTCCGTAGGGCATGGAATAGTGTCATCAATATGGTCAAGCACGTTATAGAGACATGCATGATTGCGAAAATGTTCAACCCAGGGAGAATACTGGTTGTTTTCTTGATCAAGAATAATGGAAATATGGTTCTTGATGTTGGAAACAGTAGGGCGGGATGAAACGGGGGTGATGACTTTGTGGTGGGATTTGTGGAGGTAGAGGCGTCAGAAAGTGTGGAAGAATCAGGGATAGCCATTTAGAGAAGAGAAGAAAGGAAGAACAAAACCCGAAAAACAAGAAGAAAATCCGGGAGGGTCACAAGGTAGAGAGGCAAACACTACTGTGTGGAAGAGAAAGGTTTTTAGGGTTTTGTTTATTTGGCTCTTGATACCATGTAAGATGATATTAATCTCCCTTGGGGAGTCTTTCATTAATATCAAGGTATATATAGAGTACAATATTCATCACTTATACAATAGGAATCCTAAGCCTATACAAAAGAGGAATCCTAGTCTTACCATAATTATATTTACACAATATATGAAAATATTCTAATTATGGGTAAGGAATATATTATTTCCTATATTTACACGTTTACAATATTGTTACTATAAGATAAGTCTAGAAAAGGCTATAGGAGCTAGAATGAAAAGAAAAATATTCTTAATTCGGATCTTTTTTTCTTCAAACAAACACGTACCAAAACTTTCTTTTTTCCTTTTACCATTAAGAAGGCTATTAGGTGTCGTTGGGTAGAGTGTATGAAAATAGTATTGAAAATGTTGTACTAGTAATAGTAGATTAATAATGTTGGAATTAGTTAAGTTGATATTAATTTTAATTAATTTTTTGATTTGTTGTATTAAATGAACATGATGTATTAGAATAGATATAGTATTGATATCGTTAATGTGATGGTTTACTATGTATTAAAAAAATACTGAATAGGATGTACAAATTGAAAACACTACCAAACAAGATTAAATAATACCAAAGGTGTATACCAGTATTATTTTCTCTGACACCTCCGGGCTCCTACCAAACGGTCCTTTAGAACAACAGTTGTAATCTATTCTACTACCTTTTAAATTGAAAGGAGACAGTTTATACTTATTTGTTTGATAGGAATTTGAAAAGGTTAAAAGAAATCAATGAATGATGTTCGCAAGAACAAATCAAAAGCACACAGAGGACAAATATTAGATGTGTGTTCCGACGTTATTGTCGACAAATTATTAGTAAAACTAAAACCAACCAAACTTTGGTGTAGGGTACGAAATCTCAGTCCGAGGCCTAAAAATCCTGACGCTATTAAAACATGAACCAAAGAAAACATTCTAAATCAAGTCAGAAATGCCAAATAAAATCAAAATTTTAAAACTTAGCAAATTGAAGAATATAAATAATGTAAAAGATTAGCGAATGTTTGGAACATGCAAAAAGAAAGTGAGTGGAAGGAGGAAAGATCATTAAGTAAATCGGCTAATCCCCGTAAATGAGATAGCCACCCTCTAATTATGTTTTCAGGAAATTTGACTTCAATTAAAAATTATGTAAAGAATGAATCTTGAGTCTAACTCAACACCCCAAAAGCTAGTTTTTGGGGTTGACTTAGGCCCAAGATCCATTCTTTACATGATATCAGAGTCAGACTCATTTCAACTCTTTGTTCGTCGATGTTGGTCCCCAAAATTATATTGTTTACGCTCCAGTTAACGAGGTCTGGGCGTGTTGGCGAGTGTCAAGAGTCCCACAACGGAAATGTAATGGGGACATGGACTCCTTATACGGACTTGGACAATCATCACCCTACAAGCTAGCTTTTGGGGTTGGGTTAGACCCAAGATCCATTTCTTTATATGGTATCACTTATCGTTAGGTTGTTCCTTTTCTCTCCCCTACCAAAACAATGTCCTTAAATGAAACTAAATTACACCCTTTCTTCAGTATTTTCATTAACTTATACTACTAGTTCGGTTTCACAATCCAGCTCAATTATAAGCTAAATATATTTGATTATTGTAGAATTGTATTAATCTCTCTTGGGGAGTCTTTTTCATTAATACAAATATATATAGTGTGTACAATAATGAATCATAATATAACAAGGATCCAAATTCTACCATAATTATACACAACTAATAGACACTTATGCAATGGACATTGAAGCTCCAAAAGAAGATTTTGGAGCCAGCAGATCTTAGCAACAACATTCGCAACGCCTTTATACTCCATTTCTTACTCGATTGAGTTAGGGTGGCTTGCCTCTTGGCAGACCACGAAATGAGATTATCTCCAAAGAGTACACAGTAGCCGGAGGTGGAGTGTCGTGTGTCCAGACATCCTGTCCAACCGGCGTCCGTATATGATAACAACCTAGTCGGTGCAGAGAGGTAGAGATGCAATCCATAATCAAGTGTGCCCTTAACATATCGGATGATACGTTTAAAAGCTGTAAAATGAGGTTCCCTGAGGGCATGCATAAACAAACACACCTGCTGAATAGCATAAGCAATATCAGGCCTGGTGAAAGTAAGATATTGAAGTGCACCTGCAAGGCTCCTATAAAGAATGAGATCGGACACTGGATCACCGTCAACAACACTGAGCTTCAATTTTGAGTCAACCGGAGTAGACATAATCTTGCAGTTTGCCATTTTAACCCTGTACATAATTTCTTCTACATACTTACACTGACACATGAACATATTATCTGCCTATCTAGTCATTGATATCCCCAAGAAATAACTCAACATCCCTAAGTCAGTCATGAAAAATTCAGATTTCAGCATAGCAATGATATTATTTTTCAACACATCAGAGAAGGCAGTGAGAACAATATTATCCACATATAATAACAAGTATGCAATATTACTACCTCGATGAAAAATAAAGACATATGGATCACACTTGTTGCATACAAATCCAATCTTCATAATGTAATTAGCAAACCGTTCATACCATGCTCTGGGGCCTGTTTCAAACCATACAGTGACTTACGAAGATGGCAGACATAATGAGGGGCATCCGGATGAACAAAGTCTGGCGGCTGGTGCATGTAAACAGTTTCTTTCAAGTCATCATATAAGAATGCATTCTTCACATCTTGCTGATGAATCGGCCAATGCTTAAACCATAGCAATGCTAAAAAAATGTGCGAATGGTAGTCGGTTTAACCATCGGACTAAACGTCTCACCACAATCAATACCCTCCTGCTGATTAGTGTTATTAACCACTAGTCTCGCTTTATATCGCTCAAGGTCACCATTCTCTCTGAATTTTTGTGATGAAATAACCACATGCATCGAATACCATTTACCCCATCCGGTCTAGGAACCAAATCCCAAGTGTTCTGTTTCGTTAAAGCATTAAATTCCCCACGTATGACCGTATTCCAATTCGGTTCAAGTTTGGCTAATTTTGGATTTTGGGGAATTGGGGATATAGTTTGGGTGGACAAGTTAAAGTAGACTTTGGGTTTAAAAATCTCGTGTTGGGCACGGGTTTCCATTTTGTGGGTAGGTAAAGGGGCTGGTTAGGCAGTGTGATGGGTCGACTGTGGGGCAGTAATTGATGGGGCAGGTTGGCCGATGTAAGGTGATGGGATTGTGGGTGGTTCCGGTTACTAGTGGGTGGGAACTGTCTGGTTGGGTAGCAAGCTCGACTGCGTGGTAGGGTCGACGGGGTCAGGTGGTAGGTGGGTTCTGTTGGTTTGTGTAGTTGGGTCAATTTGGTGGCAGTGTTCGATGGGGTTGGAAGGTTGACGGTGGGGTAGGTGTTTGGTGATAGAGACTGGGTGATTAATGGCTGACTGGGATGATGGGGGTCCGGTGTCCAGTGGGAAAAGTGTGACGGTGACTGGTTGGTGACTTATTTTTGGGAATAGTGTGATGCCAGTAATAGTGGGATGGGGAGAACTGGGTCGAACCGGAATGACGGTGGTGGGGTATTCATCATCGGGATAGTTTGGACAATGGCACGATTGGGGGTTGACCGGGCAGAGGTGGTCGTGACGGATATTGCAATGGCGGTGGGTGTGGCTGCTGGAACAGTGGGTCCGGTGTGGTGGCAGAGAGCATGGTGGACAATAGGGGTGGCATCGCGATAGGGTTGTGTTGGGGGGAGGCAGGCAGTGTGTTGTGTAGTGCATTTTGGACCAGAGGTGAGGTGTCCAAATAATTAAGAAATCAGTAATCAGTGACTCATAATTTTTTGATGTTATCAAATGAAAAACGTACTCAATAAAAGTGACGTGGCGTGAGATTATGATTTTATTGGTGGATAGCTCATAGCACAAGTACCCCCTATGGTTCGACGGGAAAGCTAGGAAGGCGCACGAATTGGATTGAGGTGCTAATTTGTGAGGGGGCGTGGATGTCAGATTTGGGTAACAAAGACAACCGAAAATTCTAAGGTGATTGTAGGTAGGGATCCGACGGTAGAGAATTTCGGTAGGTGTCCTATTTTGAATCGCACGGGTAGGTAAGATGTTAAGAATGTGTTCTACCATTTTCAGTGCATATACCCAAAAGGTAGGGGGAGAGATGCATGAAAAAGAAGGGTACGAATAATATTATTAATGGTGTAAAGAATTCTTTCGGCTTTACCATATTGAGGGAAGGTATGGGGGAACGAGAAATGAAATATCATGCCATTAGCCGCACAAAAATTATGAAAAGGAGAATTATTGAACTCATGACCATTATCACATTGAAACTTTTTGATGTCTTTTTCAAATTGCATTTTAACCATTATACGAAATTCAAAGAATTTGGAGAACACTTGAGATATGAGTTTAAGCGGATAGACCCAAAGGAAGTGAGAGAAATCATCCAAGAACACCAAATAATATTTATAGCCTAGGTTGCTAGTTATATGAGAAGTCCATAAATCCGCATGAATATATCAAAGGGAGAGAAAGTACTACTTAGAGAAGGCGTGAATGAAAGTTTAACATGTTTCCCTAGATGACAAGAGGAGCAACTATGGGAAAGTGTTCCTTTATTACATTGGATTAAATTTTGATTTCTAATGGAATAAAAAACATGAGCACCTCGATGACCAAGTCTATTATGTCACATTGATGGAAATATTGTAGCTAAAGTGGTGGGAGGAGTGACATGGGTAGTAAACATGGATAGGAAGAGATAGAGGTTCCCCTCGCTATTGCATCTGGTAAGAAGTTTCCCCGTATGTATGTCCGTTATAGAAAAACCAAATGGGTCAAGATGGATACGGAATTATCGGTGGTAAATTTTTTAACAGAGATTAGGTTCTTGATAATATTACGGGCATATAGGACATTTTAAGGGAGAATTGGGGATGCGGTGGTAGGGTTAGTGTGTGGCCAAACCCTTATATTGGAATACAATGACAATTTCCAACCATAATAGATGGAGGATTATTTAAATTGCGCAGTTTTGAAAGATTACCACAATTGTTGGTGAAGTGAGATATAGCGCATGTATCCATATACCATGTATCATCGGGATGTTGGAGAGTCAATGTGCCGAAAGCCTGGCCCAAATCGGTTGGGGTAGGGCTTGGAGTGGGCTACTCGATCGCTAGAAATTGGGCATGATGGTTGTGGCCCATCGACTGGTCTGAAGCGTACTACTTGGCTGCCAAAAATTGGCATGATGGCCTGTGGCCCATCGGTTGTGCATCCAGGCTGCTGTAGCCACAGGTTTTGGTGGGCCGCAACTGCTGGATTATTGGTCATAGATGTTGGGCTCTTACTGGAGGCCCAGTTCCCATCCAGCCTGTCAGGACAGTGGGTGTTGTTCTCTACTATGATGGCTGCCGAAGAGTGGGTGAGAGAAAAAAATAGGGAGGGGGGGACGTATACGAGGTGTATGTGGGGCAGTATCATCTACGAGGTGTATAACGGCTTAGAGAGGTTGTATATGGGCATTATCAACCGTATACTAGGTGTATATCGGCTTAGGGAGGATGTATACGGGTAGTATATAGTGGTAGAGAGGGCATATCAGTCATATATATGTGTATATCAGCGTGTATAGGTTGTATATGATGGGTATACGACCTGTTGGAGAGATAGGAAAGGTAAGACGGATGTATATCCGTAGTATACCAGAGGTATACCGGGCTGTTTGTAGAATTGGGGGGCTGGGCAGCTGTATATCAGCG
The DNA here is from genome assembly GCA_029783415.1 of Anisodus acutangulus. NCBI lineage: Eukaryota > Viridiplantae > Streptophyta > Magnoliopsida > Solanales > Solanaceae > Anisodus > Anisodus acutangulus. Next base: position 14,578,936 of record CM056502.1, on the reverse strand, counting down.
TATATCAGAGGTATACCGCCGGTATACGGGCGGTTTGGGGCCGGAAAAGGAAAGGTAAGTGCAGCCGAAATTAAGTTTTAGGTAGGGAAGAATTTTTTGCTCTTGATACCATGTAGAATTGTATTAATCTCTTTTGGGGAGTCTTTCTCATTAATACAAATATATATAGTGTGTACAATATTGAATCCTAATATAATAAGGATCCTAATTCTACCATAATTATACACCACTAATAATTACAAAATATTTGAGGAATATATTCTAATATTCACTAATAATTATAATACATAATTTAATTAAGTTCCTCCAATCCCCCCAACCCCATGTGGCGCAACAAATGCCGTAGTTTCAGCTGAAGTTTTCGTCAAATTATCCTTAGGCTTCACCATTTTATGACTTCCACGATAACAGAATAGATTTAACTTGAATAAACTAACAATGTAACAAATAAATTACACTGTTAGTGTATTGTAGCAGGTTGTCAGCATAATTTTCAGGTTATTAATACCACTTGCTATAAATAATTACTTCTGATAAGTGACATAATAGTGTAGAAATTCTTTTACGTTGCATCGTATAAAAAAATAAACCCAAATAAAATAGTAACACATTAAGAATTTATGATGATCTTAGGTAAAAGATGAACTCCAAGAAAAGGTGAAAGAAATTAAAAGAGAAGCAGTTTGTTTTTATTTTAGAGAGCAACGTCTATTGTTTTTCTAACACGCGTGTAATTCTATGGACGTAATCACATGAGGTAACATTGTCTAAGTTACGTTTCACCTACTTGGTTTAATTCGCATGTCGTGTCCTAATAAGGAGCTGCAACCACGTAAATTACAGTTCATCTTAATAAAAAATAGCAATATCGTTAGTAGAAAACCAGAATGCTTAACAACTAACCAATTACTAAAAACAAGAAAAGAAAATGCATGGTAGATACATAGTGGGTATTATGTTAGAAATGTACAACGATAGTTTACCGGTAACTTCCCATAAAATAGTGCTAATTTATTACTCCTCCCAATATATGACACATTTTTTATTTTTAATATGTCTCAAAAAGAATGTCATATTTTTATATTTAAAAATAATTTAACTTTATGAAATAATGTTCGATCACACAAAATTATAACGCTTGTTTTGGACCACAAATTTTAAAAAAAAAAAAAATTTCTAAAATTTTTGACTCGTCAAATGATATCACGTAAATTGGAACGTATGGAGTAATAATATAGTAGTACAATGTAGTTATATTATTAAGTGGTATGCTATTCTTTATAGAGTTTTTCTTTAACAAACCCCAACTACTCTTTCTTTCCTCTTAATTCTCTCTCTATCTCACTTTCTACATGCACCAATGTGAAATTGAGATAACCAAAAAAAGCATTGAAATCGTGTTCAGGGATCGGTTGAGAGGTGTTTGTTTTAAGAACATTAAGGAACGAAGCGTGTGATCTAAGCGTTTTTCCCCTCTTGTTATGTTAATTTCAAGCTTTATTATGATCAAGCTCATAAATTAAAGAAGTATAGTTTGCATTACAGAAAATAAAAATGCAGCTGAAACAATTTTTGAGGTCGTCATCATTGGGAAGCAGTTCAAAACGATCAAGTTACAGTAGGAATTTTGACTTACCGGAGGATACGGCGGTGGCAGTGGAGATAACGTTGGATACCGGCAGGGAGTATGTCGGAGGAGCAATGTTACCGATTTTCCTCAACGATTTGCGGAGAAACAACGTCGACGACCAGGATTTAGTTGAAGTTACGCTAGAATTGGATGATAATTCAATTGTTTTGTGTAGCGTAGCACCAACACCATCACACAATGCTGAAGGTACTATTGTGAGTGAAGAAGAAGAAGAAGAAGCGCCCAACGGATTTCACGCACGTAGTGCATCGGTAGCTTCCAAACTCCGCCGGAAATTCTCGTGGATCCGATCGCCGTCGATGAGGTCACGGACTACGTCGGCGGCGCCATCTGAGGTCTCCGATGATCATTTTCAGCATCATCATCATAATAACAATACAACAAACACCCTATCGGCACGAGAGGAAATGAAATCGAAATTGATGTTAGTAAGGAGTAAATCAACGGCTCAACGTGCGCTTGGAGGATTGAGATTCATAAGCAAAACAACTACTGAATTTGATACAATTGTGCTATGGAAAAAAGTGGAGGCTCGGTTTCATGCTTTGGCTAAGGACGGTTTGCTTGCTAGAGAAGATTTTGGTGAATGCATTGGTACATTCAAAGTTCTCAATTCATGTAAACTATATGAATGGCATCTTTTTTTTTCCAATTTTTTTAAATCATGCATGAAATTAGTTTAACTGAGATGACTTTATATATATATATATATATATATTTACTGAATAATAGTGTGGTGGTGCATGTGCAGGAATGGTGGATTCGAAGGAGTTTGCAGTCGGCGTTTTTGATGCATTGGTGCGGCGGCGGCGCCAAAAGGCGGCGAAGATTACTAAACCTGAGCTTCATGAATTTTGGTTGCAAATTTCCGACCAAAGTTTTGACGCTCGGCTTCAGATTTTTTTTGACATGTGGGTTCCTTTTTTCTTTTTCTTTTTGGTTTCACTTTTTTGTCCACTTTGTTCCAAAGCATGCATTATTATTATCTCAATTTTTGTCCTATATGAAATAAGAATTAAAAGTTATAAACTGACACGATAAAGACACTATCATCAGTATGCTTAATCTATTGTAACATGTTAAGTAGTTATGATTGGTCCACTTCTTAATTGTTACGTAAGATAAATTCTGTGTGGTGTAATATGTGACTGTGCATCTGATATTTTTATACCCTGATCATGACAAAAAGGGATTGGACAATAATATACTAATTTACAGTTTAGGAGTTGCATCTTTACTGAATTATATACTATGATATATGCATTCAGTTATGATATATGCATTCAGTGAAGATTGAATGTTGGAAAACAAGAAAGAAGAAAACTAACGTTTGAAAAAGAAAATATTAGTACGTGATAATATAATTTGTTATTTCATTTGTACTCATTATAACATTTTACTTGACCATGATATTATGTGTGATTAATTATCATAGGGCGGATAGCAACGGAGATGGAAAAATCACGAGAGATGAAATTCAAGAGGTAAGATTATCATGGGTTAACTGCTGAATAAATTTAGAAGGCTCAAGTTTAAGTCAAACCATATTCTATTTGTGAAAATCCATTTGGGGGCAGGGGCATCTTCAATAATTCGAAAAAGCATTACTTTAGTGTTAGTTATTGATAATACTACTTTTAGTATTGTGGAACAGAATAAAATACGTAAATGGAGGAGGAATATTTATTTAATACTAGTAATAATATAGTGTTTCCTCAAAGATTTGTCATCGAATTTTATATTTTGTTCTTCCAACAGCTAATCATGCTGAGTGCTTCGGCAAATAAGTTGTCGAAGTTGAAGGAACGTGCAGCCGAGTATGCTTGTTTAATTATGGAGGAATTAGACCCTGAAGGTCTCGGTTACATTGAGGTAACATTTTCTTGTTCCTCTCATTATGAACTTTAAGTCATATAATCACCCATATAAGATTTATTTTGAATCACACATTTCAAAAAAAAAAACTTAAATTTCTTATCAAATAAAATGAGGTGACATAAAATGGGACGTAGTGAGTAACTGATTATTTACAACCAATTACCAAACGAACATTTGATGAATTCTACGTTTCTATTAGCTGTCTTGTCCAAACCATGACTTGTACATATTCGGACCCACAAACATCCATATTATATTTTTTTTGTAAGTGTTTTGGCACGAACTTCTTTTGGACGACCACGTCTAAGTCAAAACATAGGGAATCCTCGCACTGTATTTGGACTTTTTGGGGACCACAAGAAGGTTAAAGAAAAAGAAATGGCATTTAAAAATCTCTGTTTCTAGCTTTTTACCATAGGAAAGAAGAGAAAGGAATGAACCCCCTCCTGCCCCCAGGGCACATCGAGTTGGTAAGTGGCAAGGTAATTGGAGTACAATCACTCCGACGTCGCTGGTTCGAATCCGTGTGGTGACAGTCTTTGCTGAAATATTGCAAGGGTTGTTCTTTGGGTTGTGTCCGTTGGTCCTCTCCTCAGTGCCACTCACAAGATATCCTCGATTTACATCCCACGCCAAGCGAGCCAGTACATATGGGGGATTTCGCCTTCGGGACTTTCCCCTTCACAAAGGAATGAACACCCTCCTCGTTTCTTATCTATTCATTGCTTAACAATCATTGAAAGTTAGTGCACGTGGTTTCCTCTAGTTCTGTTCTTTGTAAGATTATAAGGTTATCCGACTACAGTGGCAGAGAAGTGTCCAAAACTTATGAATTATTAATAGCTTGATAGAATGAAAAGAGATCATTTGATGTTAAGCAATATAAATATATGAGATTTTTACGCTGTATAGCCCCCATTCTAATAATAGCAGTAAATTTGTATATTAATATACATATAATATACATATTTTATCATAATTAGTATATATTTCTTTGTATATATAAGTGGTGGATGTAATTATTTCTGGCGAGCAGTCAAATATGTAATTTTTCCTAAAAATAGTCATCTCAGAACTCTCTCGAAAAGGTGTCTAAAATACTCTTATATTTATGTCATACTCTTTTATTTCTAATTAAATTTAAAACAATATGTCGCTATATTTTTAGAAAATCATCTTTACATTTTCATTCTACCCTCAATTTGCTTGTGTTGAGGGTCTACCGAAGCCTCCTCTCTACCTTCTAAGGTAGGGGTAAAGTCTGCATACTCTCTACCCTTCCCAAACATCAATTTGCCAAATTTCAATGAGTATGTTGTTTATTCTACCCTCAATGGCATATTTTAAGTCATTGAAGAATGATTACAGGTTTTAGACCGCAAATTCTAAGAGCATATTTAGTGTTTGTCAAAAGTTCTTTCTGAAAATGGGTGTACAGTCGATGCCGAAGAGAGTACTTTAATTTGTTTGGCCAAGTGGTTTGGCAAAACGACTTGAATATTCCCTTTTCCTTTTCAGTTATGGCAGCTTGAAACGCTTCTTCTGCAAAGGGATGATTACATGAACTACAGCAGACCCTTAAGCACAACAAGCGTTGGATGGGGTCAGAATTTAGGAACTCGTAGTAAGACCAAGAACCTAGTGAAGAGAGCGAGTTATGCACTCAAATGCCTTGTATTAGATAACTGGCAGCGAGGCTGGATTCTTATGCTATGGGTGATTATTATGGCTGGACTTTTCACCTGGAAATTCTTGCAGTACAGGCGAAGAGCAGCATTTCAAGTTATGGGTTACTGCTTGGCAACTGCTAAAGGAGCTGCAGAGACTCTCAAGCTCAACATGGCACTTGTTCTTTTACCAGTTTGTCGAAACATATTAACTTGGCTTCGGTCTACTAGGGCCAAGCTCCTCGTTCCTTTCGATGATAATATCAATTTTCACAAGGTAAGCTGCACATGAACAGAGTATATTGTACACTTCCTGAAAATTTTCTTGCAATACTCTTTTCATCTCAACAATGTTGTTTCAACTGCAGATTATTGCATATGCTATTGCAGTTGGAATATTGCTTCACGCGGGGAATCATTTAGTGTGTGATTTTCCACGTCTGATTAACTCATCTCCTGAAAAATTTGCACTGATAGCTTCTGATTTTGACAACGTGAAGCCCACTTTCAAAAGTCTATTGACCGGTATTGAAGGCGTTACTGGCATTGGAATGGTGATTTTGATGGCAATTGTCTTCACTCTAGCAACACGAAGCTTCAGGAGAAATGTGTTGAAGCTGCCACCTCCTTTCAATCGATTAACGGGCTTCAACGCATTTTGGTACTCTCATCACATTCTAGCAGTGGTATATGTACTACTACTAGTACATGGAACATTCTTATTCTTGGTTCACCGATGGTGGCAGAAAACAGTAAGGACATAGAACACAAATTGCTTCATGTAAACTAAAAATGGATGTGTTGACAATTTATTTCCCATATTGCAGACATGGATGTACATCTCCATGCCGTTGCTCCTCTATGTAGCAGAGAGGAGTCTGAGAACATGCCGATCAGAACACTACGCAGCAAAAATTTTGAAGGTGACTTGCTTTATCAATCTAGTTTTCCATTTATAGAGAAATTAGACTCCTTTCCACAAACCAATAAGCTGCAATTAACACCAGCTTCTGGTCTCCCTGTCTACACCCGTCACCAATTCAACTCTCTCCAATGGGGTCTCCCACAAGTTTAAGATCCGTTAACCACAAAAAAAAGGGGGGAAACATGCACTGAGGTTCGCACAGAGACAGATGAAATAATCCAAACACCATGGCAAAACGATGAATTCAACCAGCTACTTCCCAAAGCAACAGAGCTTCTCTTATTCATGCCATACCATCCACTTTGTACATCGTAAACATGACCATCAAGCACCAACAGAAATCAATCAAATACTCAACACTCCAACCACCAGCACCACATCATTTTGCACAACCTTACATTATGGAACTAAGTCAAGTGAGAAAATTTACCGTTTTAAACTCAAAGTCAAGAGAGATAGTCAACATAAATAAAATCAGTGCAAATTAATACTTAGTTAAAAGTCTTCCATTAGCAAATTCAAAGTCGAGAGATAAAATCATTGACTTATGGTAGAATTTTTTCCAAGTATTTAATTTGCAATCTACATTCCTAGAGATGATATAAGCATCTGTTTCCTACAGCCTCCAACCCCAATACAGTAGTAAAGAAACAAGCAAAACCTACTGAGATAAACACGTTAGCAGGGAGAAAAGGAAAAAACAAAACAGGAGACCAATGAAGATGGTTTTTCTTTGATCCTTACAGGTTTCTGTACTTCCAGGAGATGTCTTTAGCCTAACCATGTCAAAGCCTAATAGTTTCAAATACAAGAGTGGGCAATACATATTCCTGCAGTGCCCAACAATCTCCTCATTTGAATGGTAAGTGTAGTGTTTCTGCATTTAAGTAAATCACGCCTCGACCAACAGATATTTAACATATATCTTGATGCTTCTCCAGGCATCCATTTTCTATAACATCAGCACCAGGAGATGACTACCTCAGTGTTCACATCCGCATGGTAGGTGATTGGACGAACGAACTTAAGCGGGTTTTCACAGAGGATGATAGTTCAGCATGTGAAATTGGCCGCGCTAAGTTTAGAGAACATGGGAATGTTGATCAAAGAGGGTAACTTCCTTTGTGTGATTTTTGACCAGTCAGACCTTATATCAAGATTTCCTTATTAAGAAGTCTAAAGGGCTTGTAATGACGCAGTTTACCTCGATTGCTTGTTGATGGACCATATGGTGCCGCAGCACAGGACTATAAAAATTATGATGTATTGCTCCTCGTGGGACTAGGTATTGGAGCTACGCCTTTTATCAGTATTCTAAAGGATCTATTGAACAATTCAAGATCAGAAGAACTGGTATAAATCTTACTTCAAGTTAATTTGAACTAACCAAGTAGAATGTTAAAGGCCCCAACTTACAGTCTCTTAGCCCATGATTCTACCTTAGGATTCGAATACTGAAACCAGCACATCAGATGACAGCTGGACAAGTCTTGCCTCCTCAAGCATGGCATCAACTGGAAAAAAGAAATCACTAAGGACAAAAAGTGCACATTTTTATTGGGTTACCAGGGAACCTGGATCCTTTGAGTGGTTTAAAGGGGTGATGAATGAAGTGGCCGAGATGGATCACAAGGTAATGTACACAGATTTGTTATAGGATATCTTTAAGTGCCTACCTTCCCCACCCTTTATCATCTTATCAGGGATTCTGCTATGATCTAATTGGCTCAGCTATACCTTTTCTGATGATTTTAATGAAACAGGGTCTGATAGAGATGCACAATTATCTTACGAGTGTTTATGAAGAGGGTGATGCCAGGTCAACTCTCATCACCATGGTCCAGGCGCTCAACCATGCAAAACATGGTGTTGACATCCTGTCTGGCACTCGGGTATGATCCATCACTACACTCAATCAAACCTTCTTAAAGAGAAATGGATAAAAAAAAATTATAAAGAAGTAGCGGGTTTTAGCTTAGATCAATGATTCTAGCTAGGAAAAGGTTTTATTACTTGAAAGCTGCTACATTTCATGAGAACTCTTCAGCCACAACACAGAATAGAGAGAAGCAAACTTGAGGTGAAGCTTCTCCAGCCAGTACTAATTAAACTAATTATACTGCAGGTAAGGACGCATTTTGCAAGGCCCAAATGGAAGGAAGTATTCAACAAAATAGCTTCGAAACATCCATATTCCACAGTAGGTAAGGAATTTCTACGACCTAAACTTTGATAAACTGTAAGCATGTGTGGTTCTAATAAGTGTTGTGTCGTACCTGTGCCTATTTGTTCACCTCCCAATTCAACAATATGTCCAAACCTCCCACCAATGGAAATTATCACATAATAGAGGCGAAGGAAGAAATTTTAGATATATATAATCGAACACATGAAACCTGAAGCAAAACTTAATGATGCAGCCACATTACCAAAGTATAAGAATGACCTGCTTTTCAACTAGATGAAGATAGAAAATATAGTATGGCACTATAAATCTTAACTTATCTTTTGAAGGAAACTAAACAGTTAGTAACAGAAGAGATGAAAAAAGTGTTCTTTAAACTTCAAAAGAGAAAAATCAAACGGTTAGATCAAGCAGATACCCGAAATTATGTTAGCTTCTTCATGATAATGAGCATTTAGAAGGAAGAAACAACCGATGGGCACTTCCCTGATAACATTTTGCATTTTCAACAAAAGAGGGGAAGGGAAAAAGAAGTAAAAAGGAAGAAGAGCTTTAATAAGCTAGATTAGTTAACAACACAGTTCTACATGATACACAGGAGTCTTCTACTGCGGGTTGCCTGCCTTGGCAAAGGAATTGAAGAAGCTATCACAAGAATTGACTTACAAGACATCCACACGATTTGAGTTCCACAAGGAGTACTTTTGAAATAGCAAATTTAGCAAATAAGCGACACGGTATTCTTTTTTTTTCATTTTTTGTAATTGTCCATATGATTAAGAGGAACGCATGTACCAATACACATCAATTCAGAGAAATGTAAATGCATATATATATTATACGAGTTACAATAGAGAAAGAAGTCAAAATAGTGAGTTCTATCTATAGGAGAATGTAAATATTTGTCCATTGGGGATCTCCAAAAAAAGATTTTCCTACTGACACAAGAAAGCAATCATGTTTGTTGTTACAGTGCCAAATACATACAAACAATATTGTCCCACTACTATGCACCTATGTGTAGGGTGTGAAGAAAGGTATATGACATGCTCAGTGCATTTGTGAATATAACTAATCTGCAAGTGTGATGATGAAGAGGAGAATTAAAGAAAAGGAGGCTACAGAAGGAAGTAATAAGGAAAAGAGAAGGAAGAAGGTGTGATGTTGCTTTATGAGCGCTGAGTAAATGACAAACCAAGCTACTACAAGGCAGTAATATCTTCATTTTTTTTAAATATCTACCAAGTTCCCTAAGCAGTGATAGAAAATATTCTTTTCTTACTCCAAGATAAATAAACTGTCTCGTGTTTGTTTCTTTCTTTTTTTTAATGTTGTAAAAAAGATCCAATGACATATCAGAAATTACAGATGGAAGAGAGCTGTCAATAAAGAATACTGAAGAAAGTCGATATATTGTTTTTGTATCAAACATAGAGAAACAGTGAAATAAATACAATTCAGCGCTTAAGCATCAAAAGATCATAAAAAACTTCTGCATATCATGGCAAAAAAAAGAATACAATGTGATACCTACATGGAAAATGAAATTACAATCAGAATTGTTAGTATCCAAAACTTGTTAGTCCTTCAGTCCCTTGAGAAGCTTGGAAGCCCATCGGCGTACACGACGCTTCAGTGTATAACCGACAAATATTCCAGCAACAAAGCAAATGGCACAGAGCTTTGAGCAAGTCCACAGTGATACTGCTAGTCTACAATCAAAGATGTACAGTTTTACCGTGAGAGCCAGTGCCGGCTTGAGGGTAAAGCCAATAAAGCAATGGCTTTAGGCCCCCAAGTTTCTAAGGCCCCATTTTTTAATTAATACCTCCTCCTTTTCATTTTATGTGATGTAGTTTGACTTGATATGAAATTTAAGAATATTAGATGTAAATGCGCAGATCCTCAATCTGGACTTCTAATATAGGTACACCTTTCTAACATATAGAGACTTTCTAACATATAGAGACATGTACTTAATGATTAAAGACAATATGTCAAGCTATCTCATTATATGTCTGATAAAAACTATTAAATTTATTTGTCTTCCCCAATCCGATAGGGAAGCGGATCCAGGATTTAAGCTTAATGAGTTCAACTTTTCACTCAACTCGTCGTACTGTTAAAATTATGGGTTCAGATATAATATTTGTTGAGATTTTAGAACGTATTTACATATATATTATGTGTCAAAAGTCAAGGGTTTAGATGAACCCAAACCCACAGCCAAAGGGCTACATATGCCTCTGATCCCATATTCATTTAACCCCTTTCTCTCATACATATCCATTTTTTGTACATATCCGGATACTACAATGTTCAAGCAACTAATAACGTACACCGTGTCTTTTTATGCAATAATACTGCATATGTATGAATAATAATACGAAAATCTAGGAATACTACCCCCAGCAATAATATCTTTAACCACGAAAGAATATGTATCTAAAGCCAGGTTCTTCATGTTAGTCGACCAACTTTTACACCAGTTAAGTTTAAGATATCTTGTACCACACATAAATTACACTTTGCAAAACTTGGAAAGTTTTCTATGAGTTCAAAATCCCCAAAAAAAAATGAGGGGACCAAACTAGAAGCTCCTAATCTTGAATTGCATCTCAATTCTCAACATGCAATAATACAATTCGTCACTATTGAGGTGAAAAGGGTCATGATTCATGTGTCACACTTAGTTACTACACTGTTATGCGAGACAAGGTTTAAATTATTGTAAAAATAAAAGAAAATAAGGCCCAAGCTGGGAAAATTACCTGGGAGAGCGAGTAAGCAAAAGCTGTGAGTGATCAGCCGAGGAAACAGCAGCAGAAGATTTTATGGTTGGTTTTTCAAAAGCAGCAGAAATGGAACTTAAAGTGCCATTTGAAGAAGACATTGCACTAACGAAGGAAATTGAGTATCGATTAACAATTCAATGTAGATTTGCCCTCCAACTCTTGTACTAGGGTTTTAGGAATTTGGACTGCTTCTCACGTTATAGTCCCTCCTTTTCTTTTTATCCTCATTGTGGATTTAGATGTCCTTTCGTCTATGTACTGCAACAAGTTTGGCCTCGGGAAAAAGGCGTCCTATTTTCAATTACATTCCCTTATTTTGCCTGATTTTATATTTTCTTAAATCTTTTACGTGTTTGACCATAAGAATTTTTCATCTTTCTAAGAAAAAAATAAAAACGATCAAATATTCTTTATAAAAACTATAACCAAACATAACTCTAACTCTAATTTCAAAAGTTCAACTATAATAAAAAATATTTGATTTTCATAGACAAATGCCTACTCATTCTTTTCCTTTTTCTCGTTTTTCTTTGTTTATTTCATTTGTCCTTTATGGTTTTCACTTTTTCATACCTTTTAGTTTCTTGAAAAAAAGGTCAAAAATGTCTTTTAATTATCAGAAATAGCACAATTTTACCCTCTATTTGAGTTTGGTCCTAAATATACTCTAATTATTAGTGGAATGAGTTAAATTTATCCCTCAAATATGAAAAGTAGAACAAAGTTGCCCTATGTTTAGATTTGATCATATCTACGCGCTTATCGTTGAAGAAATTGCTCAAATTTACCTCTCAAAAGCCTTAATTATGAAGAATTGCACATTTTTGTTCTCCGTTTGAATTTGATCCTAAATATACTATTATCATGAGTGAAATGGCTCAAATTTGCCACTCAACTATGAAAAATAGAACGTATTTGCTATCTGTTTAGATTTGATCCTAAATATACTCTTATCGTTGAAAAAATTACTCAAAGTTGTCTCAAACCAACGAAATTCGCTCTTTTTTCAATCAACCTTCGTACTTTAGGGTCAAAGATTTTTTTTAATTCTAATTTCTAAAATCGACGAGAGAAAGAACAAACAAAAGAAATTAAAGAAACGAATATGTAGATCAAGAGGATAGAAAATATTTCTACAAAACATTTCTTTTTGTTCAATGGGTGACTAATAAGTTTTTTCTCTTTTAGTTTCTTAAACATCAGTATATTTTTGTCTACATAATTGTGACATATGCATAAATTTAGTTCAACTGAAACAACATTGATTTTATTGATTTTTTTCTTTTTGGCATGACAATAATCACAATTTCTTTAGCAAGATTAAAACTTTTTTGTTAACTGGACATAATAACTCCTCCAATTTTTTTCATTTACTTTCAATTATTTTTCATACATTTAAAATATCAATTCGGTATTGGGTTCTCAAAAACTATTTATTTTCCCATGAAATTTTTAAATTTTCTGAAATTTAGGTTCTATTTAATTGTTGTTAAACTTCAAGAGAGTAACAATTTCTTTAATGGGGGAAAGTTAGAAATACTATGAGAAGTTAGATGTAACCCAACTCTAATTTTAACCGTCTTAAGTTTTTTTAATCTTTGATTAAATTTATTTTTCAAGAAACTTTTAGGATTAAGATTATTGTCTTTCAAGGTCACATCCTATTTTTAAAATAAAATATTTTTAAATGGGTCAAAATAAGATATTGAAGGTCCGTTAATTTGATGGATAAATTTGAGCAAGTTCTATAACAATAATGGTGTTAAGAGTCCCACATCGGAAATGGAATGGAAATATGTACTCCTTATATGGACTTGAACAATTCTCACCCTATAAGCTAGCTTTTGAAATTGAGTTAGGCCTAAGATCCATTTTTTACATTGTATCATAGTCATGCTCATTCCAGTTCTTTGTTCACTGATGTTGGGCCCCCAAATTATATTGTTCATGCTCCAGTTAACGAGGTCTGTGCATGCGGGGAATGTGCCCCCAAATTATATTACCCACGCTCCAGTTAACGAGATCTGGGCGTGCAAGGGAGTGTTAAGAGTTTCACATCGGAAATGGAATAGGAACATGACTCCTTATATGGACTTGGACAATCCTCACCCTATCAGCTAGCTTTTGGGGTTGAGTTAGGTCCAAGATTCATTCTTTACAAATGACATATCCGGAACCAAATCCAAACGAAGGGCAAATCTATTCTATTTTCAATAGCTAAGGGACAAATTAAAGTCATCCCAGTAAGTATAAGGACATTATGTAAAAGCAAATTTAAATGGAAGATAAAATTATTTCATTTCTCATAGTTGAGGCCCTTTCCCCTTCTCCCATCCTTATCACTGTCGCCAATCAAACTAAACTCAGAAGTCAGCTTTCATTTTTCATTAAATCTCAAACTTTCTCCTTATTCATTCAATATATTTTTATGGAATATCTTTCAAGTATAGGATCTCCTCTATCATGCTCCTATAATCAACATTTTATTTATTATTATTTTTTTTTTTTTTGTTGATAGCGGGGTCGTCCGGGTGAACTCTTTTGTTGATGGCTTTTTCGTCTTCTCTTTATTACTATTATTTTTTGTGTTAAGAAATGATGGCAGTTAGAGGTGGTAAATTAGCGGGTTGGATTAAATTTGAACGGATCAAAACGGATTAAGCTAGTGAACGAGTCAATGACCCAACCCGCCTAAAAGTTTCTCGAATCAATATGTGTAAAATAACAAGTCATAACTTAACTCAGTTCAATATAACTCAAATATTCCTTTCTTATAAACTAACTAAATAATAATTTATAGAGTACTGAGTTTAAGTGGCCAACTAACAACTAGTTTCATTTTTGGCTTCTGATATGATCAGGTGAAATCATGAAAGTGTTGTAAGCTCAATCCCAATTATATGGAAAATCAAATTCAAGTCCGGAAGCACCATTAATTGATACAGAAATTAAAATGTACATCATAAAATTGATTTTTGATAATTTAAATATAATAATCAGATAAGTAATTTATAACTAATCAATTTACTAAAAAATATGTTGGAGCACATTTAAAATTAAAACTTAATAGAAAATAGAAAATCATTCTGTTTATAATTTTCAGTCATATACCTCACATCAATGAACTTTTAAAAGGTAATATGTAAAGGCTTTTGTAAAATTAATAGCATTATAAAAATGAAGGGACTCACATGCAAACAGCTGAAAAAAAAATAATTTACTAGGTTAAAAGAAATCACAAAGAATAAAGAAACAATAACAGAATAATTGTTTTCCAGTTATAGTGACATCTTTTATAGTATAAGAAAAAATATATTTAATGAAGTTGCTAGTTAAATTGATCTGCTTTTTGCCTTTAGAAAACAGTAAACAGATGAAAAGCTTAAGCTAAAATATTTAAGCTACCTCACAGGTTGATAATTGACCTGTTGAGCAGCCCAAATTGACCCGCTTAAAAGATGGGTCAACTTGGGTTATGACCCAAATTGATCCGTTCAGAAAATATAAGGAACCCAACTCATCTAAATTTGGGTGAATTATGTATTTATGGGTCAAATTTCTCACCTATAGTGACAGTCATGATTTCAGAGTGGCATTGTGGTGTAGACCGGCAATGGATTGGAGTAATGGTCAAAATAGATCACAAATGAATGAAGATGAGGAATGAGCTATTGGTGGTTTTTCTGGTGATTGATGTGGACTTTTGACTGGAGGGAAGTGTGATTTACAATAAAAGATTAAGTAAATTGACTGTGTTTCATAAAAAGGAAAGGAAAAACTTAAAAATAATCACTTTAAGTTATAATGTTCAACAACAATAATAGCATATCTAATATAATTTTATAAGTGGAGTCTAGAGAGGGTGAGTGTACGCAAACCTTACATCTACATTTGTGGGGTAGAGAAGTTGTTTCTGGTAAACCCTCGGTTCAAGAAACTTATTTTTCAGAACAGATTTGCCAGAGTAAAAAGCTATGATGAAAATAGTGAAGAATGAAAAGTATTGACCATAAAAATAGCAGAATAGCCAAAATAAAGAAACTAAAGTAGTAATAAAATTAAAGAATAGGATAATGCTAGCATAATAATAATAATGGTAAGGGAACAGAAAGGTGCTCCAGACTAGAACCATGTTCTACCACTGGGAAGAGAGAAAACACTCGTCTACCTACTAACCGTCTACTCTAATCTTCGACCTTCATGCTCTCCTATCTAGGGCAATGTCCTCGGTGAGATGAAGATGTGTCATGTCATATCTAATTACCCCTCCCTGATTTTTTCTCGATCTACATCTACCTCTCCTCAAATCTGTCATTGTCAACCTCTCGCACCTCCTCACTGAGGCATTCATGTTCCTCCTATTCACATGTCTGAACCATCTCATCCTTGATTCTCACATCATGTCCACTCCGGAGGCGACTCCCACTTTATCCCGTATATCTTCACTCCTGACATTGCCTCTCCTTGTATGCACATACATCCATCTAAATATCCACATTTCTTCTATTTACATTTTCTGAATGTGTAAATTTTTTACTAGCGAACACTCAATTTCGTACAACATAGTCAGTCTAACAACCACTCTATTGAATTTACCTTAAAGTCTCGATGACACATTCTTATCACATAAAACACCAAATACAAGCCTCCATTTTATCTACTCCGCTCCAATACGATGTGTGATATCTTCGTCAATCTCCCTATTTCGAATCCAAGATACTTGAAGTTTCCTCTCCTGGGGATGACTTGTACATCAATCCCCACTTTTTCATTCACCTCTTGCGATGCGATACTAAATTTGCACTCCATGAACTCTATTTAGTCCTGCTAAGTCGGAAACCTGTAGATTCTATGGTCTATCTTCAAACCTCCAATATATCGTTAACTCTATCGCGTGTCTCATTAATTAATACAGTTTAAGTTATAATGTTTATTAGTAATTATAATGTGTCCAACTAAAAATGGCATATAAGCCATATTAATCAAATTTTAATTTATTTTTGATTCCCACCTGCCTTCAAGAGAGTGATCACAGTACCACCTCAACATCAAAAGATATATTTATTTTATTTTAAAATAATCTAGGAGTGGGCTCCCGCAAAAATTAGGGTGTAATAGGTACCCGGCCTCCGTTCAAGTGGATAATTATGAAGTTTCCTTACATAATGTATATAAATAAAAAGAATCATTCAATGTTCGATGTTTACATTGGGGTTCTCGATTAAATTTAACATTGCATCGCGTAAGATTCACTAAAGTGAAAACATTCATCATGATTTTTTATACCCAAAAATTAAATTTGAGATCTTTAATTAAGATGGAAATTTCGGACCCAGAGCGGGTACGTTTCATTACCACGAAGTTGAAGAAAACAAAAAGGCAGGTTTATGGTGAGCACATGTATGACAGAAGAGGGAGCTGGAGGAGAAGCGCTACGAAGAACAAGAAGTTCTGAAGTTTAAGGATGAATTTCTATCAGGTGATGTCGAAGCGGAATTCATAAATAAGTTTAAGAATTGGAAACAAGGTTTTTAATACAATCTTTAGTGGAGTAGTAACTCTATTAAAACTACACCGGTAGCTCCACATTGCAAAGTTTTCTTTGAAAAATTCAATATTATCATAAATAAATTGTGGAATAGATCCCGTATTGTGTTGTGGGTGTCATCTCTTTCACTATTGTAAAATAGTAATTTTCATTTTTATGCTTATAAAAAGGCTACATATATTAGCAATGGTAAAAATACACTTGAAGAAAGAAAAAACATTTCCTAACAATCATCTTTTCTCCCTTTTAGTAGGTCTATTAATTACATTACTCTTCGATAATATATTTATTTTTACCACATTATCAACAAGTCTAGACTTTTTTTCTTTAGTCCCTCCCATGTCCAGATCAAATACATTGAAAAACACCTAGGATGCTTATTCAAATATTACGTTTTTCATCCCTCTAAACCCATTTCCCTTTTCGTCATTGTATTAACTTCATAGATTAGGGAATATTAAAGCTGTGATTTCAAGTAAAATAAATAGAAAAAATATGTAAATTACATCTTAAAATCGTATGAAAAACTCACTTACACACTTAAATTTTATGGGCATTTCTTTATCCCCTATTTTCACTCAGAGTGAAATTAACACCCCGGCCCCATTGGCGCAAGCCAACTTGAATAATTTAAAATAATCAAATTGATTCCTATAAAAGTAAGAGACTTTTTTTCTCGTTCACAAATTCATCTTTGTTTATGAAAAATCTCATATTTTGATAGTAGGGATAACCAATGTATTTAAAGGTCATAGAGAATGGCCAAAGGATGATCTCTCAAAAATAGTGATAACTATGATTTTTGTGTAAATAATATGTCATGTTGGAGTAGAGAGCACTTCAAAATAACAAAATGGATGACCGAATCCCCGTAAGTAGAAAAAGTTTGGATGGTCGTGTGACTAGGATTCAAACTGGGCATCAAAAGTAGTTGAAAGGTTATCTTCCACCAAATTTGAATGAGCTCAAAAAATTGCAAGTCCTTGAAGTTCAATCAATGAATTTACTGATTCACTCCCGAATTTTGCTAGGTTGAACTCTTTACAGAGCATTCTTCTAAACGATAATGAGTTCACTTCAATTTCTAGCGATTTTTTATGGTATTACATCTTTGCAAAGTGTTCACTTAGATTATAATTAATTTTCACCATTGTCTAAACCAACAAGTCTGAAAAGTGATTTTACTCTTCTGAATTTCTTTGTTGTTTTTGCTAATATTACTGATAGAATTCTTGATTTAATTTGAGCGAACAATAATATTTTCTCATCACGTCCTGCACACGTGCAACATGCGTGCATTTTATTTATATTATTAAATATGTATTGTATTTTTTCTCCTTTAGCATGTATCTAAAATTATTGATCTCCATATTGAAATAAAAACATTGATTCTCAGGAAACATTAGTAATCAGATTAAACTATTAATAAGTATGGGTATAGCTCTTTTTATCTAATTTCTTTACCTTTCACCTATCAATTACTGGCTGGATTAAACTCGTTACAGAAAATTCTTTTGAATGATAACAAGTTCAATTCAATTCCTAGCGATTTTTTCTATGGCATGACAACTCTATACAGTGTTCACTTAGATAATAATAAAGTTATTACCATGGAAACTACCAGAAAGTCTGAAAAGTGCTTCTAGTCTTTAGGCATTCTCTGCCATTTCTGCTAATATTATTGGTGGAATCCCTAATTACTTTGGTACAAATATGTTTTCTAGCTTAATACACTTAAACTTGTCATTTAATAGTTTAGACGGTCCTCTGCCCTCGAGTTTTTCTGGCTCTTCCATACAATCGTTATTGTTAATTGGTCAAAATGATATGTTATGTTGAACGGCTCAATAATTGTAATACAAAACATGACCCAATTAACCATTCTTTTATTGCAAACCAATTCATTTCTAGGCCATTTGCCTGATTTTTTAAATTCTATTTTGTGTTAGCTATGAAATTTTGCATTTATGGAGAAATTTAAAACAAGCTATTATTATTGGTAAAATTCCTAATTTATTTTGAATTAATAATAATATTTTCATCACGTGCTACATGCGTGCATTTTATTTGTACTATTAAACATTTGTTTTAATTTTTTCTCCTTTAGCATGTATGTAAAATTATTGATCTCCATTAAAAAAAAAGGACAGCCCAGTGCACTAAGCTCCCGCTAAAAGAAACTATTGTTGTAAGCGAGTATCGAACTCCCGACCTCCGCATGAAATTGACAAAAATTTGAACACCCTTAACCACTGCGCTAAGCGTTTCAATTCATCTCCATGTTGAAATAAAAAAGAATTATTCTTAGAAAACGTTAATAATAATAAAAAATGATAATTAAGTATGGGTATAGCTCTTTTCATCTAATTGCTCTACCTTTTTACCTATTAACTTATAACGACACACCTAGTCCTTTTTAGCTTAAGACCCTTATTTGCTCGTTTGATCCTTCTTATAGACACTATGTGGGGTTCGTGAAGCGTGGGGATGGATGACACGGATTCCGAGGTCTATTTATTAGAGGTTCGAATTAAAAATCCAAAACTAGAAACTTAGAGTTGGAAAGTTTGACTCAAAGTTGACTTTTGATTAAATGGGTTTGTTCCCAGGTTCTGTCACTTCCGATAGCTTCGGAGGGTCATTTATGACTTAGTAGAGTCATTGGTTCTCTTTCTGAGACAATTGAATGTATTTTGTGATTCGATTTGTGAACTTTGGATATTTGGTTTTTTTGAATGGTTCTTTAGAAAAGTATGCCTTAGCTCGGTTAAATAGAAAATTCGAGGGTGCGAGCGAGTTCGTAGCACTATTTATCTTATATGAGCATATCTGATTTGTGTATAGGGGGTCTCTGGAGTGTTTCAGATGTTTGATGAGAGTTTGAGGCTATTTTCAATATGCTGGTGTCTGGTGTCTGCCTCGGCAGCACATGTTCTCGCTCTGGCGTGTCCGTCTCACTGAAAGGTTGGCTCATCGAAGCGGGGGTTGGGAAAGTGTAGAGTTTCCGCCTTGTGGAGGATTGGTCCGCAGGGGCGAGTCCTCTTCTGTAGAGTCGGGAACGCCGTGGCATAGAGGTGAGGTGTCAAGTAACACCGCCTCAACGAGGTCTTTTCATGTCGTAGCAGGTCACACCAATGGAGTTGATTCCACTAGGGTGGAGTCACTGTATCATATGTCATATATAATTTCCTATGTCATATTTCATTTTCCAAAATAGTGTATCTCGACCCTAGAGCCGCCAAGGGAGAGATTTTAGAGGTTTAGAAGTTAAATTCATCTTTGAGGTAACAATTCCATACTTTATTATTTGATTCAATGTTTCTAAGTACCTTAATGGTGGTCTAGCATGTTTGTGAGTTGGGTAAAATGAAGTATGATCCCATTTGAGAATAAAAGAGTTGAGTCTTTATTTAAATGAAATTTATGGACTAGTTTACTTGTATTGTACAGAATTAGTGATGGATTGTACTAGTTTATCATGTTATAGAGCTTAATTTGAATATAGAAACCTATTCCAATTGGGTGAAAATTCTAGGGTTCCAAATTGGGGCTTTTTGTATATTGTTTAATTGAAGGCTCAAATGTGTATAGTTTCCTAATTAACTTAAGGATATGATTACCTAGTATGTGTTCTTGGTTTTCGGGTAATAAAGTTAGAGTCTTGATGATGTGGGCACTGGGTTGGTTATTAAAGTTTAGCTTTTTAAGGAGTATATCCTTGTATGGTGTGTAAGCTCTTCATTAACAAATAGTATATGCGTCATTAGACTTCAATTATCACGAGGCGCAGCGGAAGGGCAAGGCAATCACCGAGGCTTGATTGGTTAGCTCATGTTTGGTCCAGAGGTAGACTACAATTTACTTTCACGAGACTTCGATAAAAGTACGTAATTAGTTATAAATATTGAGGGGTGTTGGGTAAGTTGGGGGTCCTACTTAGCTGGTTGTGATAAATGGTTGAGTAGGTACCGGTGTTGAACTACGTTGATGAGTGATTTGGGGAATCAACCTTATGTTAGTTCCGACTGCTGATTTATTTAAGCTTGTCACCATATGTGGACTTGTCGTTTACTTGCTATTATTTGTTTATTCATCACACCTGATTTCGATATAATATCCTAATTTGTACTTGGATTGTTATGTTGCTAAATTCTTGGAAGCATGTGATATTCATCTCTATACCTGATTGCATCTCATTACATCATGAATTCTTGCCTTAAACTGTCATTTGCATTCATACACTCATGATTCTGAGATATTGATATGAGAGTGGTATGGAATATTATGGGTCCAAGAGATCGGAAATGTGAGATTACTCATGATATCATGACACCTCTGAGATGATGATAATAATATTCGAGGGGACGGGTTGCACGCCTGCAACATAATTCTATTTAGTCAAGAGCTGGTCTCTGATGGGAAATTTCAAAGGAGTATATGGAATTCGCGGGTCCCCCATGAGTGTGCGTCTCATAATAAAAACTTGAGCGCATGTATACTGGAAGATCAAGGTACCTATATTTGCATTGCATTCATAACATATCATACACATATCATTCATGGATTACTTGTTGATGAAACAAGTGTGGAATTTATTATTGATGACTTGATTGAATTTCTGGAATAAAGGAACCATGTTACTTACTCAATGATACTCAGATTTCTGTTATTGAACCGTATGGAATATGCTGTGAATAATGTGATCTTACTTGGATATTTAAACTAATAGAATAGGACTATTTGGTGTCAACTTGGTAGTTATCTCTTTTTATGTATCTTCCGTCATTGTTGACCTATGATGCCTATGGGGGTACGTTGTGTGCTCATGCTATGCTTGCTGCATTCATTTTGAATGCAGATTCGGTGCCTTCTACCAGTTCGGGACAGTGTGGCTGAGTCTGATTGGTTAGTTTCCCAACATTCAGGGTGAGAATGCTACCTCCAGCATACCCTTGGATGTTTATTCTCTACTTCAGTCTTTTACTTGCATTTGAGAGACATGATAGACCTCTTTAGCTTATGTATTGGTTTTGGCACTATGTTGTCCTCGTTTTCAGACTTATATCATTTTATTAGCACTCTTGTATTTACATACTAAATCACTTGGGGGATGTTGTTGATGTATTCAACTTATATTCGTCCGCATTGATTTTATGAGATAACTTATGTAGTAATTGTTATCCTTCTGCTTTTTACTTATGTTATATCATGTGAATGATTTAAGAGTGGTTCACCTACCTGTAGTGATTGTGTAGGTGCCACCACGATTCCTGGAAGAGAGTCGTTACATAATTATTGTTTTAAAGTCTTTCGATGTAGTTCTCATGTGGTTTACATAATCTTCTTGTGTATTATAATTGTATACTCTCATGATAGTACTACAGAGGTTGCAGTAATGCAAGTATTGAAGTTATGAATCAACCATCCGACTTCATTCAGTTGGGATAACTCGGATCCATATAAGTGGGAGAAAGTTTGTTGTAGCAATGACTAGAATCCAAATTGGGAATCAATAGTAGAAAGTTTGTTGTAGCAATGACTACTTCAGTCTTTTACTTGCACTTGAGAGACATGACAGAACTTTTTAGCTTATGCATTTGTTTTGCACTATGTTGTCCTCGTTTTCAAACTGGTATCGTTTTATTAGCGCTCTTATATTAACAGACTAGATCACTTGAGAGATATTGTTGATGTATCAGACTTATATTTCTTCCACATTTATTTTATGAGATAGCTTATGTAGTGATTGTTAACCTTCTGCTTTTTTACTTATGTTATATCATATGAATGATTTAAGAGTGGTTCGCCTACTAGTGGGGATTGTGTAGGTGCCACCATGATTACTGGAAGGGGGTCGTAACAAAGTTGGTATTAGAGCTTTAGGTTAAACGGTCTCGGATACAAGAGCAATGTCTCATAGAGTCTCATGGATCGGTGTGGAGATGTCTATACTTATCTTCGGGAGGCTATGAGATATTTAGGAAATTTCACTTTCTTCATTCCTTTCGTGCTAAGTTGAATCAAATGGGTATCTGACCTTTGTTCCTATTCTCTCATAGATGGTGAGGACTCGTGCTGACGCTGCAAGGGAAGAGGCACCGACACCGGCATCGTTGGTGCATGGTCGCGGTAAAGGATGTGATAGGGACTTAAGTAGAGCCAAAGAAATGGTACCAGCTCAGGGTATGGCACATGGAGTCGGCCAGGCTCCTGCTAGATAAGTCTCTCTTGAGCAAGTTGTTGAGCCTCCGGATGAGCTACTTAAGGAAGAGATGGGGCCAGCCCATGATCAGCCTGAATTTGTTGCTACTTTGGTTCTACAAGACACATTTGTCAGACTATTGTGTGTTCTTGATGGTTTTGCCTAGGTGGGCGTGTTTCTGACTACTCTGGGGTTATCAAACTTGTGTGGGAGAGGGACAGACTCAGACTCCCGAGTTCTGTACTCCCAGGGTTCAGCCAAATGTGATGTCAATGCCTGTATAATGAGGTTCTTACTTCATAGTTTGGTCCCCGGCCGATTGCAGGGATAACTATGACTTGCAATAAGCGGAAGATATGCGAGTACTTTCGGAACATGAAGCTTCTGATATTCTATTATCGTCCCGATGAGGATGCTTATGAGTTTATTGAGAGCAACCATAAGAGGTTGCATACATTGGGTATTGTCGAGTCACACGGAGTTAGTTTTGTGGCCCTTCAACTTTTAAGATATGCTAAATAGTGGTAGAGAGCTTATATTGATTGTCGATCAGTAGAGTCGTCTCCTTTGTCATGGGTTAGGTTCTATCGCATATTTATGGAGAAGTATGTGCCTCTTAGCTTGTGTCTGAGCAAGCGTGATGAGTTTAAGAGGATTGAGCAGAAGGAAGGGGTTATTCAGTTGTAGATTATGAGACTCACTTACATGCCTTATCGCGCTATGAATCACATTTGCTACCTACAGAGTCTAAACGAGTGAGATGTCTTGTTAGAGGTTTGAGTATTCCCCTTCAGTTGGCTACATTATAATTAGTGGCAGCTGAAGCTTCTTTTGAGACTGTAGCTGAGCATGCGAGGATGGTGGAGTCTGTGAGGGGCAAGATGCCCCGATATGAGTCAGATAAGAAGGTAAAGCGCCAGGGTTAGTACAGTGGATCTACTTATCGTGGTTATGGTCAGCATGATAAATATTAGTAATTGCAGCTTAGTCGAACGCTTCAGACATCGCTTTAGATTATTGATGGTGTCTCTGCGGGGCAGAGTGGTTATAGTGGGGGCCAGCCTTCGAGGGGTTCTCAGTCTCGGTATTATGATCATGATGGTTCAGGTTCTTCTATCTCTATTCATCAGCCTTCAGCGGCTAGGACTTTTTACAACTTTGGTGAGGTTGGGCATTTCAGGAGGGATTGCCCCAGATCTGTATCGAGTGCATCCCGTGCACCCAGGACCCCAACATAACTATCTAGTAGTGGTGGTCAGGTTAGCCAAGGAGGATCTCAATCAGGCCATGATGGCCATCAGAACGATCGTGATAGATCCCATTCAAGGATAGATGAAGCTTGTTCGGGTCGAGGTGGCTAGCAGAGTACTTAGTCCGAAGGAGGATGCACTTATTATTATGATTTCCAGGGTAGACCAGAGGCTAAGGCATCAAATGCGATTATCACAAGTATCATCTCAGTCTGTCATTGGTCTACTTCAGTGTTATTTGATATGGGGTCTACATTCTCATATATGTCTGCCTACTTTTCTGGTGATTTGGATATGTAGTGTGATATGCTTGATGTTCTTATTCGTGTATCTATACCAGTCGGTGATTCTGTGGTTGTAGATCGAGTCTATCTATTGCTTGGTTAATTTAATGGGTTATTATACTTAGGTAGACTTGGTCATATTAGACATGGTTTATTTTGATATGATTCTGGGGATGGATTGATTATCACTGTATCATGCGATCTTGGACTATTATTCCAAGACAGTCATGTTAGCGATGCTTGGATTTTCGAGGTTAGAGTGGAAAGGCTCTCTCAGCCCTGCTTCTAAGAAGATCATTTCTTTTATTCGGGCTAGGAACTTGGTAGATAAGGGTTGTTTAACGTATCTAGATCATATTCGAGATACGAGTGAGGAGACTCATTCCCTTGAGTCTGTTCCGGTAGTTAGTGAGTTTGCAGAGGTTTTCCTTTCAAATTTATCTAATATGCCGCTAGACATGGATATCGGCTTCTGTATTGATCTCGAGTTGGGTACTTGACCCATTTCTATTCATTTGTAGCGTATGGCTCCAGCTGAGTTGAGAGAGTTGAAGGAGCAGCTTCAGGATTTGTTAAGTAAGAGCTTCATTCGACCGAGTGTATCTCCATGGGGTGCTCATGTCTTGTTCGTGAAGAAGAAGGATGGCACCACGCATATGTGCATTAAATACAGACAGTTGAATAAAGTCACTATCAGAAATAAGTATCTTATCCCTCGTATTGATGACATGTTCGATCAGCTTCAGGGTGCTTCCGTGTTCTCGAAGATTGACTTGAGGTCTGAGCATCATCAGTTGAAGATCTGGGCCAATGATGTTACTAAGATGGCTTTCTGGACTCGATTATGGTCATTATGAGTTCTTAGTGATGTATTTTGGGCTTACCAATGGCCCCTCAACATTCATAGATTTGATGAATGAGATATTCAAGCCGTATTTTGATTATTTGCGATTGTATTCATTGATGATATCTTGATCTATTTGCAGAGTCGAGAGGAGTATGAGCATCATTTAAGGGTGGTCTTTGGTTTATTAAATGAGAAGAGGTTATACGCTAAGTTCTCGAAGTGTGAATTTTGGTTGAGTTCTGTGGCTTTCTTGGGACATGTGGTGTCCAAGGATGGGATTATGGTTGACACTAAGAAGATAGAGGCAGTCAGGGACTAGCCTAGACCGACTTATGTGATAGAGATTCAGAGTTTTGTGGGTCTTACTAGATACTATCGCCAGTTTATCAATGGTTTCTCCTCTATTGCTTCTCATCTGACACGGTTGACTCAGAAGGAGTTTCCTTTTTATTGGTCCAACCAGTGTGAGAAGAGATTTCAAAAAGTCAAGACTCTTTTGACCATAACCCTGATTATATCGCTCTTTCGGTGAAGGGAAAGGACTTTACTGTGTATTATGATGCTTCTAAGATTGAGTTGGGCTATGTGTTGATATAGGGGGTAAGGTTATTGCTTATGCATCGAGGCAGTTGAAGGTGTACGAGAAGAATTACCCTATTCATGATTTGGAGTTGGTTGCCATTGTGTTTGCTCTGAAGATTTAGAGCCATTACTTATATGGTGTTCATTGTGAGGTGTATACCGACCATCGTAGTCTTCAACGTATGTTTGATAAGGGCCAGCATAAGAGGGCCCGATCCATTGGTGACGTAGGAGATTTCATAGATGAGCCCATATCACAGCCTTATGAACGCCAATCTTACCCGGTGGCCAACATATCATTACCATCTACAGGGTCGAGGGCTGATCGATTTATTCAATCGGGACCAGGTCAAAATTCACAAGCGTCAGGGCCTTATTATATAAGGGATGCTATCCAGATGAGACCGCCATTGGCTCGATACGGGCAGTGTGGTAGGACCCATACAGGGTCGTGCCAACATGGAGTGAGGGTGTGTTACTCTTGTGGTGAACCTAGTCATTTTATGCGGGATTGTCCGACATGAGGCGAAGGTGTTAGAGTTCAGACGGTCGGATCTGCGGCAGCTTCATCACGGTCAGTACTCCCGTCAGGACAGAGTCATCACACATTATCCGGTCAAGGTGGAAGTAGGGGTAGATCAACTAATTTCGGTGGGGGACAGAATCGTACTTAGGCGTTGGTGGGACGACGGGATCAGAAATCCTCACTTGATGTCGTTACAGGTACGTTATCCATCTTTTTACATAATATGGATGTGTTGTAAATACGGATCTATTGAAATTGTGCAATATTAGTTTGTAGCCATTAGACCCTAGAAGATTTGGTGAAATTAGAAACAGTTGTATTTCTGGGCTACGTAACGGGGATTAGATACGTACCCCAACATTCGAGGATGAATGTTTCTAAGGGGGGAAAGATGTAACATCTCGTATTTTCGGGTTACGGTTTAAATTGCTAAGCGTATGTAAAATCGCTAGGCGTGTGTAAATAGACCCGAGCGTTGGAAAACTTTATGTTATATTTACTTATGCTAATAAAGAGATTAGTATATAAAAGGATTAAACCCCGAAATAATTTTAGACGTAAGAATTGTGACGACGGAAAGCGGAAATAAATTTGGTGCGTGCACAAAGAGGTTATGGACTAGTAGCATATTATGAAATTATGCTATCGAGTATACGAAGGTCTTATAAGTTATCAAGATTTAAGTGAATTGAGATTACGAAATTAATTATGTGTATAATTGATTAATTGTGGAATCAATTAATAATTATGGGGGGACAATGTTAGTAGAGGACATCACGTGTAAGCATTGCAACAATCTCCTAAATGACTAAGCCTACTAAGGTGTGTGTCGTGCGATTAGGGATTAGGGGATTATGATTCCTACTAAATGACTACGTGTAAGTTAGCCAATTTCATTTTTGTTTTTAGTGTTTTGTCCTTAGTAGTTAATAGGTGAAATCATTTGCTGCTTTTGCTTCACTGACCCAAACAATTTCCTAGACTAAAGACTCCTCCAAATCATTTTGTTTGTAATTAATATAGTACACTTTAGTTTGGTGTTGAAAAGAGAAAGAGAGAGTACAAAATGAGATGATTTGGTTTGAAAAGAGAGGAGAGAAACGTACGATTTCCAGTATTGAGTAAGAAAAGTTGCTAATTTTCCTTTTCTTTAAATCTCATGCCATACTTGAAAATTCTCGGCCAAAAGTTCCTATTTTGGGTTAAGGTTTTTCTCCACATATCGAGGTATGTTAAGACAATTTTTTTTTCTTTTGGCATGTTCCATGTAACGAAATATAACCGTGATATTGCTCCATAATTTATTCTACTCCTACTAGTTAAGAATATTCATGTTATTGATTCCTATGCTAAAAACATGTCTAAATATGTCCCTAAGTCCTTATTGTGGCATACAGAAAAGATGTTGATACTCACAGTGTTAGCCAAAGGGGCAAGGATATTATTGTACGAATTCAGGAAATGTTTTATTGTCATTCATGAATTTTCATTTGTATCATATTATATATTATCCTGGACCCATTTGTGCTATGCCCACTACTATATGGTAAATATTATATATATGTAGGGGATATGGGGAAAGAAAAAAGCGTTATATACGCACACCACCTGCAGTTGGTACAGACTATCACAAAAGAGCCCTAAGAGGCCACATATCGAGCTTGTGTGGTCAAAATGGATGCCTGTGTGGCCAAGACAATATGATAATATTGAAGTCTGTGTGGCTTATATGATATAACTGAATGCATGTGTAGCGGTTATGGATAGAATTTCTGTGTGGACATTAGTATACCGCATTTGCATTATGCATACATTCATTAATCGTTACATGGTATGGTGCCCACAGAGGCTGTTATGGCAAGAAAGATGCCCAATGAGGCTGATGTATAAGTATACTGCATTGTGCATAACATTTAGGCATATGTATTAGGGCCCTTAGAGGCATTTACTGTTGGTCAGTTGTTTCGGTTTCAGTTGTTGTTATATCCTTGTTATACTATTGTTCATGCCTGACATACTCAGTACATCAGTCGTACTGACGTCCCTTTTATCGGGGGACGCTGCGTTTCATGCCCGCAGGTTCACATAGGCAAGGTGACGGTTCACGTTAGTTGATTGCGGATCCATCGGATTTTTGGAGCACTCCCCTTGTTCGGAGTGTTGGTCTAATTTTGGTACGGTACATTTTTACTTGTATATATAGGTATGGTGGGGCCCTGTCCCGACCTTTGATGTTGCTACTCTTAGAGGCTTGTAGACAGGTGTCCTGTGGATAGTGGTCTTGTATAGCCTTGTCAGCCTTGGTATGGGTATGTATATGCATAAGTTGGTTTTCTGGATAAAGATTTCTCATAGTTTTCTTTCGGCTTAGTCCATAATTAATTATGATTAGGTGGTAAATATAGGATTAGCCGTACCCGGTGGGTGGGATCCGGGTGCCCATCGCAGCCCTCCGGTTTGGGTCGTGATAGCTTTGTATGGTAGAAGATGTCGATCTCCGATTAGTTGGTTTGATGCGTTCGAGGTCCGACCTTGGGGTACTGTTCTATTGAGAGATTCCTTAGAAAAAGTTAAGGTGATCCAGGTTAAGCTTCTAGTAGCTTAAAGCATGCAGAAGGAGTATGCGGACAGAAAGGTCTGAGACTTGGAGTTTATGATTAGTGACAGAGTTCTTCTGAATGTTTCATCCATGAAGGGTGTGATGAAGTTCGGAAAGAGATGAAATTTGAGTATGAGATATATTGGACCTTTTGAGATTCTTTAGAGAGTTGGGGAGGTTGTATATGAGTTGGCCCTGCCACCCGGTCTTTCAAGCGTTCATCTAGTCTTTCATGTGTCTATGCTGAAGAAGTATCATGATGACGGTTCTTATATAATCCGTGGAACTAGTATTGCTTGATTAGAATTTAGAGTTTGAGGATGAGCCAGAAGCTATTTTGGACAGGCAGTGAGGAAATTGAGATTTAATGAGATGGCTTCTATGAAGGTTCAGTAGAGGCATCGTCCTATTGGGAAGGCTATTTGGCAGATAGAGTCTAACATGTGGAGTAGATATTCTGGCTTATTTACTAATTCTAGTACGTTTCATCTGTTCATTGCTCTTCGTTCGAGGATGAACATTATTTAAATTGGTATCTGATGTAATGACTCATCTGGTCATTTTTAGCTTAAGACCCTTATTTGCTTGTTTCACCCTTTTCATAGACATTATGTGTGATTCGTGATGCGCGGGGATGAGTGACATGAATCTCGAGATCTACTTATTATAGTTTTGAATGAAAAACCCAAAACTAAAAACTTAGAGTTGGATAGCTTGACTCAAAGTTGGCTTTTGTCTAGATGAGTTCATTTCTAGATTCCATCACTTCTGGTAGCTCCGAGTCATTTATGACTTAGTCGAGTCATTGGTTCTCTTTTTGAGATAGTCAGATATATTTTGTGATGACATTTGTGAAATTTGGATATTTGGTTTTTCCCGAATGGTTCTTTAAAAAAGTATGTCTTAGCTTGATAAATGGAAAATCCGAGAGTACGAGTGAGTTTGGTTTGTGTCCGGGGGATCTAGGGAGTGTTTTGGGTGTTTGATGGGAGTTTGAGTCTATTTTCCATGTGCTGGTGTCTGGTGTCTGCCTCGGCATCACCTGTTCTCGTTCTGGCATGTCCGCCTCACTGAAAGGTTGGCTCACCGGCGGGGGTTGGGAAAGTGTGGAGTTTCCACCTTATAAAGGATTGGTCCACAGAGGCGAGTCCTCTTCTGCAGAGTCGGGTATGTTGTGGCACAGAGGCGAGGTGTCAAGTGACACTGCCTCAGCCAGGTCTTTTCACGCCGTAGCGAGTCCGTACTAGCGGAGTCGATTCCGCAAAGGCGGAATCACTATATCAGTTGTCCTATATAATTTCTTAGGTCAGATTTCATTTTCCAAAATAGTGTATCTCGACCCTAGAGCCACTAAGGGATAGATTTCAGAGGTTTAGAAGTTAAATTCATCTTTGAGGTAACAATTTCATACTTTATGATTTGATTCAATGTTTTTAAGTCCCTTAATGGTGGTCTAGCATGTTTATCAGTTGGGTAAAATAAAGTATGATCCCATTTGAGAATAAGAGAGTTGAGTCTTGATTTAAATGATGTTTATGGGCTAGTTTACTTGTATGGTTGTGAATTAGTGATGGATTGTACTAGCTTATCATGTTATAGAGCTTAATTTTAGTATATAAACCTATTCCAATTGGGTGAAAATTCTAGGGTTCCAAATTGGGGCTTTTGTATATTATTTAATTGAAGGCTCAAATGTATATAGTTTCCTAATTAACTTAAGGATATGATTACCTAGTATGTGTTCTTGGTTTTCGAGTAATAAAGTTAGAGTCTTGATGACGTGGGCCCGGAGTTGGTTATTAAAGTTTAGCTTTTTAAGGATTATATCCTTGTATGGTGTGTAAGCTCTTCATTAACAAAAATTATATGCGTGATTAGACTTCGATTATCACGAGGCGCAGCAGAAGGGCAAGGCAATCATCGAGGCTTGATTGGTTAGCTCATGTTCGGTACAGAGGTAGGCTATAATTTACTTTCACGAGACTTCGATAGAAGTGCGTAATTAGTTATAAATATTGAGAGGTATTTGGCAAGTTGGGGGTCCTACTCAGCTGGTTGTGATGAACGGTTGAGTAGGTACCGGTGTTGAACTGTGGTGATGAGTGATTTGGGGAATCAGCCTTGTGATGGTTCCGACTGCTGATTTATTTGGGCTTGTCACCATATGTGGGTTTTGTCGTTTATTTATTTATTCATCACACCTGCTTCCGATATGATATCCTAATTTGTACTTGGATTGTTATGTTGTTAAATTCTTGGAAGCATGTGATATTCATCTCTATACTTGGTTACATCTCATTACATCATGAATTCTTGCCTTATATTGTCATTTTCATTCATACACTCATGGTTCTGAGATATTGATATGAGAGTGATATGGAATGTTGTGGGTCCAAGAGACCGGAAATGTGAGATTACTCATGATATCATGGAAACTCTGAGATGATGATGATGATATTCGAGGGGACGAGTCACACGCTTGCAACATAATTCTATTTAGTCAAGAGCTGGTCTCTGATGGGAAATTTCGAAGGAGTATATGGAATTCGCAGGTCCCCCATTGGTGTGCGTCTCATAATAAAAACTTGAGCGCATGTATACTGGAAGAACAAGGTACCTGCATTTGCATTGCATTCATAACATATCATACACATATCATTCATGGATTACCTGTTGATGAAACAAGTGTGGAATTTATTATTGATGACTTGATTGAATTTCTGGAATAAATGAACCATGTTACTTACTCAATGATACTCAGATTTCTGTTACTGAACCGTATGGAATATGCTGTGAATAATGTGATCTTACTTGGATATTTAAACTAATAGAATAGGACTATTTGGTGTCAACTTGGTATTTATCTATTTTTATGTATCTTCCGTCATTGTTGACCTATGATGCCTATGGGGTACGTTGTGTGCTCATGCTATGCTTGCTGCATTCATTTTGAATGCAGATTCGGTGCCTTCTACCAGTTCGGGACAGTGTGGCTGAGTCTGATTGGTTAGTTTCCCAACATTCAGGGTGAGAATGTTACCTCCAGCATACCCTTGGATGTTTATTCTCTACTTCAGTCTTTTACTTGGATTTGAGAGACATGATAGACCTATTTAGCTTATGTATTGGTTTTGGCACTATGTTGTCCTCGTTTTTAGACTTATATCATTTTATTAGCGCTCTTGTATTTACAGACTAGATCACTTGGGGGATGTTGTTGATGTATCCGACTTATATTCTTTCGCATTTATTTTATGAGATAACTTATGTAGTAATTGTTATCCTTCTGCTTTTTACTTATGTTATATCATGTGAATGATTTGAGAGTGGTTCGCCTACCTGTAGTGATTGTGTAGGTGCCACCACGATTCCTGGGAGAGAGTCGTTACATAATTATTATTTTAATGTCTTTCGATGTAGTTCTCGTGTGGTTTACATAATCTTCTTGTGTATTGTCACTGTATACTCTCATGATAGTACTACAAAGGCTGCAGTAATACAAGTATTGAAGATACGAATCAACCGTCCGACTTCATTCAGTTGGGATAACTCAGATCCAGATAAGTGGGAGAAAGTTTGTTGTAGCAATGACTAGAATCCAAATTGGGAATCAATAGTAAAGGTTCTGTTCTGCAAGACATGAAAAACCTTAAGAATTGCAAGTCTTTGACATGCAGCTCAATAGATTCACTGGGTCACTTCCCAATTTGGTTAGGTTGAACTCATTACAGAAAATTCTTTTGAATGGTAATGAATTCAATTCAATTCCGAGCGATTATTTCTATGGTATGACACTTCTATACAATGTTCACTTAGATAATAATCAATTCTCATCATGAAAACTACCAGAAAGTCTAAAAAGTGCTTCTAGTCTTTAAACTTTTTCTGTCATTTATGCTAATATTTTCGGTAGAATCCCTAATTACTTTAGTATAGATATGTTACCTAGCTTAATACACTTACACTTGTCATTTAACAGTTTGGAGGGTCCTCTGCCCTCGAGCTTTTCTTGCTATTCCATACAATCTTTATGGTTAATTAGTCGAAGGGGTATGTTGAACGACTCAATAGTTGTGATAAAAATAGGACCCAATTAACCATATTTTTATTGCAAAGTTGCAAACCAATTCATATCTAGGCCATTTGCCTGATTTTTTATTCTATTTTGTGTTAGCTATGAATGTTTTGCATTTATCGAGAAGGTTTAAAACAAGTTATTATTATTGGTAGAATTCTTAATTTATTTTGAACTAATAATAATATTTTTTCATCACGTGTATTTTATTTGCATTATTAAATATTTATTTTAATTTTTCTCTCTTTTAGCATGTATCTAAAATTGTTGATCTTCGTGTTGAAATAAAAAATATTTTAGAAACGTAAATAATAAAAATAAACTATAAATAAGTATGGGTATAGCTCTTTTCATCTAATTGCTCTACCTTTTACCTATTAACTATTGTTTTAAAGCCTTTCGATATATTTCTCATGTGGTTTACATACTCTTCTTGTAGATGTCTCTGTATATTTTCATGATAGTACTACAGATGCTACAGTAATGCAAGAATTGAAGAAACGAATCAACTCTCTGTGTTCTTTCAGTTGGGATGACCCAGACCCTGTAAGTGAGAAAACGTTAGTTATAGCAAGGATATTCATGTGACTAGAATCCAAATCAAGAATCAAGAGCTGGAAGATTCTCTTGCACCAATCATGAAGAATCTTACAGAATTGCAAGTCTTTGACGTGCAATTCAATGAATTCACTGGGTCAAATCCCAGTTTGGCTGGGTTGAACTCATTATAGAAAATTCTTCTGAACAATAATGAGTTCAATTAAATTCCTAGAGAGTTTTTCTACAGTATGACAACTTTAAACATTGTTAACTTATATAATAATCAATGCTTACCATGAAAACTACCAGAAAGTCTGAAAAGTGCTTCTAGTCTTCAGACTTCCTCTACCATTTCTGCTAATATTATTGGTAAAATCCCAAATTACTTTGGTGCAGTTATGTTTCATAGCTTAATGAGACTTTCCATTTAACAGTTTTGAGGGGTCCTCTGCCCTCGAGCTTTTCCGGCTCTTCCATACAATCATTATTGTTAATTGGTCAGAAGGGTATGTTGAACGGCTGAATAGTTGTGATACAAAACATGACCCAATTAATCATACTTTTGTTGCAAACCAATTCATTTCTAGGCCCTTTTCCTCATATTTTATTCTATTTTGTGTTAGCTATGAAATTTCGCATTTATGGAGATGATTTAAAACATATTATTACTGATAGAACTCCTGATATATTTTAAACTAATAATAATATTTTTATCACGTGCTACATGTGTGTATTTTATTTGCATTATTAAATATTTATTTTAATTTTTTCTCCTGTAGCATGTATCTAGAATTATTAATCTCCTTGTTCAAATAAAAATATTTTATTCTTAGAAAATGTTAATAATAAAAATAAACTATAAAAAGCGCAGATATAGCTATTTTAATCTAATTTCTCTACCTTATATCTATTAATTATTATTTTAAAGTCTTTCAATTTATTTCTCATGTGGTTTATATACTATTCTTGTGCATTGTCTCGGTATACTCTCATGATAGTACTACAAACGCTGCACTAATGCAAGAATTGAAGAAATGGACCAACCCTCCGAGTTCATTCAATTGAGATGGTTCGAATCTATGTAAGTGGGAGAAAGTTAATTACAGCAAGGATAGTCGTGTGACTAGAATCCAAATTAGGAATCAAGAGTTGAAATGTTTTCTTCCACCAGACATGAAAAACCTTATAGAATTACAAGTCTTTGACATGCAATTCAATGGATTCACTGGGTCACTCCCCACTTTAACTGGGTTAAACTCATTACAAGAAGATTCATATGAGCTATAATGAGTCCAACTCAATTCCTAACGATCTTTTTTATGGTATGACAACTCTATACAATATTCACTTAGATAATAATCAGTTCTTACCATGGAAATTACCAGAAAGTCTGAAAAATGCTTCTAGTCTTCAGACTTTCTCTGTTATTTCTGCTAATATTATTGGTAGAATTCTTAATTACTTTGGCATAGATATGTTTCCTAGCATAATACACTTACACTTGTCATTTAATAGTTAGTAGGGTCCTCTACCCTCGAGCTTTTCCGGCTCTTTCATACAATCATTATTTTTAATTGATCAAAAGGGTACGTTGAACGTCTCAATCGTTGTAATACAAAACATGACCCAATTAACATACTTTTATTGCACATGAATTCATTTTTAGGCTCTTTGCCCGATTTCTTATCCTACCAAGGTAGATGTAAGGTCTGCGTACACTCTACCCTCCTCAGACTCCACATTGTGAGATTTTACTGGGTATGTTGTTGTTGCCATATTTTTTTATTCTATTGTGTTAGCTATAAAATTTTGCATTTATGGAGAACATTCAGAGCACGTTATTATTACTGGTAAAATTCTTGATTTATTTTAACCTAATAATAATATTATCTCATCAAGTGATACATGCGTGTATTTTATTTTCATTATTAAATATTTTATTTTATTTTTTTCCCTTTTGCATTTATCTAAAATTATTGATTTCCATGTTGAAATAAAAATATTTGACTCTTAGAAAACATTAATAATAAAAATAAACTATAAATAAGTATGAGTATAGCTCTTTTCAGCTAATTGATCTACCTTTTACCTGTTAATTATTATTTTAAAATCTTTCGATGTATTTCTCATGTTGTTTACATACTCTTCCTGGACGTTGTATTTTTATGCTCTCATGATAGTGCTACAGACGATGTAGTAACAAGAACTGAAAAAATGAATCAACCGTCCGGGTTCATTAAGTTGGGATGACCCGAATATATATAAGTGGAACAAAGTAGTTGTAGCAAGAATAGTCGTGTGACTAGAATTCAATTTGGGAAGCAAGAGTTGAAAGGTTCTCTTTCACATGACATGGAGAACCTTATAGAATTGGAGTTTTTGACGTGCAATTCAATGGATTCAATGCAATTCAATTGTTGTAAAGTCTTTCAATGGATTCCTCATGTGATTTACATATTTTTCTGTACGATGTTTTGATATACTCTCATGATAGTACTATAGATGATGCAGTAATGCAAGAATTGATGAAATGAATCAACCCTCCGATTTCATTCAGTTGGCTGACCCGGATTCCTATAAGTGGGAGAAAGTTAGTTGTAGCAAGAATAGTCATGCGACTAGAATTCCAATTGTGAATTAAGAGTTAAAAGTTTCTCTTTCACTAGACTTGAAGAACTTTACAGAATTGCAAGTCTTTGACGTGCAATTCAATGGATTTATTGGATCACTCTCTAGTTTGGCTGGGTGAACTCATTACAGAAAAATTTTCTGAACGACATTGAGTTCAATTCAATTTCTGTTGATTTTTCTATGGTATGATAATGTTCACTTAGATAATAATCAGTTCATGAAAACTACCAGAAAGTCTGAAAAGTGCTTCTAGTCTTCAGGATTTCTCTGCCAATTTTTGCTAATATTATTAGTATAATCTCTAATTACTTTGGTACATATATATTTTCTAGCTTAATACACTTACAATTATGATTTAACAGGTTGGAGGGTCCTCTTCCCTCGAGCTTTTCCGGATCTTCCATACAATCATTATTATTAATTGGTTAAAAGGGTACGTTGAACGACTCAATAGTCGTGATACAAAATATGATCCAATTAATCATACTTTTATTGCAAACCAATTCATTTCTAGGCATTTTGCTTGATTTTTGGTTCTATTTTGTGTTAGCTATTAAATTTTGCATTTATGGAAAATATTTAAAACAAGTTATTAATGATAATTTAAACACTACTAAAAATATAAGAATTAGCAAATGATAAATTCTGTAGCTATAGCAGAATCCGGTCAAAATATACTACTTGCATAAAATTAAGTTATTGTGTGTATGTCACTTTATGTCCAGTGATTTATTGAACATACAAATATACCTCAATATATACAGGGATCTGGAAAAAAAAATTGCATGGTTCTTCTTAATTTTTTTTGACTTTCAATCAAAATTCTTGCAAAAACCAACTCACAACTTCACCAAACTCCCTCAAAGTTGACATATAAACTTCAAATGATATTCCCAATCATTGCAACAATAGTCAATCCAAATAAATATGTATTTCGCAAAACTTACTTTTCGAATTCAAAGTTGTAGTTTTTTTTAATGATTATTAATGGAGCTTTCCTCGCTTCGGTGTATTTGATGAGAAAGAGAGAAAAAAAATAAGGAACATTAGAGCCTAAAAAGGGAAGATTTGAGCCTAGCCTCTTATATTATACTATTCGCTACAATTGGTAAAGTATTGTTATATTCCGTAATTTAAAAATTACCATAAAAATGATAATTAAGTATTAAAAATGGCTTACTCACGTAAGAGATCTGAAAAATTCTCCAAGGTAAAAATGGCAAAGTGGAAGGATAACCAACAATGATGTCATCATTTCACTTGTGTTCTCTTAAATATTTTTGCAAGTGTACCAACTTTGAGGTAACTGTTGGAAATTAGCCTTTGGCGGGGAGATGCGTCCACCCATCTTTGATGAATTAAACACTAGTGTTCCGTATGTTGGAGACCTCGTCTCTTTACACATGCATGATCTACGAAGTGAGTAGATGACCGTAGGGCCAAGAATCGTCTAATTTCGTTAAGAAATGAAAGAGATATTGGTCTACGAAGTAAGGTGTTTGAGGCATGGAAATGTAGTGTGGGACAAATCTACCACAACGGTGGGAATAAGAAGAATTGCTCTCTATATAAGTCTCTAATGTGGTAAAGGGTTTGGATCCCCAAGGGGTATCCCATGTGTTTAAAGGAGGGAAGACCTAGATGTGCTTGGGTTCAAGGCTAAGCCCACACCGCGCCGCCGCCGCCCACCCGTCCCGTCCGATCTCGGGCTCGGGCACGGGGCACGGGGCTGTCTGATATTATCTTTTTGGACCAGAAAACTCTGCCAGATGTACAGTTTGATCCCTGAAGTTTCATATGTACAGTTTGGACCAGAATTCTTTCATATGTACAGTTTGGTCCCTAAAGTTTCAATATAGGCATTAATCAGCCATTACTTGGCTGATTAACTCCTCCATTAACAGCCTATTACTTGGGCGTCAATTCAGGGCAGAAATATAGACGAAAATACAGTGCAAAACAAGCAGAAAACAGACGAAAAAACAGGCAAGAAACATGCCATAAAGCAGGCCAACGACACGGAAAAAGCGGTGAAAAATCACAAAATCGGTGAGCAAAGCGCTCAAAGCGATGGTGAAATCAGTCAAAACCGCTGACCAAACCCTCACGTATACACAAGATATACACTCCAGAGACACACTATATACACAGAGACAAAAGAGAAGAGTAGAGAGAAACTCTTCCTTCCTATTCCATATCTTCAGCAAGTCGAGTCATATTTGTTTTCTTCGACAGGCTCAACCTATTGGCTTTGTAGTGTTGAGATTAAAGTGTTGTTTTATCTTGAGAGACTATTGCCCGCTAACGTAAAAGCATATATACGGGGCAATCTTGTCTTAAGGATAGAGGGATATCCTCGACTCAACACACAACGTTATAACCATCCAGATTTAGTTGTTTCTTGATTTCAGGATATCAACATTCAAGACACAACAAACTTGCGGCAGTTCTCAACATTGGCTTTGCAAGGTGATCAAGATTCAAGACACAACACACATGCGGCAGTTTTGAAGATTGACAATTTATTTATCCTTTCGAACATTTGTAATAGTTATTACTTCCCGTACTGCTCTATAAAGTACCATAGAATCCCAACAGTAACTTCACATGGGTGTTTGAAATTAGTTGTAATAAAATCTAACTTTAAAAATTGTATCTGAAGTTTTATTTAATTAGTTAAAGCTCAATTAATTTTTTTACACTTCACTCATATGTGCATGAACTTCAGATAAAAATGACTAAACGTCAAATATATATAACTTTAGATATTATATGTGAAATTTGATTTTGTCAAACATAATTCAAATAACACATGATTAAAGTGGAGTGCAAAAAAAATTAAAAGATGAATTTTTTTATATGGTATAATTCTTCTCATTAATAGTAGAAAACTTTCTCCACATTTGTCCCGAAGATTAAGCTTGGCTGAACCCCATTAAATTCTTGCATTTTTTTTCTTATTTACTTTACAATAATGACAAATATTTGGAAACAACTACTCAATTTTGACCGTACTGTCGCAATCGGATATAGGGGGTGAACAATGCACCACGTCAAAAACAGCATCTCATCTTCGTCACAGGCTTTCCTCTTCCTCCTTATCTGTCTACATAATACAAGCACTTCAGTGTTGTCTTTGGGACACACATTTTTTTTTATCACATATGGCTTCTCTATCTGTCTCTGTAAAGCACAGTCTTCCTTCTCTGCTCCAATATGCTCAAACCCCAAAATACCCCATCTCCCACAACCTCACCATTGTCTCCAGATCATCACAATCTCAGTTTTATGGTCTTAAAGTCATCCATTCACCTTATATTTCAACCCCTTCTTCTTCTACTAGAACTTCCATTGTTGCTAAGGTAAATTGCATTGCATTGCATTGCTACTTTCTCTTAGCTCTTTCATTTTATTGGTTTTCTTGATTTCTTTGTTTGATGTTTGTAGGTGAATAAAGGTACAGCCCCTCCACCATTCACATTGAAAGATCAAGATGGTAAAAATGTGAGCCTCTCCAAGTTTAAAGGCAAGCCAATTGTGGTTTATTTCTATCCTGCTGATGAAACTCCTGGTTGCACCAAACAGGTATCGCCCATCACACTTCAATTTTCCAGTGATTCCTTTTGGTTCTATTTCATATTTATGGAGAAAAGAATTAAAACAAGTTGTTAATGATAATCTGAACACTACTAAAAAACAAGAATTAGCAAACTGACAAATTTTATAGCTAAACAACAAAATTCGTTGCTAATCATATTTAGTGATGGATTAGCGACGAAAGTTTAGTTAGGTACGATCAATTTAGCGACGGTTTATCAAAAAATTCTGTTAGATATGAAGAATTTAGAGACGAGTTTTTTCGCTAATTTCGTGTAGTTTCGCTTGACTCGTACTAGAAAGGATGAGGTACTTGAATTGTAAGGTTCTGTGTTGGATGACTGAAAGAAATAATCCCCTTGATTATTTTCATTAATTGAAAGGTTATATATACAAGTTACATATTCCCAGAATAGGAAAATTCTATTCTTATTCTACTTCTAAATCCTTATTCTACCATAATTCTAACTATACAATTATGGTAAGTGTATAACACTAATTAAGGTAACCTTTACACTACAATATACTACAAATATATATACCATATATACAATATCCTATTGTCACCAAATCAGTAAAGATCGCCGAGAGGCC
Source organism: Anisodus acutangulus (assembly GCA_029783415.1). Lineage (NCBI taxonomy): Eukaryota > Viridiplantae > Streptophyta > Magnoliopsida > Solanales > Solanaceae > Anisodus > Anisodus acutangulus. The sequence goes on along the minus strand of CM056502.1, from coordinate 14,538,560 downwards.
CATCGCCGAGGCCCAATTCTTATCAACAAATCGCTAGACTTGGCCGAGAGGCCCACCGCCGCCGCCATTGCGCCACCATCGTTTGTATACTGTGATATCTTGTTGTATATTAGGTGTATATCACGGTATATGACCTTTATTTAACACACCGTTGATCATAGTGGGCGGTCTTAACGCCGAGGCTGTCCCTAAAATCTTCAAAGAAAAAACCATTTGGTAGACCCTTTGTAAAGATGTCTGCAATTTGATAACGAGACGGGACATGACATACGCGAACGTGACCCTTTGCAACCTTTTCACGGACAAAGTGAATGTCCATTTCGATATGCTTGGTGCGTTGGTGTTGAACTGGGTTACCTGAAAGGTAGATGGCACTAATGTTATCGCAATATACCAAGGTTGCCTTCTGAATGGGACAATGAAGTTCCAAAAGCAAATTACGTAGCCAACATGATTCGGAGACCACATTCGCTACCCCTCGATATTCTGCCTCTGCACTTGAGCGTGATAGAGTTGCCTGACGCTTTGCCGACCAGGAGACCAAGTTGTTGCCAAGGAACATCTGAGAGTAAGTCGGCCAGATGCGGTGTCGGGACAACCACCCCAATCAAAGATCCGTGTAAGAGACAAGTGTGGATGTAGATGAAGGATACAAGTGCAACCCATAGTCCAGTGTCCCCTGAATATACCGAATGATGCGTTTGATTGCATTCATGTGCTCCACTCTGAGATCATGCATGAATAAACACACCTGCTGAACCGCATACGTAATATCCGGTCTGGTAAATGTAAGATACTGTAGGGCCCCTGCAAGACTACGATAACGGGTCGGGTCCTCGTATGGTGCACCTGCTGCGACACTTAGCTTGGGGTTTGCATCAACTGGCGTGGAAGTGGACTTACAGGATGACATCCCAGCCCTCTCTATGATCTCAGCATCATACTTTCGTTGAGACAAAAACAAACCACCTGAGTGACGCTTGACGGCAATCCTCAAAAAATAACTCAAAGGCCCTAAGTCTTTCATAACAAACTCAGAACTGAGCATGGTCATGATAGACTGGCGCAAGGCATCGGAAGAGGCAGTCAAGATGATATCATCCACATACAGCAGAATGTAGGCCAAGGACGATCCACGGCGGTAGATGAACAAGGAATTATCTGACCTGCTGTGAGTGAACACAATAGTTGAAACAAAGTCAGCAAACCTCGTGTACCAGGCCCTTGGAGACTGCTTAAGCCCATATAAGGACTTCTTCAACAAACATACATGATGCAGACGGTTTGGATCCCTGAAACCCAACGGCTGATGCATATAGACTGTTTTCTTGAGATCACCATGTAGGAAAGCATTCTTAACATCCAACTGATGAATTGGCCAAGTCTTTGAAAGAGCCAAGCTAAGCACAATGCGAATGGTAGCCGGTTTGACCACCGGACTAAACGTCTCACCACAATCAATTCCAACTTGCTGAGTCTTACCATCACCCACAAGTCGCGCCTTATGTCGAGCAAAGGACCCATCTGAATTCTCCTTATAAGCAAAAATCCATATTGACCTGATAACATTAATACCACAAGGACGGGGCACCAACTCCACGTCTTGTTATCAATAAGAGCATTATATTCATCAGTCATAACAATTTTTCAATTAGGGTTATTTAAAGTTGACACAGGATTGCGGGGCAATGGGGATTTAGAGACATCTGAATGTAAATTAAAATGTCTTTTAGGTGTAAAAATACCCCGCTGACTACGAGTGACCGGTCTATGACTCAAGGAAGAATTGAGGGAATTCAGTAGTTCTACCTATAGAAAAGATCATGAAAGAGGCGATCAGAATGGTACTCAAATCCATAATTTTCTGGGCTCGGGACGGGTGGCGTGACGATGGGCTTTCTTGTCCCAAATCGTGCTTGTAATTGTCATTTGGACCGATTCAGTGGTGGGTAGCCCGGTCTTTGGAAGCTGTTCGAGTTTGAAGCCGCTACGAGCGTCTTGTGGGTCCAGTGAGGCGATGGGCCATTGGAGGATTTTGGGTGCGGGAGATGTCCGAAAAATTCTGAATAATATACGGGGATATTTGGTCATCCAAAAAATTATACGACTTAGGCTCGGGAGTATGAATTTTCGTAAAAGGGAATTGGGTTTCATAAAAAATGACTTGGCGATTAATTATGATTTTCTTGGAGGATAAATCAAAACACTTATAACCACGATGATTCGACGGATAACCCAAAAATACACACGGGGTAGACCGAGCCTGAAGTTTGTTAATTGTGGTGGATGGGAATAACGGATAACACAAACACCCAAAAATCCGAAGATGAGAATAAGAAGGGTCCTTATGATATAGGATTTTGAGGGGGGAGGAATATGTCAGACCTTTAGAAGGAATTATGTTAAGAAGATATGTGGCCATTTGTAGAGCATGATGCCAAAAATATGGAGGTATGGAGGCATGAATTAACAGAGTTCGGACAATGTTATTTATGGAATGAATTTTGCGTTCGGCTTTTCCATTTTGTGAAGATGTATGAGGACACGAAAAATGAAAATTTATCCCATTATTAGCACAAAATTTCCGAAACTCCCTATTGTCATACTCTTTCCCATTATCACATTAAATATTTTTTATTTCTCTTTTGAACTGAGTACGAATGAACGCTCTAAATTTGATGAAGACGAAAAACACTTGTGATTTATTCGCAATTGGAAATGTCCATAAAAATCTAGAATAATCATCTAAAAAAAGAACATAATATCGATGACCCAATGAACTCAGAACATGAGACGTCCATAAGTCGCTATGAATAATATCAAATGACATTAAAGTATGAGAATTAGAGTCTACAAATGGCAACTTAACACTTTTTCCTAAGGAACAAGACTGACAAAGTGGAGTACGACTCGTACCTTACATGAAATAAAACTATTTTTATCTAAAACGGATAAAATAGAAGATCCCGGATGACCCAGACGAGCATGCCACATGGAAGGAGAGATGGCTACAAAAGCTGATGGCAAGGCTTGACTCGATGGACTGAAACCATGCATGATAGGATACAGATCCCCCCTACTATCACACCTCATGAGATGACTCCCCGTCTTGAAATCCTTCACAGAGAAACCAAAAGGATCAAATTCAACAGAAACGGAATTGTCAGTAGTGAATTTTCGGACAGACACTAAATTTTTAATCAATTTAGGAGCATGTAAAGTATTTTTCAAGAGAATGGGTAGATTGGGGGGAGACAACGTTTTTTTATCATAACCCTGAATTGGAATAGAGTTGTCATTACCAACAATTATACCCCGAGGGGTGCTCAAATTGGAATAAGAGGAGAGAGTACATGATTCGGATGTCATGTGAGTAGTGGCCCCGGTGTCCATATATCAATTTGGGTCCGGTTGAGTCAATCGCAACGTGTGCATCGCGGCCTCGATATCGGTTTGAGTGGGACCTGCTGCATGATGGGCTTACGGAGGTCGGGGCCCAAGAACTCCTGTCCATGGGTGGGCGTAGATGTTGTTCTTTGCATTCTTTGGGCCCAGCGGCGATGGGCGCCAGCGATGGAGTGTTGGGCCTGGAGTGTTGGCGGCCAGCGGCTGGAATTCCTTGCATGATTGTAGGCTGGCCCAGGCCCTGACCCCGCGCCAAGGGCCCCACTGCTGGGCCCAGGGGGGTGGTGGGCCACTGTTCACTGGATGAGACCGACCGCCTGCTTGCTGACCACCGGAACCGCCACTAGAACCGCCGCGTTTGCCCCCACTATTTTTGTTATTATTCTTGCGATTATTCTTGCCACTATCATTATTATGGTTTTGGCCCGAATTATTAACAAAACCCGAAGAACTAGGAGAAGACGCCACCATGACGACTGGGCCAGCTTCGGTAGCCGCCTTTTTAGCCTAACCGGCTTCTTCTAACGTAAGCATGGAGCGGGCTTGATAGAAGTCGGGAAGAGTGTTGCTTTGGCGAAGGAGAGTTCCAACACCATTATAGGCCTCCGAAAGACCGGCAACCAATTGTAGAATGAGACGATTATTAGTTATCGGTGCGCCAACATTACGGAGTTGATCTGCCAACTCCTTGAGTTTCTTGCAATATGAAGAAACGTTTGGAAATTCGTCCATTCGAACTAGAGAGAATTCCTGGTCGAGTGTGACGACACGTGAATGTTGGTTGTCTTGGAATATGTCACGCAATCTATTCCATGCAGCCATAGCCGTGGTATCCGGCTCAATAATCGTCTGTAGAAGGTCCACCGAAATAGTGGCGTAGATCCACCGGAGAACGGTTGCATCAAGAGTAATCCATAACTTAGGATCCTCCGCAGGAAGGGGTCTAGCGGGAGGAATGATGTGATGATGAACTTGATAAGAGATAGCGTGAATTTTAAACAACTCCGCCCATGTCGCATATTGGACGTTTTCCATCTCAAGGACAATATGGATACAACTCTTGATATTGGAAACCACGAGGGCATGGTGATAATTGTTCTTAGACATATTGAAAGAACAAATAAGGAAGGGAAATTTAAGAGAGGTGTTTTTGAGAGCGGAAGACGAATTTTGGAAGAGAAACCCGAAGGGGGGGGAGTCTCGGCCAAAGAGAGGACAAAAGTTGAGAGAAAAACTTTTGTTTAGACCTAGTCTCTTGATACCATGAAAGAAATAATCCCCTTGATTATTTTCATTAATTGAAAGGCTATATATACAAGTTACATATTCCCATAATAGGAAAATCCTATTCCTATTCTACTTCTAAATCCTTATTCTACCATAATTCTAACTATACAATTATGGTAAGTGTATAACACTAATTAAGGTAACCTTTACACTACAATATACTACAAATATATATACCATATATACAATATCCTATTGTCACCAAATCTGCAGCACTGGCCGAGAGGCCCACTGCCGAGGCCCAATTCTTGTCAACAAATCTGCTGGACTTGGCCGAGAGGCCCACTGCTGCTGCCCACTGCTGCCCAGTCCACTGCTTTGTATACCTGTGATATACTGCTGTATATTCAGTGTATATCACAGGTATATGACCTTTGTTTAACAATGACCTTCCAACTCTGACCTATCTGTAGCTTGTCAATACATTAGGTCATTAGGTCCTCTGTCTCACTGCATTTTACTCTTATGAAATATCTTTTCTGGAATGTTTATTCAGATGTCTCTTGTCTCCAACCTACTAATAGAAATTAACTATTTCAACCCTTGAAAGGAGGCAATTAGGAATTGAGACTCTGTATCTTTAGATCAAAGAAGGGTCTATCTGTTGGAATAATGATACACGATTAGTTACAAACACTTTTTCACAAGTATTTGCCGCAACCGGTTGTGTAAACCAAAATCCTATTAATAGATATATAGGAACACAACCCAACCATTTCGGGTGGATTCCTCCTTTTGCTCCTCCTTTTGCTCCTCAGCCTACATGGTATTAGCAACCGTTTCCAGCTGTTGTTCGCTCCCAAGGCAGGTTCTTATGCGTTCTCACCTGTCCGCCACTGGATTTGATTTTAAGTAGAAGCCAAACATGGATATTGATGAGCTATTTGAACAATGGCATTATGTGCCTAAACACCTTCAAAGGCTAGCATATGAGACGAGTTTCTTCTTAACAGCTTTAGTGACACTTCCTCTTAAAAGTAACAAGCTAGACTTACTGCTTAAACCATCATCCGAAAATCACCAGAGAATTGCTTCATCCTTCTCATTTTATATCTTTTTAGACTGGATTAAATTTCTATAATCCTGACCAATATTTTTGTTCCTTTCTAGATTATAGTTGTTGAAAATTGAACTTGTCGAGTTAACGGCAACAACTTCGCGAATAGTTGATAGATTTCCATTGAACTATTATTTTCAGATTCAGAACTTCGTAGCAATGATCTTCAAAAGTTACTTTGGTGCTAACCAATATGTGAAAACTGTGTACAGGCATGTGCCTTCAGGGACTCTTACGAAAAATTCAAAAAAGCAGGGGCTCAAGTTGTTGGGATTAGTGGTGATGATCCTGCGTCCCACAAGGTATTACAGATTTACTTGCTCAATGAGTTAAGCAGCTAAATATTCTGTTGTCTGGACACTTTTTCTATTATAGGTTATCGGTTAACTGGAGTGTGCTAGTTCTCCTAAACCAAATCACATTGTCCTTTGTCTTCCTTCGTGTCATTATGTAGGACGTATTATTTGAAACACTTATTCTGTTGCACAAAGTATTACATATACGAATAATTAGAAGTAACTTTTAGACGTTCTTGGATTAGTCAACTGGTAAACAACCTGGTGGTTTAGTGTCACACAGTTGAGATACAATGTTATTAGGGAACTCTAGCATAACATATGCATTGCCCGATGAAAAAGAAAAAAAGAAGGAAAAGTAGTAGTCTAACTGTCCCTTTTAAGTTATGGGAATCCTTTGGGTGATTAAACATGGTAAAAATCTTTCAAGGAGCATCTGTTAGGATTTCTGACAAAGTAGAGTCAAAATGAAATGTCTGAATTTGTGATTGCGTTTCATTTCTTCTCATGTCAAGGATATACTCCAAGTTATCCTGTATTCTGAACTTCTTTATTTGTGCTTTTCTGTTATTATAGATATTTCCGTCACCTATGATTAATGTCCTCTAGATTTAGGCTGCATATTGTTGCCAACTCTTTTGAGGATAATGGAGGTGTTTGATTGATTCTGCAGGCCTTTGCAAAAAAGTACAGACTCCCATTTACCTTGTTGTGTGATGAAGGCAACAAAGTTAGGAAAGAGTGGGGAATCCCGGGAGACCTTTTCGGTACATTGCCTGGAAGACAGACTTATGTGCTTGACAAGGATGGAGTGGTTCAACTCATATATAACAATCAGTTCCAACCTGAAAAGCATATTGATGAGACATTGAAGTTACTTCAAAGTCTTTAAACGTCAAGGTTTTCATGTCTACATTATTTTCCTGCCTCTAGCCAATACATTTCTTGTATCTTTTGCTGCCACTAATGTGTGCCAATTGTATGTGATCTGATAAGCTGTACAACCACTTTTATTTGATAGATGTCAAAGGAGCTGTTAGTTTAGAGTTGATCATGCTACAATTTATGCTGTAGAATGTTGAACTCGGGTCTCCCGTGAGAGATAAGTTTGTATATGGGCCCTTGCTCTGGTTGTAGTAACTGCATAATGGAGAATTTTCTTCAAATGCTTAACTTGGCACTTGATACAGTTGTCGAAGCCCCTACAGCGGTGGATAATATAGTAAATTCAAACTGAGATTGGAGTCACTCATCATGACGAAGTGTGTCAAATGCTATGGGAAATAAAAACAAGAGATGAAATGAATCGAATGCTAATTCTGTTTCTGAATGTCGGCAATTATGTCGTCTGACACCAGTAACAACACTTAGCAAAACAGAAACTTTAAAGAGTAAATGCAGCGGAATTTAAAAAGAACACAAAGATTTAAATTTTCATAAGTTATATATATTATATAACTTATGACGGTCAATGACCGAATGTATTGTATATATATTATATACAAATAAACAAATTCCTTTCTTTACAAATTTACAAGATAAAACAGAAATGAATTAAAAGTTGAAGCCGCAGATGACTTCTGCCTGAAAAATTTAACTAAGTAGACATAGACAACCTCTCATTACAATCGCTCCATACAAAACTAATCTAGAATCTAAACAACAATTGTAATGTTGGACAGAATGTTCTCAACACACTCAGACAACACTGGTGATCCAAATTTCTGAGATGAAATCCCGAGAGCTCTCTTGGTATTTTTACTTTCTGGTTCTGGATATTGATTCACTGTAGTAGCCTCTCTATTTATAGTAGAGAGTCTTCCTTGAAAAGCTCATCGATCAGTTGTGGAGGTTGAGGGAAAGGCGGGTAGCTGGTAGGATTGGTTGGAGATGATCAAGGAGCAAAAACCTCTAACAACTTTGACTTGTTCCTCACGAAAAGCAGCAGCCTTGACTCGTTCTTCACACGTGTTTACCAACTCCTTTTTACCTTGCCAAGTCATATTTACTACATAGTAATCATTACGTGAAGTAAGGCAAAATCAGTTCTGAAAATGTTGGTTTGAATGTTGTGCAACATATGTCCCAACATTCTTATACATTCAAATCAATACTTCAGGAGATATGTTGGGTCAAATGTCACAACATCAAATCCAACATTAACAATTTCTCCCTTTTTGCATTTCTTCACAAAACTCGTTAAAATGTAAAGTTGACTTATAGTGTTGTCACAAATGTTGTCCGACATCTGTGATTAACAATTTCAAGGTCATGCTCCCCTTAACCTGTGATGACATACAAGCAAACATGTGTATACCAATTCATAGGATTAGAAAAAATATGAGCACGTATATACACATATCATCCAATATATACAAAACACGAATAGAAATAAACCATTGTCAACAAATATCCACATCAATCCATCAAACCATTGAACAAACATTTACAGCTTAGGTTCAGCAACATCATTCAGCTTCCTCCTTGCTCATTATACAGCAGCAGTAGCTTCCAGCAGCTTTCTACCCCTACATAACAGCTTCAACTTCTTCTACATCATAGCAGCTTTAGCTTCCTCCCTCTGCATCAGCATCATCTCCCTCTTTTTGTGAAGAAAGTAGCATCATAAAATGGTCTCTTGCTTGTATCAGAACATTCCTTGCAGCATAAACTTCACCAATTTGTTGGTTGATTTTCGTAATTTGATCCACAAGCCATTCTGTAGACTGTCTTGGACAAGTGTTGCCTAGAATGTTGGTGACATTTCTTGCAACATTTTCACTTTTAGCTTCCTTCTTCCAGGGCAAGTCGATGACTCTATCCTTGTTTTTCAAAATTGCTTTATTTACAGTGTAAAGCTTATGAGTCTTCCCTAAAGTGTCTTCTCTCTTAGGCTCAAAGCCTTGGGTGGTTAATACTTTGTAGATCAGATAGGGAAAATGAAGGATTGAAGTTGATTCTTTCTCAGCCAAGTTGGCAATTTGATGAAATATCATTTTCCCAAATCAACTTTCAAACATTTTCCAACTTTACAAAACAGGGTGTCTTGTTCAGATGTCACAATTGACTTATTCATTGAAGGAAGCCAATTGTGAATAGCAATTTTGTGGAGGGTGGAAAACAGGGCTGTTAGTTTGGATGCTGGACATCTAGGGATCCACTTCTTCATTATACCTCCAGTGAGATATTCAATTACTTCACCCCTATTGTCTATCACCTGTTCAGCTTCTCTAACATTATCTCTAGCATTTTGGCCAATACATTGATTTATGATAGCAGGCGTAAAAAGATATACCTTCCCAAATTTCTTTGAGGAGGTATGCTCTATAGTAGAGCTTAAATTAGCATAAAACAACCTTACTATCTCATTAACATATGGTTCTTTTTCAGTTTCAGAACCAAGAAGATGTCTGTCATTTAAAAATTCTACCAAATTCAGTACAAAAAGCAATATCTAACACTCGCTCAGGCCTAATTACTCTATTCTTGTAAAAAAACCCACATATCATGGTTCGCTTTTAGAATAGAATTTATCTGAGAAAGCATATATCTCAATGTTTGAATCAAACATGTCTGAACTGATGGATTTGGTACTGTTGGAGGATGTTGTGGCATCCGTGGCAAAATTTGGAGTAGTACTTGTCCTTGTAGTCCTAGAAACTCCCTTTGGGAAAAATTGTTTCAAGGGGGTTTAATTTGGAATTTCTCTTTCTTGAGGCACATTGGGTTATTTAGAAGCAGATGGTTCTTCCTCAGTTGAGAAAACATAGCCCGTATTTTCACTATCGCTACTCGAGTAAGCGGGTTTAGATGTTTCACATTTAGTTCTTTTCCTACTCGAACCTTCTTTGGACTGTTTTCTCAAACACTCTACTCGATCGACGAGTAAGAAAGATAGATGACCTTGGCCTTTTACCCAGAGGTGAGAAATCAAAAGTTTGATCAACATCTATAGGGTGATTATTATCTCGGGGATAGTTGATATCTAAAGGTTCATCAAAATCTTTAAACACTATTTCTTTAGAAAGATCCTCAGGGAGATTTGAGGAAGAAGACTGACCCGATTGTTGAGGTGTATTCGACGGATGGCTAATGCTCATGAGAGTGTTGGATGGAATGGTAGTTGACATTTGTTCTGACATTGGAGAAGTTTCCATCGGTGAGAATTGAGAAGAGGGTTTTGAGGAATTAGGGTTTCTGATTGAGATGGGAGTTTGATTTGGCGAGTCAATCGGGTAGGTAGGTAGATGTATACCAAATGTGATTTTCCTTCCCCCTTTTTTATTTTTGGGAAAATCAGAAATGATAATAAAAATAGCAAATGAGAAGAATATTTATAGACATGGAAAACCTTTTCTTAGCAACAAGAATCCCTTAATTTTAGGTATTTTAATTTTACATAATAACTTACACCTAAAATACTGGGATAAACATCACGGTAGAAATAAAATATAATCTTATCATTTTAAATTTTGAAATTCCTGTAAATAAGGCATATAATAGGGAGTAGGATCTGATATTTCAAAGACCAGATAAGAACAACATCCCAACACATATCACATTCTGAAAATATCAACAACAATGTTGGCAACATTTTGGACGACACAAGTATTTTGATCCGACAAGAACTTTTCATTTTGGCAACAAATCAAGACATGTTTTATACGTATTTTATGAGTTTGACCACTGGACCAATATAATATTTTTTCATCATGTCCTTGATCTAATCATATAACACATACAAAATAATTTTCGTGTAAAAAATAAGAATGCTTATTTAGTATTCTCAAAATTCTTTTGAAGCACTCGATACTCCTATAGAATAGAAACAATATCGTTTCAACGGCTTTGCCCATTTTTCACAATTGTCAAATATTTGTAAAGACTTTGCCTTATTTTAATATATCATTAAAAGGGCAGAGAACGGTATCACGTTGAAAATGAAGGATCATGCTTGTATGACCAAAGGTTATGCACCATACATCAATAATAATCAGTTAGTGATATAACATAGGTAAATGTCACCCAAAATGTTAGACAACATTTTAGCCGACATTCACCAAAAATGCTTTTTTTTATAGATTACAAAGACCAAGAGATTTCTTTAAACTAGAAAATCTCTCATGGTCCAAAGCTTTTATAAAAATATTAGCTAGTTGATGAAGAGTGTCAACATGTTCAATTTGAACAAGATTTTTTTCAACTAAATCTTTTAAAAAGTGATGTCTAATATCAGTATGTTTTGTACGTGAGTGCTGAACTGGATTTTTGGAAATATTTATAGCACTCAAATTATCACAGTACAAAATCAAAATGTTGCTAGTTAATCCATAGTCATCTAACATGTGTCGTAGCCATATTAATTGAGAGGAACAACTTCCATCTGCTACATATTCAGATTCAACAGTTGAAGTGAGGCACAGTCTTGTTTACGACTATACCATGAAACAAGGTTATTCCCAAGATAAAAACTGTAATATCCCGTACTTTCGGGTCACAGTTTAAATCGCTAAGCGTATGTAAAATCACTAGGCGTGTGTAAATAAACCCGAGCGTTGGGAAAATTTATGTTATATTTACGTATGCTAATAAAGAGATTAGTATATAAAAGAGATTAGACCCCGAAATAATTTTGGACCTAACAAATGTGACGACGGGGATCGAGAATAAATTTGGAGTATGCATAAAGAAGTTATGGACTAGTGTCATATTACAAGAATTATGACATCGAGTATATGAAGATCGTATAAGTTATCAAGATTTAAGTGAATTGGGATCACATAATTAATTATGTGTGTGATTGATAAATCATACGGAGACGAGTTACTTAATTAAATTAAGTGACCGTGCATGTTAATGGTATGTGGCGTTAAATTTAGCTCTCCACCGCCTGAATTAGGCTGAGTGGGAAACATCATGATAAGGGAGCAATTTGAGAATTATATCTTTGCTTAGAATCTTTTTAAGGCCTAGAGCACGTCCAACAACTCCTTAGCATCCATTTAGTAAGCTTTCAAATTTTCTAAACCCATTTCTCCATGACATATTGCTTCCAGGAAGCAGCAAACGATCCCAACAACTTTTTTTTCATTTCAAACATACCAATTGTTCATGTTACGTTCCAGTGAGCAAAAGAGTTAAAAGGGGGTTGGTTCCATTATTATTGAGGTATGTTAAAGTAAATTATTTCTTTCTTTTGACATGTTCCATGTAACGAAACGTAACCGTGATATTGCTCCATAAATTGTTCTACTCTTAGAAGTTAAGAATATTCATGTTATTGATTCCTATGTTAAAAGCATATCTAAATATGTTCCTAAGTCCTTATTGAGACATATGGAAAAGATGTTGATATTTACAGTGTTAGCCGAAGGTACAATGATATTGTGTCACCCAGGATGTGCTATTGTTATTCATGCATTTTCATTTGCATTGCATTCATGTTTTACCTGAGACCGTATATTGAGGATGAGAAATGGGATACGCAGACCACCTGATCAGTTGGGATATGATAATGATAAAGCCTGTGTGGCTAGCATGTGTGGCTTAATGAAGAAAGATGCATGATTAAGGGCCAATATATATATTTACCGCATTATGCATGACAATTAGACATATTATGCCCACAGAGGCCGACATGAAATGATGCCCACAGAGGTTGTTATGGTAAGGAAGATGCCCAATGGGGCCGATGTATATGTATACCGCATTGTGCATGACATTTAGACATATATATTAGGACCCTCAGAGGTATTTACTGCTATTTAGTTGTTTCTTTTCAGTTGTTGTTATGTCCCTGTTTTACTATTGTTCATGCCTGACATACTCAGTACATCAGTCGTACTGTCGTCCCTTTTGTCAGGGGACACTGCGTTTCATGCCAGCAGGTTCAGTTAAAGAGGGTGACGATTCACGCTAGTAGGTTGTTGGTTCAGCTGATATTGGAGCACTCTATTTGTCTCAGAGTTGCAATCGGGTCATGGTACAGTATTTTTGCGTACGCATATGGGTATGGCGGGGTCATGTCCCGTCCTTGTGATGATATGTATTCTTTAGAGGCTTGTAGACAGGTGTACTGTGGTTAGTTGTCATATGTGGCCTTGTCGGCCTTGGTATGGGTATGTATATATATAAGATGGTTACCTGATTTTTCATAATTTTCTTTCAGCTTAGTCTGTAATTAATTATGATTAGATGTTAAATATACGATTAGCGGTACCCATCGGGTGGGGTCCGGGTGCCTGTCGCGGCCCTCCGGTTTGGGTCGTGACAAGAACATTCTCCACTTGTACTTTTTCTATCATCCACATCTTCAGCCCAATCTGAGTCACTAAATCCTATTAAGTTAGGATTAGTGTCTTTGGAATAACAGATTACCAACTCACACGTGCCAGCAACATATTGAATAATACGTTTCACGACATTTAAGTGAGACATTTTTGGACAGGCTTGAAAGCGTGCACAAACACAAATACTAAACATAATATCTGGGCGACTAACAGTAAGATAAAAAAGGCTACCTATCATAGATCGATATAATGTTGGGTTGACATTTTAACTAATATTATCCTTACATACCTTCAGCGATGAGCCCATTGATGTTTTCATATGTTTAGTGTTTTCCAAATCAAATCTTTTAACTAGATTCTTCGCATATTTACTCTGTGAGATGAAAATTCCATCTTGACTTCGCTTTATCTGCAAGCCTAAGAAAAAAGTTAATTTCCCAATCATGCTCATTTCAAATGTCGATGGCATAGCTTCAACAAATGAATTTAGGTACGACTGTGAAGTCGATCCAAAGACTATGTCATCCACGTAGATTTGAGCAATTATAATATCTACACCATGTCGTTTAATAAACAAAGTATGATCAGCTTCGCCACGGTTAAAACCAAATTCAAGAAGAAATTTAGTTAAATGATCATACCATGCACGAGGGGCTTGTTTCAACCCATACAAAGTCTTTTTAAGCTTGTACACATAGTGTGGATGGCAAGGATCTTCAAATCCTTTTGGTTGTTCAACATATACCTCCTTATCTAGATAACCATTTAAGAAGGCACATTTTACATCCATTTGGTGTAAAGTAATTTTCAGACAATAAGCAATAGCAAGTAAAAGTCTAATCGACTCGATTCTAACTACATGTGCGAAGATTTCATCAAAATCAATTCCTTCAACTTGGGTATAACCTTGTGCAACTAGACGTGCTTTGTTTCTAACAACTGTTCCCAATTCATCTGATTTTTTTTAAAACTCCACTTAGTTCCAATTACATTTGTATTATTTAGACATGGAACTAAGTACCAGACTTCATTTCGAGAAAATTGTTCAAGCTCTTCTTGCATTGCTTGTATCCAGAAATTATCTTTAAGTGCTTCTACAACATTCTTTGGTTCTAATGTCGATATAAAACAAGAAAGACTAACCTCTTAGTATATGATTGACATACACACATACCTTACCATTTCTCTATAGTTGAGTGGTTCTTTTCCTCTTGTTCTAATTCCTTCAAAAACTCCCCCAATCACTTGGCCCGTTTGATGATTCTTCATAATCCTTGATGAGGGGTCCCTACGAACTTGGTCTAATAATTCAACACTTGACTCCTCATATGTGGCATATGTGTCCTCTGTGGTCTCTATTGCTATTTTGGATGTTGTTTCAGGTGTGACAACATTTGTGAAAACATCCGATTCTTCTACAATCTGTGGACTTTCCACTGTATCTATAATGTTATTTTTAATAGTTTTTCCTGAAATATCAGAAAGATCATCAAAGATAACATTTACAGACTCTTGTACAATTATGGATCTCAGATTGTATACTCGATAAGCATGACTATTTTGTGAATAGCCAATAAATTTTTTTATCACTCTTAGAGTCAAATTTTGCTAAATGATCCCTGTCATTTAAAATATAACAAATACACCAAAAAATATGAAAGTAACGCAAGTTTGATTTCTTTCCATTTATAATCTCATAGGGTGTCATCTTCGTTCCTGACCTCAAATAGACACTAGCGATGTGATTAGCAATATTCAAGGCTTCTGTCCATGAACGTTTTGACAAATGTTTAGAACTAAACATTACTCTAGACATTTCTTGCAATGTCCTATTCTTCCGTTCTGAAACCTCATTCTGTTGAGGAGTTTTGGGGGCAGAAAACTCATGGAAAATTCTCCTTTTCTCACAAAAATTTGTGAATGAACTATTTTCAAATTCTTTTCCATGGGCGGATCTAATCCAAAAAATAGGAGAATAGAATATATTTCTAATTCTAGAGTGCAAGATTTTAAACATGTTAAACGTTTGTGATTTTTCTTTCAAAAAATATATCCAAGAATATATAGAAATATCATCTACTATCACAAATGAACCTCATGCCTCCTAGACTGTCTACTTTAACTGGTCCCATTAAATCCATATGTAGCAATTGAAAATAGTGAGACGTACCTGAATGTTGTCCGGCGTGCTGGACAACATTATGAGAGACACGGGTTTGCTTACGTTTCAAACAATCTTCATATACAATTTTACTTTTATGACTAAGTTTAGGTATGCCTCTAACCGCTTCATATGAGACCAATTTTTCTAAATTGCGGTAGTTGACATATCTCAACTTTTGATGCCATAGTTTTGTGTCATCGACCTTAGCATTATTACATGTTTCTTGTCTTACAACAAGATAACAATTGTCACCTGTTTTTGTACCTATCATGACACATATATTGGCTTTATTCGTAACCTCACATGTATTCTTATTAAATTTTACCTCAAGATCGTCATCACACAGTTGACTAATACTAATCAAATTAGCCATTAAGCCCTCAACGTGTAAGACATTTCTTAAGGATGGAAATCCAGGACCATCCAAGATCCCTTTTCCAATTATTTTACGTTTACTGCCACCTCAATAAGTCACGTTTCCTCCATTGAATGACTCATAGTCCTTTAGAAAATCTTTTGTACATGTCATGTGGCGAGAACATCTACTATCAAAGTACCAAAAACCTGAAATGTTAGTTCTTAATGCAGTTATAGCAACATTACATGTTACATCCTTTCTAGGAACCCAAACTTTCTTAAAATATTTTTTACCTTTTGGCTCAGAAATGTTGCTTTGATTGTTATCCAAAATGGCAACATTTTGCTCACAAAATCTTGAAGTTTGAAAAAATATGATTTTAAGTGTCCAGGAGAGTTATAGTGATGACACACAAACTTCATATTCTTTGACATATATGAGAACCTATTATTCATCCATTTTTTCTTTTACAAAGCATATTTTCTCATTTTTATCAAAGAGATTGGAGCATATGTTTTAAGAAATTTTTCGTACCCAATTCTTGCATGTGAAGGTTTACTAAAGTAGAGTATCTTATTCAATTTCGAAGTCCCCGTGTTGAGCTTACGGAAGGTTGCTTCGGCTAAATCCAAATTTTCACGGATCTTACCAAATTCAATATCATTTTTGGTAAGTGCAACCTCAAGTCGGGTTATCGTGCCTTTTAATACTAAATTTTCATCAAGTTGATTGGATTCTATGATTAAGTCTTTACAAATACTTTGTAATTCATTAATCATATCATCTTTGTATTCAACTTGATCCATACAATCAACCTCACTAACAGAAATAGAGCTACTAAAGCAATTAACATAAGAATAGTTAAAGAATTCATATCTTTCGGATGTCGCTGAGGATGTTGATGTCATTGCTGATGTTGGAGCAAATGTTGTGACATTTGAGAAAACATTGTATACGACATCTTCATTATCCGATAGAGACTGTTCGAAAACAGTAGCCAGCATTGCTTGTGTTTCAATTTCACGATCTCCTTTCTCTTTTCCTTCATCATCACTAAGAGAAACTCATAGGTTCTTACCAAATTTTCTAAGAGTGTTTGCACACTTATTAGCATAGTGACCACCAACCAGAGCATGCATGACACTACACGGACTCAAGTTGTTTGGGATCAAATTTGGTACGTCTGAGTTGGTTCTTCTTAGTTGATTTTCTTTTTGTACACTTGGAAGAAATCTAGTGGACTTTTGATTGAAGACTTGGTTTTGGTGCTCTTTAGATTTAGATTGATTTCTTTCATTGTTGAATTTCCTCACCATTGAATTGTATTTTCGAGTGAGTAAGACAACATTTGCACCATCAACAATTTCTCCAAGATTCTCATCTTCTTCGATTTGACTCTCCGAGGATTGAACTTGAAGTGCCACATTCTTGCTTTTATACAATTCCTTTTGATTCTCAATGTTCATCTCATAAGTTTTGAGAATGCTCATCAAGGTATGAAGGTCCATTATGACAAGATTGTAAGCTTCTTCAATAGCACAAATCTTTAAATTGAGCTTTTCAGAAAGAGAACGGATAGCCTTTTGAACAAGTTGAGTGCTGGTTAATGGTTCACCAAGCACTTGACATTCATTTGAGATGTCAATCAACTTTTCAAAATAAGATTTAATATCATCCGCTTCTTCCATCCTTAAAAGTTTATATTTACTCATGAACAAACGTAGCTTTGTTCGACGAACACTTGAGCTATATTCACAATAAATTTGTAAAGTATCTCATGCATCCTTAGCCGTGGGGCAGTTTTGAATGAGTTTGAACATATACATATCAACCCATCCAAAAATTGCATTTAAGGCTTTTTCGTTAAAGCTAACATTATTGGTTTTTTCTATAGTCCATTCGGATTCAGGTTTAACAAGAATGTCACCTTCCTCATCTGGTGGTAACATTGGAACAACATACCCATTGGTTATAGATCTCCATGCCCTAACATCAATTGATTTGATATGAGAACGTATGTGAATCTTTCAATAGGCATAATTTGATCCATCTAAAATAGGAAGCCTATCAATAGTTGGATTTGTCGGATCCATAGCATATGACAACATGATCAAGCACTTATTGTGTTAATTGTCGGTTGTGATACCACTTGAAGGGTGTCAAATGCTATGGGAAATAAAAATAAGAGATGAAATGAATCGAATGCTAATTCTGTTTATGAATGTCGACAATTATGTCGTCTGACACCAGTAACAACACTTAGCAAAACAGAAACTTTAAAGAGTAAATGCAGTGGAATTTAAAAAGAACACAAAGATTTAAATTTTCATAAGTTATATATATTATATAACTTATGACGGTTAATGACCGAATGTATTGTATATATATTATATACAAATAAACAAATTCCTTTCTTTACAGATTTACAAGATAAAACGGAAATGAATTAAAAGTTGAAGCCGCAGATGACTTCTGCCTGAAAAATTTAACTAAGTAGACATAGACAACCTCTCATTACAATCGCTCCATACAAAACTAATATAGAATCTAAACAGCAATTGTAATGTTGGACAGAATGTTCTCAACACACTCAGGCAACACTGGTGATCCAGATTTCTGAGATGAAATCCCAAGAGCTCTCTTGGTATTTTTACTTTCTGGTTCTGGATATTGATTCACTGTAGTAGCCTCTCTATTTATAGTAGAGAGTCTTCCTTGAAAAGCTCATCGATCGGTTGTGGAGGTTGAGGGAAAGGTGGGCAGCTGGTAGGATTGGTTGGAGATGATCAAGGAGCAAAAACCTCTAACAACTTTGACTTGTTCCTCAAGAAAAGCAGCAGCCTTGACTCGTTCTTCACACGTGTTTACCAACTCCTTTTTACCTTGCCAAGTCATAGTTACTACATAGTAATCATTACGTGAAGTAAGGCAAAATCAGTTCTGAAAATGTTGGTCCGAATGTTGTGCAACATTTGTCCCAATATTCTTATACATTCAAATCAATACTTCAGGAGATATGTTGGGTCAAATGTCACAACATCAAATCGAACATTAACAATGATCTTGAAATATTAACCTTTATTCCTTACTTTTACTGATAAAAAACAGAAGTTCTAGTCATAAGCCGAGGTATTATACATTTTTTGATACCTTACTTGACCTTACATGTGATGTTTATTCCTTATGATCAGATAAATATACTGCTTAAACAGTAGGTATAACAAGCTAATTAAGTAGGAAACTTTCAAATGAATCTACTTTGCGTCTGCATAATCTTGGCTGTTGTAGGGGCTAAAGGCCTCAGCCAACCAGTTGGTCTTCCTCCAAAATTGCCATCCCATCTCTTCGCAGATTTCATCACTATGGTTGATACTGAAAGTGGAAATGCAATTTCTCTTGTAGAATCTTGTCGTCCTCTTCATAATCTCCATCTCTTGTGTTATCTGTTCAAGCATTTTCTCGACAGATGGAAGCTTAAATAGATCATCTACGAGTCGTGATAGCCATATGCAACGTATCTCAGATGAATGCAAGTTCGAAACACTTTCAAGGTAACCCACGAAAGCCATATTTGGAATCAGTGGATGGATTGTACCCCTGTCAAGGAAGACGTTTTAGTATACGCACGATCAATTAAATAGAAATGTTTCATTAGCAGAGTTCCTAATTACCTGTATAAGGGTATCATGCCTGAGGGGAACTCTACCAGACTGCGAAAGGGATCTGGTAATATGGCTTTGAGCTTTTTCTTCCCATCAAAACCAGTTGCAAGTATGACAACGTCAGCTTCCAACTTAGTGTTGTCTTCGAATTCAACTCCTCCTTCCCAGAACCACCACTTTGATGTTCTTTTGAACAAGATTTTACCCTTATCAGCCTCGGTGAAGAAATTCTCCGGCAAGATAGCCATCTGACATGATGCATAATCTTCCTCAAAGGGGTGTTCTGGTTTCAGTCCATACTTTTCTAGTGGAAGTTTCCATTCCAAATATGACTCGATTAACTTCGAAGATGCTCTTCTCTGTAACACAGCCCACTTGTGTTAGTCAAATGCCAAATGATGCACTAGCCAACAACAACAACTATGCTTCAGTCCCAAATAAGTTGAGGTCGGCTATATGAATTCTTATTTTTTCAGTTAAGCTCATATCACATTATCATCATAATAACTGATGACGCACTAGCCAAACCGGGAAAAAAAACGAATCGGGCTCACCAGAGGAGAAAGCATGTGGCAAAGCAGGGACCTGAGCAGGCCTTGATTGGGTCTTTGATGGAGAAACTGAGAAGATCTAGTTGAATAGAACAAGTAAAATGGCAAACCCCAAATAGAGTAATGTGGAACTGTCCAATGCAAAGTCCTTACTACCATTGTACAGGGTTGGCCTTCAGGTCCTACAAGCAGTTACAAACAAACAAATTGAATTATGTGTTAGTCTTCAGCTGTGGCCCATTAACATATTGTTCCCTTGTAAACATACAGTACTTTGAGCACGTTTTCTTAGGTCAAAGTACTGGGAAAATTCTATATTAATGCGTGTGGCTATGAATTGAAAGAAAAATATCTGTGCTGGTGTACTGAGGTAAAAGCACGAGACTTGAAAAAACAAAAAGGTGTTTTAATTTTGACATTTTAGAAAAAATTCAGGTGTTACTTTTTCCTTATTCTGGCCCCTTTTTGGTGACATCTTCAGAAGAAACAAAAATAATTGTAAAGTTGAGGCTTACGTGGACATTTATTCATGAGCATGTTGGAGTTGATTAGTCTATATATATGATAATTATGGTAGCAGCTAGCTTTTTCACTAACGTCCCTCTTGTTGCCTGTTTTTGGACATTAGGCTATTTTATATTTTTGATATTATATTTTGCTGAGAGTTGTATTGTAACAATCTCTAGTTGCTGGTGATGAAGAGGAGCAACTATGCATTGATGACTTTTTGAAGAAAAAAAATAAGCTCAATTTGTTACGACTACCATACTTTTAATTACTATAAGAGCCCAAAACGGAATACAAACACAACACAAGCAAACAATCATAAAAAAATCAATAGATGAGAAGCCGTTTCATATTGTTAAGAATTTAGAGAAAAAAAATTGAATAAGAAAGATGTTGACGTGAAAGAACACTATCAGATATTGTCCGTGTACCATTTGGAATAAATACAGGAATTAAGTCTCTACAAAATCCAACAAAGCAATAATATACTACAAATTGGCTTTGCCACCTTTTTTTTTTTAAAGAAGTCTTGAATATATAGAGAGTTCAAAAAAGACTAATAGTCATATCATTTCATGACTATTCGTTTACATTTAAGATTAAATTTATGAAATCGAAATCTTAAATAATAAAAATACCAAGTCTTTTTATACATAAAGCATTCAAATTATTTTTTTGGGGACAATCTCATTTTATATTATCATAAACTATTTAACACACATAAGATAATTTAATTGCTCTAGAGCATGTATTTTCTGCATCTTAATCAACAAGCAAAAATCCTATTCAATACACTAGGTTAATTAAGGAGCATAGTATATTCTTTTGAGGTATAAATTTTACCTTGATTTGCTTCAGCACATTCAACAGCAAGATCAATAGCTGATTTTTTATAGCCCACGACTGCCACTTTCTTCCCTTTTACAAGTCTGGTACATGCTTCTTGGTCAAGTTTAGAGTAATCAAGTGTATGTAGAACTTGACCCTTGAACACTTCTGGTCCTTTTTTCTGTGGGAAATTCGGTATATTTGGGATATCTCCGTATTTTCCAGTGCACATCACAAGAAAATCGAAGGCATACCACTGAAAGAAAGTAAAACATGAAATACTGATTCTGATTAGCACAAGAAATGCGTAGATAATGCCTTTTCTTTTTTCCTTTCTAAAAGTATATCGTATAATTAAGAATTTGAGCACCGAATTATAAACCAGAAACCTAGCCAAAAGAACCAAACAACAACACCCCATTATAGTCCTACAAGTGGAGTTTGGGGAGGATGGAGTATACTCAGACCTTACCTCTACCTTTGTAGGGTAAGAGACATTATTTCCGATAAACCTCCGGCTCAAAAAAATAATTTTTCAAAGGATAATTTGAAAGAAATGCAAGAGCCAAAAGAACCAAATATCACTCGCAAATCTTCTCGGCCGATAACTGAGGGAGTTCTTGTTACCACATATTCCCTCCATCTCAATTTATGTGGCACCTTGCGAATTTTGAGGGAGTCACACGATTTTTTGTTTGACCGCGAATTTTTCATATGTCTTTTAAATACTTTGAGTTGTCAATTACTATAAGTATTACTTTTTACGTAATTTTTGAATATGTAAATTTTTTTTTTAAAAAACTTAAGTCAAAATTTACAAACTTAACTCTCGAAATTTGAATTGGGACAGGGGAGTAATCAAACGAACCTACTCATAATTCCATATGAAAACTAAAGAAAAAAAAAGATCTTTTATGATACTTTAAATTTATATAATGAAGAGAAAGAAGAACCTGCAGGGTTTCAGATTCATTGGTTCGAAGAGCAACCTCCCAGACAGGATTGCCAGTCAACAAACTTCCATATTCACCAAAAATATTCATTTCTCGATCACCCACAAACTTGATTTCCACCACCTTAGAGTTGAACTTCACAAATTTCAACACATCAAAGTGTTGAGCATATGAATACAAGTAGTCCAATATTTCCTGATAAGTAGGGAAAGTGGTATTATCCCTCTGAGTCCATGGAAAATCAGAGAACTCATAGTCGCATCGAGGGGTCTGTAACTTAGTGGACCTATAAGAACAGTGCTTCCACACCCCTCCAATGCAGTCCGTGGCCTCGAACACAATTGGCTCGTACTTGGCTAGCTGTTTAGCGGCTGCTATGCCGCTTATTCCACCACCAATTATTCCGATTTTCGAATGGACAGTAGCCATTAGACTATTAAAAGAAAGTAGATTAGAACTTGGAAGTGTGTATAGGTAATATTTTTCAAGGCTCTATTCACTCAGGAGTTTATAGAAAGAAATGGGGTGGTTTGGAAGTGATAGTTTAAGGTGGTATATATAGGAGTTTGCATGATTTATATATATAATATATATAAAAGATGTGAAATGAAGTGAGAAAAAGCGAGGTCATTGCTTGAAGGCACGTGTTAGACTTGTAAGAAGAAATCCAAAATTATTTTCATGTTAGCTACGAATAGGTAATTAATTAAGTTATATAGCATTAGTGTAAAGAATTTTTACTACCTAAATACTTAATATTTACTAATAAGCATTTTCAAAATGTGAGATTTCGAACCTTGAATATAAGATAGGTACCCAGTAACGAAGTCAGAATTTTCACTAAGAAAATTTAAAATTTATATATATATATTTATAATTTGATATTATATATAATATACAAAATAATTTTTCAATGGGAATTCGTATGAACCCTTAAAGTACCCTAACTCTGCCCATATAGGTGGGTACATGCTACTATAGATAAAGGTGAACTGATGGCGTACGAATTTCAGGATTTTTTTTATCTTAAACTCATTAACTTATACTAAATGTATAGTTAGCGTTTAATAAGTACTCCTAATATATTTTAAGATATCATTGACCTTTGCCTCCTTGGCTAAATTATATTACTAGTATCGTTGTTATGGGAAGTTTGTTAGTTATGAAATGGAAATTTCATTAAGTCAAATGATTGAATCAGCTTAATTCTAAAATGTGTAACAGTTAAACTTCATTGTATCTTTCGTCCCTTTAATTTAGAATCTGACTTTCGGAGAATTCCACAGCCGGTCGGGAGATCAAGTTTGCTGCCTAATTTAGTAATTGATCTGTCATACTTTTTGTGGAATTATAGGAATTCATTACTCCTCTTGTACCAATTTTTATGGCATCTTTCGAATTTCAAAAGCCAGACCTACGAATGTTGATCATGAATTTGGATATGAAAATTTTAAGTTATTTAAAATAAAATTTACATATTTAAAAATTAATAAAAGATATTATAAGTCTTAATAATTAATAATTTAAAATACTTTAAAGCATAAGAAAAGATCGCGGTAAAAGAAAAACTCGTTTGACTTTAGAAATCTGAAGGTACCACCTAAAGTGGGACAAAAGAAGTACTATATATTACTCGGATGATTTAGTTGGCAGGACCCCCAAAAAAATTTTGTAAGTGGCGGGGCCCTCATTTTCTTTTCCATTTATTTTCGCCCAAGAAATTACTAATGAGTTGATTAGCAAACACGCGGGGGCCTTTGTGTATTTTTAAAAATATTGGGGTTAAGTTAAACTACCAAAAATCTAAGAATTTATGCTTCAATTGATCGATCATTTTCACCGTCATCTTCACTCCCCCCCCCCCCCAAGTCCCATCGTTTGATCTTTCCGTTTCGGATGATACAAAAAAACTTGAGGAAAACATAGGCGTTATTTGAAGTTCTTCAATATCCCCTTCTTCAACTTCCTTAGAAAGCTGTGATTTCAAGATTTACATTACCTTGAAGAGATATATAGGTATGAAACCCTAATTTTATCCTTTTTTTATTTTTCCGATATTGGTTTGTAATATTTCTTTTTTATTCCACAGTTTTAATTATATTCATGGCTAGGATGATATGATACGAAGAGTACAAATTCTATTGAGAAAGATAAATCAAAAAGTAAGACATATGTTCGGAAAGGTAAATCGGCGGTGGAGTCCTCTGGAAATAACAGACAACATCGAAAAAGTTTGAGATTGGAGGAGGAAGGAGAAGACTTGCTGCGTAATTTCATTACTAAACGAAAGAAGAATTCTAATAAACGAGTAGCAAAAGAAAAAAATGGTGATGTTCGTGAAGAAGAAACTATTGAAAAAGAAAAGACTGATGATGTTCATGAAGAAGAAGTAGTGGAAAATAGTGTTAAGATGAAGGGGAAGATAATGATGATGATGAAGAAGAAAAAAATGATGATGATGATGATGATGAAGAAGAATAAGAAAAAGAAGAAGAAGGAGGAGGAGGA
This sequence comes from Anisodus acutangulus, assembly GCA_029783415.1. Lineage (NCBI taxonomy): Eukaryota > Viridiplantae > Streptophyta > Magnoliopsida > Solanales > Solanaceae > Anisodus > Anisodus acutangulus. The sequence goes on along the minus strand of CM056502.1, from coordinate 14,513,695 downwards.
GGAGGAGGAGATGAGGAGGAAGAAGATGTTGATCATGAAGAAAAGGATGAAGAAGAAGAAAAATAATAAGAAGAAGAAGTGTAAGAAGAAAACAATGTTGATGAGATGGCCATATACCTCACAAGGTATGGATTGACCACATAGAGGACTAAGCTTGGTGGTAATTTTCGTGACAAGATCCCAGTAAGGTCTAGGATGTCAGTTTTTTTCAAATTGATACAAATTATTACTGATCAAGGACTTACCGTATATTTTGAAAATCTTATTTTTGCAACTTCATGTCATTGTCAACTCTATGGAATGGATTTAATGAAAAACTTTTCATTCTCTTCTTTTTCGTCAAGTTATGGAGAATAAGAAGAAGCATGCGATGTGGTTCATAGTGGAGGGAGTGCTCTGTTGTTTTGGGTTGAGGGAGTTTGCACTGATCACAGTTTTTAATTGCGGAGCTTTTCCCAGTGAGAAAATGAGAAAGACTATTTTCTCAAGAGGTGTGAGTTTTTGGAATAAACTAAGAAAGCTTACCGGAAATACGGGGTTGACCACTGATGCGCTGCTTAAATTAGTTCAAGAAGAAGGTACATTGACCGATTTAGAGAAGCATAAGGTTGTAATGGTTGTGTTTGTTCATACCGACTTACTGGCCTGCAATGTTGCGAAAAAAGTTGATAAGAAGTAGATCACGATGGTGCATAATATTAAATATTTTGAGAAATTTTCATGGGGAAAGAAATGCTTCAACCTGACCTTTGAATATTTGACGAAGCCGGACATTATCAAGATGTACCGATTATCTTGTCAACAAAAGCAACCACCATAGTATGCTCTTTATGGCTACCCTTGTACCTTAGTTGTAAGTATTTTATAATGAACTAGTATGCCGATTATATTATTATAGATTAGTGATTGATATCTTAATGCTTATTCAACTTATTTATTTACTATAGACATGGGCATACGAAGCTACGTCATTTGTTGGAAAAATTGATGCCCTATCTAAACAACGTCCTTTGCCTATTTCAAGAATTTGAGATGGCGAACGGAGGAGAAGCTCGAACCTGTTAATCCTTTCAGAAATATAAATGAGCGTACAATAATAATACGAACATATTATTGTATTAGAAGTTGGGTTGGTGATTGCCTATTCTGATTTAATATGTTTTTGTTTTTTGTTTATTTGAGGTGGTGAGACCTTTTCTATACCCCGATGATGCGAAGAAGAGTAAGAAGTACATTAAAAATCTTGTAGATTATGACGATGAAGTACCAGACCCTAATATTGATGCCCTAAAGAGGGAGATTGGTGATACACGTCAATGTCGCGTGAAAATAGAACTTGCATCTGATTTTGGGCACGAAGACTAAGTTGAAGATCAAGATCTTGGAGGAAGGGATAAAGAGACGTTCGGTCATTGTGATCATGGGCCAAGTGTCACTGTAAATAGATTGACATCAATTGAGGATGAACTAGTTGTCATTCACAAATTGCTGGAGACAAAACCAAGAAGTCGTTCAAAATGTGTTTCTTCTTCGGTTAGGTCCAGTAGGAAGAGAATTCGGAAGATATTGCAATTTGTCAATGCTAAGAAGACCAAAGGTAATGTCAACTTATGTGACATTCAAGTTAGTTAGTAGAAACTATTATGGTCTATTGTCAATTTTTGTGTTATTCACTTCGGTTAATTTTGAACCAGTGACTGCTCTTGATGGTTATCCTTTGAGTCATCATGACCATGTTGATGATGCCTATAGTGGACCTTCTAGTCCTTTTCCTGATCAATTTGATGATACTAGTTGCAAGACTCTTCCTTTAATTGATTCTGCCCATGTCCGCAATGATGATGGCCCTTCTAGTCCTTTGCCTGATAAAGTTGATGATGCTAGTTGCAACAACTTTACCAGTTACTCCAAGACTCCCCTTCAAGGGTGTTCAATATGATTTGGTAAAAAAATAATTCAAATTAAAAATCAAATCAGATCGGTTAAATAAGAATATATATTTTTTGGGTTTGACTTGATTTAGTTTAAATTTTTTTAAAATCAATAACATTTGATTTGGTTTGGAATAGAAAAAAATAAACAAAACCAAATAGACAAATTATATACACAATTTGCATAACTATGTATATGCAAAATACCAATTTTCATAAAAAAAATATAAATATATTTTATAATTTTCATCAATTTTTTTATTTTGTTATCACTAATTTTATCTCTATATACTAATGGACTTTAGGCCTTAATCCTATTTCTTAAAAGAAAGGTATAAATTAAAATCAATTTATGTAAAGAAAAAAATTATGAGATTTGCACTAGACTCTTTTTATATTTCTTAAGAACTTTATTCACCTAATTAAAGTTTATAGATCTCAAGACATTTTCTTCATAATCCAAAAAAATTATAGTCACAATAATAAAAGGATAGTAAAGGATTATAAATTGGCAATTAATGAAAATTTTCTAATTATAGGAAGAAGAAAAAAGAGAAATCAAACCAAACCGACAACAACAAAACCAATAGATATGCATTATATTTGATTTAATTTGATCTTCATAATTGAAAACCAGACTAAATTAATTAAATTTTAATTTTATCCAAAAAATGATCCAAATAGACACCCCTAAGTAGGAGTATACAAAATAGTAGTAAAAAGTTATCTTCGCAGGAATCATAGAGCAGATAGTGTTGGAGTGATATCAAAATTTTGTTAAAGATTTGCGTGAACCAAAATAAATATATTAAAACACAAAAGTGATGGTGAAAAAAATAATAAATGTAGCTAATTTACTGAGGTCTGAACTATTTAAATTAGGAGCTCTAATTAGTCAAAACAAACATGTTCTAATAGATTTGGGGAACTTGTCCTCGAGATTTTTTCGGCAGGGGCGGACTTAATGCAGCGCTTATGGGCATGGCAGAGCTAGAGTACCGGAAAGGAGTCCATTCGAACCTCCTTTGTCAAAAAATTATATTACTATATATATAAGGTCAAAATTATTTTTTATGTAATAGATGTTGAATCTTTTGACTTCTTCGTATATATATTTACTTGTTTATTATATTTTGAAATCTCTTAGTAAAAATTCTGAATTACATAAATGTGTGTTATGAATCAATAAATCAAATAAAATGTGGTAAAATTCTAACTGGAATAATGCATAAAGTTACAAGTAGTCAGGACAGTGATAACAATCGGAGGGAAAGAATTATTAAGGGAGAAAGAGTGGGGAATGCATGCAATTAACCTCCCAAGTAGGAAACTATGCATGAATCTTTCATTCTCACGTAAAAAGATCCAAGTTGAGAATTAACAACGTGGCCTTTGAAGATTTTCTGCAGCCCATGGGATGGAAACAAATGAAACATCCTAGAACATATGAAGAAGCTTGTATGAAATTAAGGAAACAATGTTCTGTCGAATATATGATACCGTGGAAAATATATACTTACCCTCAATTGGTTCACGCACCAAAGAATAAGGGCATGATTTATGTATTTCTTAAATTTTATCACTTATTTTAAAAACTAACTAATTTGTAATTTAACCTCAAATCATTCAATCGTAATAAATTATTACTAACCTGATTTAATGCATTCAGTCGAGTTCAGATGGAACTTTTTTTTATGTATTCAAGAAATTAGAAATGTACTTTATATATCACATTCATATTTGGAATACTGAAGAGCACACGTCTCTGTAAGAACACTTCCACAATACAGCTAGGATACCATTCCTAACATCCAATTCTTTCTTAGTTTAAGATATTCGTTTTCCTTAAACAAGTCACTTCATTTTGGTTGGTGTCTTAATTTTAAGTTCTTGTACCCTTTTTCTCCTTCTACTTTGACAGGGATATAATTAAATAAGTAAAGTTATGCTTTCTATATAGTTCTAAAATTTTAAACAAAATGATCATACATTTCAACTAATTAGCATCATAGCAGGTAGGGGTTCCCTAAGTTTGAGTTCACTGTCAATTCATTCAAAAAATATTTTCATGTGCTTAGCTCATAAAAAAAATCAAATTTGCACGTGAGAGGACATATTAAAGATATAATTAAATAAATAAAAATATATTTGATTTCATAACATAAACTTTTAGATGAGATGATTAGATGCTTCAACTTTCTCCTCTCTTGGTTGGGGCGGGGGAACAATATTAAATTCTTTTTGAGACAAGTTAGAATTAAAATGTTATAATTAGCTGATATGCGTTATTCTCTTCTTAAATAAACACCAACAGCTCATATCACAATACAATTGCTGGAGTTTTCATCACTGAAGAAGCTATCACTTGGTGGAGGGCCGTGGTAATATGATTCCATGTAATTCACTGCACCTTGAAAGTAGCCACCACCATTATAGTGACCAACACCCATTGCCGCCCTTGCTGGTAGGTGGATTGTCGGAACACCGCTCATCTAGCCCACTGAAGTACTCATCTAGCTCATTGGAAGACCACTTATTAGGCCCATCTGTCCCATTGGACTAGGCATGTTCCCCAATTGGCCCATATTTCCACTTGCAATCATAGCATGCCTTGCTTCATCCCCTTCTCAATAACGTATTAATGAAATTAGTGCTCTAAAGCCAAAATTTAATAAAAGATCTTAAACATATATACATATGCATACAAAAAAAAAATAGAGTTATCTTTTTTATTCTTACATAGTACTTATTTTGTGTAGTTTTCTTACTAGACATAAAGCCTTTAACTTCACATAGTAATATTGATTATTTATAAAAGTAAGAGTTAATTCTAGTTAATAAGATGTTAGCTATTTGTTTGTAATACATTACCTTAGATGTTGTTGTAAAAACTTTATTTATTAATATGAAGATTTGACTTGTTTAATTCAAAGATCTAGAATATTTCTAGTAAAAAGTAGATAGTTTTCTTTCTTTCTTTTTAATAAATTTGTACCTTTTTATTTCCGTCTTTAATATTATTTTAAGTGAAAATAAAATTATAAAATTCACTATTAAAATTTTTTGGACCTCAAAATTTTGGGAGCCTAAAGCAAACGCTTTACTAGCTTCACCTTGAGCCACACATGCCCCTTCTTTAGGCCCCATTGCCATTCATGGTAGGATATCCACTGGCACCACCTCCTTGATTTTGATTTCCTCCATTATTATTTCCATTATAACCACCACCTTTCTGACCCCAAATATTTCCCCCGTTATTGCCATCATTTTTACTATCGTTTCCACTCTTCATAAGCTGAGGGTGTTGCCCATGCATAAGACCACTCATCATCATATTAGGCATCTGAGCTACGTCGTTATTGCCACCATTGTTACTTTCGTTTCCACTCTTCACAAGATGAGAGTGTTTCCATGCATAAGATCATTCATCATCGTATTAGGTATCTGAGCTCCACCATTATTGTCACCATTGTTACTACTGTTTTCATCCTTCATAATCTAAGGGTGTTGCACATGCATAAGATCACTCATTGTCATATTAGGCAACTAAGCCCCACAGTTATTTCCACTTTAAGATTGTATTAATCTCCCATAGGGCGTCTTTCTCATTAATACAAAATATATATAGGGTGTACAATGTGGAATCCTTATACGATAAGGATCCTATATCTACCATAATTATATAAGACTAAATATGGCTAAATATTAATATTGTACACGTTAATACACCCCCTCAGTCGAAGTGAGAGGAGGTTGGACACTAAGATTGGATTTGAAGTCGAGGAAGAGCTGTCGATGAAGGCCTTTCGTGAAGATATTCGCATACTGATACGAAGAAGGCACATGCAATACCTTAACATGACCGAGAGCAACCTTCTCACGAACAAAGTATATATCCACCTCAATGTGCTTGGTTCGCTGATGCTGAACCGGATTATGAGATAAATATATGGCAGATATATTATCAGAGTAACCCAAAGACGCCTTACACAAGGGACACTGAAGCTCCAAAAGAAGGTTTCGAAGCCAACAGATCTCAGCAATAACATTTGTAACGTATCTATACTCTGCTTCTGCAATCGAACGGGATAAAGTGGCTTGCCTCTTGTCAGACCAAGAAATGAGATTATACCCTAAGAACACACAGCAGCCAGAGGTGGAGCGTCGCGTGTCCTGACACCATGCCCAATCAGCATCCGTGTATGACAATAACATGGTCGGTGTTGAGGGGTATAGATGTAATCCATAATCAAGTCTGCCCTTAACATATCGAATGATACGTTTAAGAGTAGTGAAATGAGGCTCCCTAGGGCATGCATAAATAAGCATACCTGATGAACAATATAAGAGATGTCAGGTCTGGTGAAAGTAAGATACTGGAGCGCACTTGCAAGACTCATATAAAGAGTAGGGTCTGACACTGGATTACCATCAACTGCACTAAGTTTTGATTTAGAGTCAATAGGGGTGGACATGATCTTGCAATTTGCCATCTTAGCCATGTACACAATCTCCTCTGCATACTTACGAAGGCAAAGAAACATAGTATATGCAGATCGAGTCACTGAGATCCCCAAAAAGTAACTCAACTTCCCTAAGTCAGTCATAACAAATTCAGTTTTAAGCAGTGCAATGATCTCGTTTTACAACACATCAGAGGAGGCAGTAAAAACAATGTTATCCACATATAACAACAAATAAGCAATGTTACTACCTCTATGGAAAATAAATAGAGAATTATCACACTTGCTGCATGAAAAGCCAATCCGCATAATGTACTGTGCAAAGCGATCATACCACGCTCTAGGGGCTTGTTTCAAACCATAAAGTGACTTACAGAGACGACATACATACTGAGGGGCTGCAGGATGGACAAAACCAGGCGGTTGGTGCATGTAAACGTTTTCCTTCAAATCCCTATGAAGGAACACATTTTTCACATCAAACTGGTAGATCGGCCAATGCTTACCCATAGCAATTCTCAGAACTGTGCGAATAGTAGTCAGTTTAATAATCGAGATAAATATTTCACCACAATAGATACCCTCATACTGATTAGTGTCATTAGCCACACGTCTCTCTTTATATCTTTCTAGCTTACCACTGTCTCTGTACTTGTGACGAAAAAGCCACATACATTGGATCATATTCACCCCTTCCGATCTAGGAACCAAATCCCAAGTGTGATATTTTGTTAAAGAATTAAATTCCTCACGCATGGCTGCATTCCAATTAGGGTCTTATTTGGCTACCTTTGGGTTTTTAGGAATTGGGGATATTGTGTGTGTAGACAGGTTAAAGTGGACTTTGAGTTTGAAAATTCTGTGTTAGACACGAGTTTCCATGTGGGGGTAGGAGTAGGGTGGAATGTTGGTTCTGGGTCACGAGATGTATGTACTGGGTCGGGTTAATTTCTAGTTTGGGAGACATGGGTCAGAGTGACTGAAGGCGGTGATAGGTTTTGGGTGGCGATTGGGAATGGTGTCGGGTTGATGGGTCGTTGATTTGATAGTGGTGATAGGTGGGGAGTATCGGTTGATATCAAAGAATGTTGTTGTGATACAGGTGGTGCCTGGAAAGGTGGCGTGTTACTAGATCGACAGTGGGAGGTGTTGGTGTGTGTGTGAGTTCCGATTGTCAACTCTGGGCATTGGAGGGTGGTTTAAGGTGATGAGTCTGGGCTAGTGTGGGGAATGATGGCATTGGACGAATGGGACACTTAGGACGACGGTATTGCCGGGTGGACGTCGGGGATGATATGGTCGCCAGTTGACGGAGACTGACTGGACACAGTGGCAGTAGTAGGTGGCAGAGGCGAGGTTACTGTAGCAGTGGTAGTGACATGAGCAAGTTCGGTTAATATGATAGGGGACGTGTTGAACTTGTCTAGAAATGTGTAGTCCGTGTTACGGAAATTTTTTATATTTGCGAAGGGAAAAGTTGTCTTGTCGAACGTAACGTGACGAGAGACGTGAATTTGATGAGTGGACAAGTCATAGCACAAATAGCTCCTATGATTAGGCGGAAATCCTATGAAGACACACGGGGTGGTTCGGGGTGCTAATTTATGAGGGTGGTGGACGCAAGGTTTGGAAAGCATAGACAAACGAAAATCCGAAGGTGATCATAAGAGGGATCCGACGGTATAAAATTTCGATTGGGGTCATGTTATGAAGTGTACTAGTGGGTCAAATATTAAGGATGTATTCTACCATTTTGACTGCATAGACCCAAAAAGACGGAGGGAGAGAGGCATGTAAGAGGAAGGTACGAACCATGTTGTTTATAATGCGGATGATTCGTTCTGCTTTGCCATTTTGAGGGGAGGTGTGGGGACACAAAAATAAAAAAAACCATGCCATTATTTGTGCAGAATTTGTGAAACATTGAATTATTAAATTCACGACCATTATCGCACTGAAAAGATTTGATGGCTTTCTCAAATTTTGTTTTGATAAAAATACGAAATTCATGAAATTTGGAAAAAAAATCGGACTTAAATTTTAGTGGATAAATCCAAATAAAATGAGAGAAATCATCTAAGAGTACTAGATAATATTTATGACCCAGTGAGCTAGTAACAGGAGATGTTCATAAATCAGCATGAACAATATCAAAGGGCGAAAATGTAACACTTAACGATGACTTGAAAGGAAGACGAACATGTTTGCCTAAACAACAAGAAACACAATGTTGGGCAAGTTTCTCATTATTACATCTAATAAAATTGTTGTCTCTAAGAAAATTAAAAACAGAGGCTCTTGGGTGTCCAAGCCTACTATGCCAAGTTGACGGAGAAATATCAGCGAGAGATATAGGAGAGCATGAGCTGGCAACGGAGGTGGATGGGAATGGATATAGATCCCCCGTGCTATTGCATCTCGTAAGATGTGTCCCCGTACGAAGATCCTTCACAGTAAAACCAAAAGGGTCAAAGTAAATAGAGACGAAATTATTACGAGTAAATTTTCGGACAGAAATTAAGTTTTTAATAATATTGGGAGCATACAGGACGTTATTTAGGGAGAATGGTGGGTGAGGCGGTTGAGTGTAGGTTGTTCCATAACCCTGAATTGGAATGCGATGGCCACTACCAACAGTAATATATTGAGGATACGGTAAACAAAACAACTTAGGAAGATTACCTGCAGAGCATGTGAGGTGAGATGTGGCTCCTGTATCCATATACCAATTTTCATCGGGTTGTTGAAGATTTAATGTGTTGATGGCCTGGCCCAAATCAGTAGGGGTCAGACTGTTAGAGGGCTGCGGGTAATGGGCTTGCAAAATGTGGGCCTGCTGCGCCTGAATCTGCACTGGCCGAATACCTGGGACTGGGCCCAGTAGGCCCTGCTGCTGAATCGGTAGTTGGGCTGAAACAGTATGGAAAGGAGGCCCAGTTTGCCGACTGATTGTACATTGCTGGGCCAGGCCATGTGTGAGAAGGGCCACAACCACCTTTGCCGTTGTCGCGACCTCTTCCTCATTTTCCACCACCTTGGCCACCTCGATGGTGTTGGGTGTCCTACGGTGGTTGTCCAGTGGTAGGTGGAAATCGTTTGACTGTCAAACGTGAACGCCTTCTGATTGTGTTCGTCCTGTTTAGCACGACGTGTTTCTTCCAATAATAACTGTGACTGAGCCTTATTGAAACTGGGTAAGGGATCCGCCTGTTGTATCATCGTGGCTAGGGTATCATACTCACCTTTTGGAAGACCTACGACTAGTTGGAGAACCATCTTTGTTTTAGAAATAGGCGTTCGCACGTTTGATAATTGTCCGCCAATAATTTCAATTGTTTGCAGTATTCGGACATGTTAGAGAAATTTTCAAGACGTGTGTTGTTAAACTGTTCTTCCAAATAGACAGCACGGGTGTGTTTGTTGTCCTGAAAATTTTCTTCCAACCGAATCCATAACTCGCGAGCAGAGGCGCCAGTTTTCATAATAGTGAGGAGCAAGTCTTGAGAAATAGTGTCATAGATCCACTGTTTGACAACGTCATCTAGACGGCGCCATGTGGTGTCGTCAACCTCACTGGGACGTGGGAAAGAGTCGTCAATATGATCCAGCACGTTGTAGACACATGCATGGATACAGAATAGTTCAACCCATGGAGAATACTGACCGTTTTCTTGATCAAGAATTATAGGAATGAAGTTCTTGATTTGGGTATGTCATGGATGACGACGGATGAGGTTGACGCTGCTATGGGAGAAGTCATTATAGTGGATTATTTTTGTGAGAGTAAGAGAAGACAAGGAAGAAGCAAGAAGAGAATAGCAGACAATAAGGCTGCTGATAGGTGCTTCTCGTGTATAAAGAAAATAGGAACAGACAGTAAGGTTGTTGGCACGCAGACAGTAAAGTTGCTGCTTCTCGGGTAATGAAGAAAGGGAAAAAAATTAGGGTTTAGGTTTTGGCTCCTGATACCATCCATGTAAGATTGTATTAATCTCTCATGGACGCCTTTCTCATTTATACAAAATATATATAGGGTGTACAATATGTAATCCTTATATAACAGAGATCTTATATCTACCATAATTATCATAAGATTAAATATGGTTAAATATTAATATTGTACACGTTAATAGTCACTATTATGTGTTGTTCCACCCTTCATAAGCACTTATCATTATATTAGGCATCTGAGCTCCACCATTACCACCCATCTCAGATTTGTCATCAACATCAGGCAAGGTTAACTTGATAGCTTGCGGGTTATGGTCTTTGCACATTGGGGGAAGTAACAAGTCCTTTGAAGTTGTTGCTGCTGGTTTGACATTTGAGATCCTCCACCTCCACCTTTATCGACTTTCTTGAACTGATTATGGGGGCACTCAAGAACTCTGCATGTTTTTCATTCTTGGATAATTGCTTGATCAGTATAGTAGGGTCCACATCTCCAGAAACTGTCACTTGTCCTTGCTCCGAATTGACGCTTTTCTTATAAAGCCTTTCAATCTTTCACAATATTTTTTTAGTTAAACCATCCACTCAGGCTTTCACATCCAGTTGCGAGGTAGAATTTGGCTTGAATCCTACCTCGTTATATAGCACAAAAGAAATAAATACAAAAAAAAAGAGGGAAACATAAAACCAAAACCTCCAATAGACAGAACAAAACAACACAAAAATTGAGTACATGAAAGAAACTTATGGAAGCCAAAGGTTCTATTCTAGTTCCCATATCTCAATCTACACTTTTGTACTCCCCAAATTGCAAAAAGAAGATTCAGCCCAAGGGGATGCATTCAGCAAAAAAGCCATTTTGAGTCTAATCTTTATACAATGAAACAATGTTATTCACTCTTTTGTTTGTCATGCCTTCTCCTTCAGAAAATCTTGTGAATGTATCTAATCTCGTTAAGGGAGTACCAAATATATATATATATATATGAATTATTAATTTAACACTAATAACTGAAAAGAACTAGAATTCTTAACCATAAATTTCAATTTTTTTACTCCACCCACACTGCTCAGGGCTCTGTTCATTTCAATTTCCTATACCTCACAAACACCCCACCCCCAACCTTACTCTTTTTTTTATGTCCAGCTTCCCGGCTTACGCCAGACTATTCCTGGAGATAGTAGTCCCGGTCCCTCAGCACTACTACCAGTAAATCGCGGGATGTGCCTGAATGACTAGGGTTTGAGAACAGAGAAACTGATATCACCTACAAGGTCCTAACCCAGAACAGAGCAAATTGCTCCCACTAGGATTTGAACCCATGTTGCAGGCCTCCAGCTGAATTTAAGTTCCCCTCCTTTGTCATCCAGCTATGCTCGAGGGACATTATTATTCTTTTACATATTGCATCTGTCACTTTCTTTCTTGTGTTTCATTCTTCTTCTCTTTTCCCACTTTTTATAAGAAAGCCAGTATTTCTCCTAGCACAATCAAAATTTGAGAACCATGAAAGAGAGGCAAAGCTGTAAGATATAGGTACCAATCGATAAGGTATCGGATATATAAATCATGTTGACAACCACTTAGGTGGAGGAACAAGACTTTTTGGGCTAATTAAATATAATGAAAAAGATGCAGCAATTATAGAGTGAGTGCGGGAAGCACGTATACCCAGCAACATCTGTGACCGACCCTAAACTATAATGGTGGTGAGGATTGATACTCTCGATACTCACCTCCTTACTTTATTAATATTGAATTTCATAGTTTGTAACACTTAGGCAATCAAGAATAGAAAATTGTATCTCAATCGGGCCATAAAAATAAATCCTTTCTAGTTACAATTTTTTCATCAAATCATATAAATGTGTCATGAATGCAATGGTCGTATGCACCAGTTTACACACGCTTCTGCATTAGGTTTCACATGACCCATGGAGACTCATGAGGTCTATATACTCACCTGGAATACCAGATCTCCCAAATCATATCGGGTTCAAGCCAATAGGTTATCATCTCATCATCATCATCATCATCATCATCATCATCATCACTCTCTATATGTACCATATCTAATATCCAACCTCTATATACCATTACTCGTATCTCATTAATCAAATGTCAATAATTGTTGAAAATTTGCCTTTGGTGGGGAGGTGCGTCCACCCATATGTAATGAATTAAATACTAGTGTTCCGCATGTTGAAGGCTTTGTCTCTTCTCACATTCATAATCTACTAAGTAAGTAGATGACCGTAGGGCCAAGAATCGTCAAATTTCGTTGAGAAATGAAAGAAATATTGGTCCACGAAGTAAGGTGTTTGAGGCATGGAAATATGGTGTGGGACAAATCTACCACATCGGTGGGAAAAGGAAGAATTGCACTCTTTATAAGTCTCTAAAGTGGGACAAATCTACCACATCGGGCTCGGGTCGTGGGGACTTTATGATATTATCTTTTTGGATCCCAAATTGCTTAATATTTATAGTTTGGTTCCTAGAGTTTCTAAAAAGTTGATTTTGGGAATGACGGAAGGCAGATCTGCCTTCCGTTTGGGCTATTTTTTGGAGCATTAATCAGCCATTACTTGGCTGTTAATTCCTCCATAAACAGCCCTCCTTCAATGACCATGAACAGCCTCACTAATGGCATTTAACCTGCTATTATCGACCTCTCTAATAGCCATTACAGCCCTCCTAATGACTATTAACAGCCATGTTTGTGGCAGTTGAGGAGTCCCTCCTCCATGCTATATATTGATGCATTTTGGCTCAATTGTGTTGTACATACAAACACGAAAATAGCAGCACAAACAGTGACGAAAAACAGTGAGGAAAGACACACATATACACAAGATATACACAACAGAGACACACTATATACACAGAGACAAAACAGAAAAGAAAGTCAGTCCAAAAACGTTGGACGAAAACAGAAACTCTTCCTTCCTTTTCCATTTCTTCAGCAAGTCGATTCGTATTTGTTTTCTTCAGCAAGTCGATTCGTATTTGTTTTCTTCGTTAGACTCAACCTATTTGCTTTGTAGTGTTGAGATTAAAGTGTTGTTTTATCTTGGGAGACTATTGCCCGCTAACGTAAAAGCATATATACGGGGCAATCTTGTGTTAAGGACAGAGTGCAATCACTTGACTCAACACACAGTTGTAACCATCCAGATTTAGTGTTTCTTGATTTCAGGTTATCAAGATTCAAGACACAACAAGCTTGCGGCAGTTTTGAAGATTAGCTATTTGTTTATCCTTTCGAACACTTGTAATATTTATTTATTTTTCGTACTGCTTTACTACAATAGTATCCAACAATAATATCATGAAATGAATATAATGGATATGTGTACACCATGAAAATGCATAATATCAATTCAATGTCGAAGATAGTTTATTTTTCATAATTTAAACGAGAAGTGGAATGATAGATGCATAATGAATCAACAATCACAATTATTAGTCAAACATGGCCATAATAGCCCATATAAGCTACAAACATACCAAGACAGTGAATTTATCACCACTTTCAAGGCCCGAAGGCTCAACATACATTCCCCGTCAAAGTACAATTTTTTTTATGTTTTAATTACCGATATAGATACACTGATACCCGCACAAGTGCCCATCACCTCATGAGTATGGGACCCCAAATTTCTATTATGCACCTTAGTTCCTTAAACCAATTAAAACACAACATAAAGGTCTAGTAAGTCTCAACTTGCCTGAATCTGAAGCTGAAGAGTCACTTTGCGGCCTTTCCCTTCCTTTGAGCTTCTGAACGAGCCCAGTCTATTCAAATATGATGTCTACATAAGAATATGAATCTATTGATACCCATATTATCATGCAAAGAATTCGGATCCAAAAGTCAACCTAAAATCCCAACTTCGAACCCCGAGAGTCAAAATAAAAAATTTAACTTAAATTCAATTTATCATAGTCAAAATAGTAAGAATCCTAAAAGTCATGAAATTATAATCACAATTTGGCCTTCAATTTCATCAATTTTATAAATCTATTTCTATGAAAAATCCCTTATTTTACGGTCTAAAATCAAATGAGGAATCACTAAATAATGGATGAAAATATGGGAAAGTTACTTAGATAATGGTTAAAGTCTTACCCCAATGTTTATCTTGAAAAAGCCCTTTGAAATCACATATTATTGAGGTCCCTAGCTCCCAAAATTATTTTAGAAAGAATGAGGTCGAATTGGAAATAGAGTGAACAAATCAGACCAACGACACTCCATGTGCGGTCCAATTTTCTGGTGCCGCATCTGCTGATAATACCCCGTAGAAGCGAACCCCAATTAAATTGTCTAAGATCGTAGATGCGGACACCCACTCACAAGTGCGGTTCCTCTTTTCCGACCAAGACTGAGTAGGTGCGGTCCCTCACACCTTAGCCCAACTTTGCACCTGCGACACACTTAGCGTATATGCGGATAAAAGCCCGCAGGTATGATTGCACCCGATCATAGCAGAACAACCAAACCTTTAAGTCTCCCGACTTCAATTCAACACCCGAAACTCATCCGAAATCTCCCGAACACAAATTAAATATGCATTTCAATCATAAAACACGCTTGGGACTTGTTTTCACACTAGAAATTTCCAAAAGAGATTGTATTGACTTGATGTCGACCAAGGTCAACTCCAATTCATCAAAATCATATATTCTTAACCAACTACTCAAATCACTCCAGAACATTTCCGGAATGGAACTAACAGCTCGACTAAGTCATAAATGACATTATAGACCTAATGGAATCAACGAAATTTTGAAAATTGACTCATTCACCCTCGATATTGACTTTGGTCAACTATCCTCCTTTTTTTAATTTAGGAACTTCTAAATTTGCTAAAACCACTCCAGAACCCATCTGATTGTCTCGAGAACCACGCCACCCATCCCTGCAAGGTATAACTATCTAAATGAAACTACGAAAAGAGTATTTTAAAAAAATAAGGCCAAAAGCTCAAAACGACTAAGTGAATCATTACAGTAAGCTTGGTTCAATTCAGACCTTAATTCTTTCAATGACATTTTACCCGTCATAATATCTCCATAAACCTCATGTCGGGATAAGTGTTAGCCTGAGTAGGTGGGACTTCACAAGGAGTTCTAGGTATCTTTTTGACATATATTTTATGTTTATACTGATTTGGTCTCTATACTCACTTGGCACCCCACCCCCACTCCCCAAAATAAATCAGTCAAAGGGTCATCATCTGCAATATTGAACTCGTCATAATTGACTAAACTTGAAGTAAAAAAAATATTGGGTATCTCCTTATTGCAGATAGTTTAAAATCTTACCTATAAACTTTCATTCTTTTTTATCGGACAAAGTAATGTTTTGTAGTTCAGTGTAACTGAACATTGTACTGTGGTTGACAACTATAATACACAATATTACCATCATGAACGATCTCACCATTCCAAAATAATGAAACTCTAACTTTTTCAGGATCCGCAGTTTTTTAAAGAGGCTAAAAATATGGAGAGATGAGTGTGTGAATAGATAGGAGTTGGATGAATTTTTACCTCATCCAAAATCTGATTTAAATAGACTTTTTATAAGCTTAAAAGTTTCATATAACGCACTAAGCTTGTGCATGTAACTTGATCAAATCAAATACGACCATTAGACCAGGTCAAATCAAGTACGGATTGGCGGTAAAATTCAGGGAAATTATTGACCCCTTTAACACATAAAATCTGTATGTTAAAGGAGTCCAATGCACAGTAAAGGCCGTTAGGCCATGTCCATCCATGGGACTCCTTTAACGCTCAAATTTTGTGCGTTAAAGGTATTTTTAGGTCAATTTTTTTTATTCAGTACTTTGATCACTTTCTTCTTTCTTGGGCATTTAGGTTTCAGAGTTCAGACTCATTAAAATAGCATATAATGGCTGCTAGCTAAACGTTTATATATTATACTCTTTATTCCAATTTGTGTCACTTTCCTTTCCGGTCTATTCCTAAAATAATACTCCCTCCGTACAATTTCTTTTTTTAGTATGTCCCACAATAAATGTCACATTTCCATATTTGAAAACTCTTTAATGACACAATTTTTATTTTATCCTTGTTGTGTCCCATTTAATTTTAAAAATATACTTATTATGAAGAAAAGACAACAAAAATAGGTACTAATATAAGGGCGATTTAGTAAACATAACAAAGTCCTCTCTTATTTTTAAAACTATGTGTCCGGTCAAATGGTGCCACATAAATTGAGACGGAAGAAATAATAGATTTCTATATTTAAAAACAATATTTAACTTTTAGTTTCAATTTTACTCAAGATGATAACACCCAAATATCTATAATTTGTTTTATACCATACATTTCAAAAGTCTTTCGTTATTGAACTATGTGCTCAGTCAAAAGTGCATCACATAAATTAAACTGGGACAAATGTTACATATTTTTAATGCTACCTCCATTCCAATTTATATGCACACTTTTCTTTTAGTTTGTCAAAAAAAGAAAGTCATTTTATATAATTTTAAACAACTTAACTTTAAAATTGCTCATTTTACCTTTAATGAAATGATTTATAGCTATATAAATGTCTAAAGTTTATTTTATATCATAAATTTTAAAAATTGTATTTATTTTTAATTTTTTTATTTAATTAAATGATGTCACGGAAATTTGAATGAATGGATTACATTATTCCAGCGGACAGAAGATGTCTGTGATTTAGAACATGACTCTTGATCTTGACGTAATAGATAAACTTTTGGAACATGGGAAAGACCTACAAATAGATCTAAAGCTTATACTAGACTAGTAAGTCTGAAATAATCTAATCAAAGTCTAGCTGATACATTTGACCATTTTTTTCATAAATGTCTCAACTCCGGACTAACGACCTTTTATTTTTCCCACTCCATGGTATGCAAAAGTAAATAGTACAAACTTATAAATATAATACCCAAATTTTGACATTAGAGATTAGGTGCATGTAGAAAATAAATTTCAACCATGACCTCTGTTCGATCGGTTCAATCTAAACACTTTGACTTAAGGATTGAAGTCAAAGAATTGTTCGACTCTGGTATTAGGGGTCAGCGGGTTCGGGTACCCTAACGTTTTTGAACTATCCGGACTCTACCAGTAAAAAATCGGTTCCTAAATTTACTACCCGGAACCTACCCGTAGCAATCATTACCCGAAACCTACCCGGACCCTGCGGTTCCAGGTAGGTTCCCAAGTACCCTGTAAATAAAAAAACATCGAGTAAGCAACAGTTTTAGCCTATGAGAATCAAAAAGAGTTCTAAAATAATTTCATCCAGTAGTTTTTTAACCTGTAATCGAAATTTTTAGTACCCTTATAAGAAGTTTTAGAAAACTTATTCATTGTAGAAAAGTTAATTCTGTAACCAAAACCTAAAATTGCAAGCCAAATTTGACACTCAATTAATTGAACATGTTGATTTCAAAATAAATTTGAAAATATCTGAATTAAACTTATTTTCGTGTTCATAAGCTCTTCGATACAAAAGAAAAGCTTTATTATACTAGTAAATTCCTAAATTTCATCTTCACATCTACAAAAATAAACACAAATTTTAAAAATAGATTTACATTTCATATCAAAAAGTAATACAGATTGAAGATGAGTATCGCCTGAAATAGAACAGAAGCATATGATATTAAAAAGAAATTGAAGAGTTAGATATGAACCCAGATGCATTTTATGAATGACGTGAACACAACCAAGGGAGAGAAAGAGGCAAAGGTGAAGCTTCAACGACAACAATGATGAAAGTACCTGAGAGAAAGCTTCAACGACGATGACGATGAAGCTCGGTGGTGTAGCTAAAACTCCATTGTTATTGAGAGAGTTTTGGGTGTTTTCTCTTAGGGTACAAAGAGCATTCTAGAATAAACTGGTGAAAAGCTGAAATATTTGCGTCTTGAGGTGGGGAAAATCAATGTGCAGGCGTGAAGCAAATAATTTTGGAGAAAGTTAAAAGTGGTCCAAATGTTTCTCAAAAAAGTAAAAATATTTAATATTTTATAGGTTCCGCATATCGGTTCCGGGTCCGGGTACCCTATCTCTATTTTCCGGAACCGGAACCGGACCCGACATTGATTGGTTCCTAATTTTACTACCCGGACCCTATCTGTTATTATAATATATCTACTCGGACCCTATCCGTTATTATAATATATCTACTCGGACCCTATCCGTTATTATAATATATCTACCCGGAACCTATCCGTCAGTGTCGATTTCGATCGGGTATCTGGGTACCCTGAACCCGTGCTCACCCCTATCTGGTAGTGTATAATACAAAGTCAACCAAAAGGAAAGAACCATAACTGTTATATTAATAAAGAATAATACTATATGATTGTGTTACCCTCGACACCCCCTTTGTTAACTGCTAAATAATAGATTAAAACCAAACTAAACTAAAAGATGTCAAACTTGAAGTGTTTCGTTAATTTCCGAGTTCGCAACAAGAAGTTAAATGTAGCAGTTAATATAATATTATATCGGAAACAAGCTCTATATCCCATAAAAGTAGGGGTAAGATCTACGTAAATTTTTATCTCCTCAAGCCTCATTTGTGGAATTACAATGGATCTATTGTTATTATTATTGTAATATAATATTATATAGTTGCAACATATAAAGAATCCAAATTAGTGACTTGGCATGAAAAGTATTGTTGGACATGTTCTTAATATATGTATAACTACCCCCAAAACTCATGCAACGTATAAAGGTACCAATGCAGGATTTTGAAAATTATTAAAACGATTGACTCATTGAATTCTCAAGAAAGAAGAAGAAAAAGACAATTGGCTGAACAATGACCATGGACACACATGCAACTAATTAGTACGTACTACTATTCAATAAATTAAAACCTAATGGTCAAATGCGTATATTTATTTCAATAAGAAGACTACTGCCTCATTAGTGTTGGTTGTTATGACTAGCTAGTTAGACAATACTACACGAGAATAGAAGGGTCTAATCCCCTATTGACATATGATATAATTGCATTAATTCCCTGGTACTTCCGAGGCAGAGTGATTGTTTCCGATAGACATTCGACTCAAAATAAAATAAAAAAAAATAATGAATATCCGTCTTTCTACTAAACATGGTGGATTGAGCTCATAATTCATTAGATATTTTTTATAATTGTCAACTAAATATCGTAAGTAAATTGCTCCCGGTTCAGATGTAGGATACCTATCCAGAAGTTTTCGCAACTCAATCATAGATGATGGAATCATCAAAGATTTGACCTTTTCGAACTCTGTCTATAACTCACTAGAGGCCCGGGAAACAAAAATAAGATGTGTATGAATGAGATATCCAGCAACAAGAAGAAGGAAAAGGATTGAATAGAGAAACTCCCGAGCATTTGGCGATCTCAGATGTGTCAATATCAATGGTGACTCATTATTTTGTTGAATCATTTCTTCGAACAGAAAAAGATTATGTAAACACTTACTCGAGATCTCACTTATTAGATTCCATTGTCGAAGACACAATTTTTTTTGAAGAATTCGCCATGATATACCTTATCCATGCATAATATCATGAAAAATGGATACGGATGGCCAAACCAAATTGTCTAAATTTGGCGGGCCATGCCAATGGAGTTGAGTCAGTTGGATGAAAATCGACTGACAATCACAAAAAGAGTCAAAGCCGGTAAACGTAAAATGGCCAAGGCATACGACAAACATGTAGAGCCTAAAGAGGTTTGTCGAAGGAGACCTAGCTTGGAAAATCATCCTGCCGATTGAAATGAAAGATAGTAAAACCGGCAATTGATCACCAAACTAGGAAATGACCCTTCACAGCGAACTCACGGGTTGTCGGCAATACGGATCAAGCGATAACTATGCATGGAAAATAAAGTGAAATGGTAGACATTTTGAAGAAATACTACCCATCGATTATGAGGCATGCATAAGTAATCAACAACCACAGACCGGCTGTCTGGTCGCAAGAAAGGCCAAGTTCCCTTCGATTTGGGGAACGTAAGAACAAACGATAGCCACAGACCGACTATCTGGTCACAATAACAGACCCTTCGATTTAGGGTCAATAAAACTAGGAAGCCGAATCACTCGGCCTTCCCCCCAGATAGAGGTTGCAATACATCAATAGTAATAGAAGTTTCAGGATTAGTCGAATCCACGGCTGCTTGGACATCTGGAGTAACCGCAATCTCTCTTCCTCTCTCAGCTTCAGCAATGGCTACTACCTCAGTCGCAGCCACTCCTACTCGGACCTCCCTTTCAGTACCCAGCAGAGGCTCAACCACTATAATCGATGGGGCCTGAGTGTCTGTCGATACCTCATGAACAATAGAAGCGACGACGGCTTCGGATGGCAAATTCATACGAGTATTGGCTAATGACTCAGCAACTGGATCAGCTGACAAAGGAGCAGCGATTGTCGACATTTTTTGAACTAGGCGACTTTTTCAAACAACCCATTCACCCTCCAGTTTGGCTAGCCGTTCGCTACCTGCTTTCTGATCCAACTCCCAAACCATCTGCTGGTTATTGAGATCCTGGATTTTGTTATCCAATTTGAGGCTTTGCCAAAACAAAAAAGAATGTTGTAATCGTGGGCACTAATAGCCGAATCTAAGGTACCTATAGCCGTAGTAATAGCCCCTATCTCCTCCTAGATCCACTCCAACTCAGCTCGCAATTTTGATATCCGCTCCTGCAAATCATTTCTTCGGTTGACACTCTGTTGCCTTGCTGTATTCACTTCATTAAAAGAAGTCTGAATACGGTTCTTCTCTTGCCGAAGAGACCCCAAGTGTTGCAGAGCAGTGACAGCTTCATCATGACTATATTTGGTCGTTCTATACAAAGCGAACAAATCATTCAAAGCCAAAGCGATGTCATTGTAAGTGGCTGCCAGAGCTGGGGAATCCGTGGTTTCCTTCGACAATCAGAGCAAAGAGGCCCTCAGAGCATGTAACTCATCTTTGGTGTTTGGAATTCCCTTGATGAGGGACTCTTCGACTCGTTCTCGATGGACGCCAACAGGCGAAGCTGGTGGAAATGCAGTATTGGTTGAACCAAAATAGCGCAAGAGCACATATTCCAGGAGGACTTCAGCCGGTACCTCTGAATCGTCAATTGAAGGGGCTTCAACCGAAGGATTACCTCTAATAGGCTCATGTACAAAAAGGACAGGATTAGTATAAAGGTACAAGCCTGGAGGTAGCGAACAACCAAGCACAAGAGAAAGGATATACCTTTACGGCTGCCCCAATATAAGAAGAATCGGTTGCTTTGGCAGAAGAACTCATGGCCTTAAAGGCAGCTGATGACGGATCCTGTGAATGCATGGGAACATGAGCCAGGGAAGAAGATCCGCCAGTACGAAGATGAGCATCAAACACTCTGTGCAGCCATCTGCTCCTTATCAACTGTGGTTCTTGGGGGAAAATAAAAAAACATGGATATTAGTAGCCGATGCGAAAGTGTTTTTAGCCATCCTTGTATTATATCTCATTTTCTCCCTCTTCCTCAGCAGGAACAAGAACTCCGGGTCTGTGGGGATCTTCTTCACTATAATCTCGAATGACAACCCCTTCACTTCGTCGGGGTTGCTTTTGCACTGGTTCCCTGGGTGATAAGGATTCAGTGTCCAAAGTGGTCTCAAGATCAACAAACACTGGAGGAGACGAGTTTGCTGAAAGATGCACAAGAGATGTTAGCCGAGCATTCACAAGAATAATCTGGCCGACACATATAAAGAATGCACTTTACCTCTTCTCTTCGTTTGCCGCAATCGAACGAAGACCTTAAGGCAACATGCCTAGACGACTTAGAGGAAGAATCTTTCCGAGTGGCTTCTTTTGGCCACGGTTTAGGAGTTTTCGGGTTCTTCTTTGTTCTCGAAATAATCAGCCGAACACAATAGACATCTAAAGAAGATTGGGAAAATGTTTCCTTAGTTGTACCCCATCAATCATCGAAAGTGATGATAGTATTCGCTCTCGGGGGAAAAGGCTGCCAGTCAAACATACCAAGGCTGTCAAGATTACGAGCGGCTAACTTCTTTGCTTGTTCTGCATCAAGGAGGCAGCGTTGAGTTGAGCTGACAATACTGCGGTGGGTCTATGGCACGTGCTGAGTAAGGCCAAATTGCCTTGCCACAAAACTCGATCGATATGGCTCTGCGGTCAATTTATTATTCCTAGAATTGGGCTTCAAACTACCCAACAGGTCCCTGGCCGTGAGAATCCGCCCCTATATGAGAACCATAATCCTCCGTTAAGAGAAAGTAATGTCCCCATCGGCTACTTGACGGATGGCCCATCTCTCTAGAACCGGTTGTCAATCTGTATAATGGTCTCTAGACATACCATGCAGGGTGGAGACTGCGGCAAAAGCATCCTGAGGCACAAAGGGTGTTTTTCGAAAAGTATTGGCCAATATTGGCGGGTTTAACGGTAAGCGGCGGTCATCAAATTTATCGGGGACAAACTCAGGAAAATAGAGGGTGATCCACAACTAAAGAAACCACAGGGGTTCGGCTAAAGTATCCAGGTTTCTGGAATCCCTTAACCTCGCCTGGGCATCACCTAGAGCCACGTAAAGATAGGTCAAGAAGAGAGATGCCCAGCTGACATCCCTCCCCGAAACGGCTAATGCCACATAAATTTATAGCTCTTTCACAACTGCACAGGAACCCGTACAGACAAAGTATCGACTAAACTAAAAAAAGCAGAAGAGCATGATGCTCGGCGTCATCGACTGGAAGGGGCGATATCTGGCGGTTGTTGGCTATAAATTGGTTGTAACCTGAAGAAGTCTTTGAGACTATGATGCCTAAATCGGCAATATCTATATCGCTTAGGACAGGCGCCTCAGCTCCCAGAATCGGAAGGCCAAGTATCACCGTCACATCAAGCAGTGTGGGGGTTATCATTTCCCAAGGGAAAACAAAGGCATTGGCAGCGGTCGATCAGTGACCAAGAAAAGCATATATAAGACCTATGTTGTAGTAGGAATCAAATTCCGACAGCACAATGGCATCATAGAGACTCGTGCGCACCCATTCGACTTCCTTGGCCGACTTTACTCGGTCCAACCAAGCAGAGTAGTTGGCAATCTTGGTCGGCCAGGTGCACAGATTAGTCGGACAATTGTCACCGGTGAACTAGTCACAAGTAATCGGAAGGTCGTAGTTCGTCGGGCTTAGATGCTGAGAAAGAAGAAGATCACCTTGTTCAGATGCGCAAAAATGGGCAAGAACTAGTTGCTCATCTATAAAGGCAAAAGTAGGGATCAGGTCATCAGCAGCCGAACCGGTACTATCTGACCCCAGAAATAGAGAAGAAGATGAAGACATGGTTTTGCCTGATGTAGGACAGATTTTTTCTGGAAAAAGGCGAGGAACTTAGGAATGGCCGAGAAGATTGAATGAGAAACCTTTTGTAAAACGCCTCTCCTAAAAGCACTCCCTTTTTTGGGATGTAATTGACACTCGGTTAGGGGTATTTGTGCCCAAAAACGTGCGGCTAAGATTCCGTCAGAAAATATTTGTGGAAGCCGAGGCGTTTCTGTGGAAGGAGAGAAAAGTTTTTTTAAAAAAGTCATCATTGCATGCACTAGGGACGAGACATTTGAAGTGACATCCGCGACTGTCAAACTGAAATGACGGCTACTTTCGGATACATCAACTCAACAGTCACACTCAAGTTAATGTAGGGGAAACTGTTACCACTAAAAAAATAATTTTAAGTGTTTAGCCGAAATCAGTGACAGCCGAACTATTCCGGAGCCGAATTTACTCCTAACTCTCGATTACAAGAACTTCATCAGCTACTAAGGCGGCTTAGCCGAAGTTATCAGTTAGAGGCACGACTTAGACCCACTCAGATGCAGACGCATCAACGACCAAGTCAAAAGGATTTCCAGACCCCCAAAAGCGGCAACGACCAACAATAGCTAAATGAAAGGGCCATTATCCGAGTAAGAGTAGAGGGCGAGAAAATCGGCACCACCTCCCCCATAGTCAGCCCGTTGAACTTAGTGGGTTACTTGACGGCCGACATGGGAGGCACGTTTTGTACAATTTCTTCCTTTTTGTACAGTTTTTCTTCCTTTTTGTACTATAAATACTCATTCTTTGTACATAAACGAAGACACTCAATCAAACAAATAAAATCTTTTATCTATCTTTACTTTATACTTTACTTTTTTCTTCATTGTACTCAGTTGTATTCATGCTTCTTACCTCTTAGTTTACTAGTACCACCGTCCTAACGCTTTATGGAGTAGTTGGGGAACCCATTGCTGGAAATTAGAGTTCCGTTTCTAGCCCAAATCGCTTGAGTTAAGGTATCAATTTGTCTCCCAATTTCATCAGCCGATACAACGGCAGAAGGTAGATTTCGGAGCGAGAACATATGTATTTAAACTTTTATGGGAGAAAACGTAAAATAAAAGAGGAGAGAAACCTACTACGACAGATTCGGAGAGGGTAAGAAGTTTTAAGAGTTTGGATGAATTAATAATAGTTAGGTTTTATTTATTATTAATTTCTATTTCTTTCTTTTCGATATTTTTTAATATTGTCATAACAGTTAATTTCTTAGCTCAGGCACAAAAGTTATTTAACGTGTAATTGTTTATCATTAAATGGGGTAACTGTCAAAACGTGAGGCAACTGTAGGATTTTAACTCAATCACATAAATTGAAAACTTTCAGAAAAATGAATTAGTTATTACTTAATAGTTAATTAGTTAATAAGTTATATGTGGCTTATTATGTTATGTCACTCGGCTTAAGAAGAGGATTTTTCCTCCCCTTTCAATAATATACAAATAGATTTTTAGCAACATACCCAGTGAAATTCATATCGTGGGTCTGGGAAGTGTAGAGTGTACACAGACCTTACCTCCATCTTGGTAGGTAGAGCGGCTGTTTCCGGAAGACCCTCGGCTCAAGACAAAGCATAATCACAAACAAGGCAATTAAAACAAAGCAAGAGTAAAGAGTAAAGCAAGAGATATTGTCAGACTCATATAAGGAATTAAAATAGTATAAAGTGCATTCGAACAAAAGGAAGCAGTAGCTAACACAATTAAATAAGCTAAACAAAATACACTAAAGAATATATAGCAGCAGAAATCAAACTATAGTGGATTATAAAACAATAATGTGCCTATAAGTGTGATAGGTTAATCGGACCTACAGTAATAACACTACAACTATCAATTTGTAAGCATAAGTAGGACTACGCTCGAGTACCTACTACTCTTCTACCCTAATCCATGTCCTCTACAACCCTCTATATAAGGTCATGTCCTCAGTAAATTGTACTTGCGCCATATCCCGTCTAATCACCTCTCCTCAATACTTCTTCAACCTACCTCTACCCCTCCTGAACTCATCCATATCCATTCTCTCACACCTCTGCTGCATCATTATCACTTGACTTCTAGCTTGACTATAACTGTCATTAAGTCTCATAAAAAAATTGTAGCATTCTCTGATATTGCAAATGATCTACAAATTCTTTCAACTTAGGACAACAAGATGGTGGTGGTATAATGGAATCATATTCATCCCAAAGGTCCTTAATCTTAGAGTAGCACATAGACACTGATAATGTTCTCTGTCTCAATTTGACTATCTCCTTATGCAATTGAAATGTCCTCGAACTTTTATTTTATCAAACATATCCTTCAGATCCTCCCATATCATATAAGAATCTGAATTAAACAACATTCTAGTCAGCAAGTTTTTGCTCACATTCTCCATTAGCCATGATACTACAATAGCATTACACCTATCCCAAAGCCTAGCTAATTCACCTGTGAATGTTTCTCTCTTCACTGTACCATCTATGAATCCTATTTTATTCTTTCCTAATAGGGCCAATTTCATTGCCCTACTCCATAAAGTGTAATTATCCATTCCAATTAACATTATTCCAATCGACAACGTTCTTGGTGCATCAGATGGAAAAAGATACAAAGGATGGTTGTGATCGATGTTCATCGTTGTTGTCGTAGCTACATTGGTCATATCTTCTCCATTTGCTCCCATTGTTGTCGAATTTGTGATTTTTTCAGACTTCAATTGCAAGTATAATAACAGTATTTGTCTTCAAATGCGATTTAATTCAAGTTTTCGATGTTCGATTTCTTCGATTGTAGACATAGATCCGTCGAATCCCTCACTGCATGTGACTGAATTTCCCTAGATATATGTCGTACGGTTGCTCTGATACCATGTTAGACTTCAGCACTAGTCTTAGAAGAAGAAATCAAACCAGAAATGGCTAAGCTGCCATTGATGAAAAGCAGCGAAAACAAAGACAGTGTACTGCTCGAGAAAGAAGAACTTTCATATATGTGTATTATCTTTACAATGCTTTACAAATGCTATATATATATATATATATATATATATATATATATATATATATATATATATATATATATACACCTACACTACAATTCATCCAAAAATATCTATTAATTATACAACTAACTCTTCAACAAACTAACCAACTCAACTAACTAACTAACTCAACTCCTTATAACAAACATAACAAACACAATAATAGTACTATCATGCACTCCTCCTCATGGTACCTTTGTGCACCTCTCTATTACTTTCACATAACCACTTACTTTATAGACAAATATTTTCTAGAAAAATATTATCAGTTATATAACTTTTTCCCTCATGCCAAAAACACCCCAAAATAATATACATGCTAGTTTGATTTCGCATTTAGGTGGCTGGCGATAATTGCTGTATAGTGGGCGTAGGGGTGTTCAATATAAAGGGCAGTGCACTAAGCTCTCGCTATGCGCGGGATCCGGGGAAGGACCGGACCATAAGAGTCTATTGTACACAGCCTTACCTTACATTTCTGCAAGAGACTGTTTCCACGGCTTGAACTCATGACCTCCTCGTCACATGGCAACAACTTTACCAGTTACTCCAAGGCTCCCCTTCAGGGGTGTTCAATATGATTTGGTAAAAAAATAATTCAAATTAAAAATCAAATCATATCGGTTAAATAAGAATATATATTTTTTGGGTTTGACTTGATTTAGTTTAAATTTTTTTAAAATCAATAACATTTGATTTGGTTTGGATTGGATTGGATTTATTAAAAACAAACTATAGAAAAAAACAAACCAATCCAAATAGACAAATTATATACATAATTTGCATAATTATGTATATGCAATATACCAATTTTCATAAAAATATATAAATATATTTTATAATTTTCATCATTTTTTTATTTTTATCACTAATTTTATCTCTATATACTAATGGACTTTAGGCCTTAATCCTATTTCTTAAAAGAAAGGTAAGAATTAAAATCAATTTATGTAAAGAAAAAAATTATGAGATTTGCACTAGACTCTTTTTATATTTCTTAAGAACTTTATTCACTTAATTAAAGTTTATAGATCTCAAGACATTTTCTTCATAATCCAAAAAAATTATAGTCACAATAATAAAAGGATAGTAAATGATTATAAGTTGACAAATAATGAATTTTTTCTAATTATAGGAAGAAGAAAAAAGAGAAATCAAACCAAACCGACAACAACAAAACCAATAGATATGTATTATATTCGATATAATTTGATCTTCATAATTGAAAACCAGACTAAATTAATTAAATTTTAATTTTAACCAAAAAATCATCCAAATAGACACCCCTAAGTAGGAGTATACAAAATAGTAGTAAAAAGTTATCTTCGCAGGAATCATTGAGCAGATAGTGTTGGAGTGATATCAAAATTTTGTTAAAGATCTGCATGAACCAAAATAAATATATTAAAACACAAAAGTGATTGTGAAAAAAATAATAAATGTAGCTAATTTACTGAGGTCTGAACTATTTAAATTAAGAGCTCTAATTAGTCAAAACAAACATGTTCTAATAGATTTGGGGAACTTGTCCTCGAGATTTTTTCGGCAGGGGCGGACTTAATGCAGCGCTTATGGACATGGCAGAGCTAGAGTACCGGAAAGGAGTCCATTCGAACCTCCTTTGTCAAAATATTATACTACTATATATATAAGGTCAGAATTATTTTTTATGTAATAGATATTGAATTCCTTTGACTTCTTCGTATATATATTTACTTCTTTATTATATTTTGAAATCTCTTAGTAAAAATTCTGAATTACATATATGTGTGTTATGAACCCAATAAATCAAATAAAATGTGGTAAAATTCTAACTCGAATAATGCATAAAGTTACAAGTAGTCAGGACAGTGATAACAATCGGAGGGAAAGAATTATTAAGGGAGAAAGAGTGGGGAATGCATGCAATTAACCTCCCAAGTAGGAAACTATGCATGAATCTTTCATTCTCACGTAAAAAGATCCAAGTTGAGAATTAACAACGTGGCCTTTGAAGATTTTCTGCAGCCCATGGGATGGAAACAAATGAAACATCCTAGAACATATGAAGAAGCTTGTATGAAATTAAGGAAACAATGTTCTGTCGAATATATGAAATGTATACCGTGGAAAATATATACTTACCCTCAATTGGTTCACGCACCAAAGAATAAGGGCATGATTTATGTATTTCTTAAATTTTATCACTTATTTTAAAAACTAACTAATTTGTAATTTAACCTCAAATCATTCAATCGTAATAAATTATTACTAACCTGATTTAATAAATTATTAGGATATCCACTGGCGCCACCAACTTGATTTTGATTTCCTCCATTATTATTTCCATTATAACCACCACCTTTCTGACCCCAAATATTTTCACTATTATTGCCGCCATTATTACTGTCGTTTCCACTCTTCATAAGCTGAGGGTGCTGCCCATGCATAAGACCACTCATCATCATATTAGGCATCTGAGCTCCACCGTTATTGCCACCATTGTTACTATCGTTTCCACTCTTCACAAGATGAGAGTGTTGCCATGCATAAGATCATTCATCGTCGTATTAGGTATCTGAGCTCCACCATTATTGTCACCATTGTTACTACTGTTTTCATCCTTCATAATCTAAGGGTGTTGCACATGCATAAGATCACTCATCGTCATATTAGGCATATGAGCTCCCATGGGGCGTCTTTCTCATTAATACAAAATATATATAGGGTGTACAATGTGGAATCCTTATACAACATGGATCCTATATCTACCATAATTAAATAAGACTAAATATTAATATTGTACACGTTAATACACTCCCTCAATCGGAGCGAGAGGAGGCCGGATGCTAAGACTGGATCTGAAGTCGAGGAAGAGCTGTCGAGGAAGGCCTTTCATGAAGATATCCGCATACTCATACGAAGAAGGCACATGCAATACCTTCACATGACAGAGAGCAACCTTCTCACGAACAAAGTATATATCTACCTCAATGTGCTTGGTTTGTTGATGCTGAACCGGATTATGAGATAAATATATGGCGGATATGTTATCACAGTAAACCAAAGACGCCTTACACAAGGGACACTGAAGCTCCAAAAGAAGGTTTCAAAGCCAACAGATCTCAGCAACAACATTTGCAACATCTCTGTACTCTGCTTCTGTACTCGAACGGGATAAAGTGGCTTGCCTCTTGGCAGACCAAGAAATGAAATTATACCCTAAGAACACACAGTAGCCAGAGGTGGAGCGTCGCGTGTCCTGACACTATGCCCAATCAACATTCGTGTATGACAATAACCTGGTCGGTGCTGAGGGGTATAGATGTAATCCATAATCAAGTGTGCCCTTAACATATCGAATGATACGTTTAAGAGTAGTGAAATGAGGCTCCCTGGGGGCATGCATAAATAAGCATACCTGATGAACAGTATAAGAGATGTCAGGTCTGGTGAAAGTAAGATACTGGAGCGCACTTGCAAGACTCATATAAAGAGTAGGGTCTGACACTGGATTACCATCAACTGCACTAAGTTTTGATTTAGAGTCAATTGGGGTGGACATGATCTTGCAATTTGTCATCTTAGCCATGTACACAATCTCCTCTGCATACTTACGCTGGCAAAGAAACATAGTATATGCAGATCGAGTCACTGAGATCCCCAAAAAGTAACTCAACTTCCCTAAGTCAGTCATAACAAATTCGATTTTAAGCAGTGCAATGATCTCGTTTTACAACATATCAGATGAGGCAGTAAAAACAATGTCATCCACATATAACAACAAATAAGCAATGTTACTACCTCTATGGAAAATAAATAGAGAATTATCACACTTGCTGCATGAAAAGTCAATCCGCATAATGTACTATGCAAAGCGATCATACCACGCTTTAGGGGCCTATTTCAAACCATAAAGTGACTTACAGAGACGACATACATACTAAGGGGCTGCAGGATGGATAAAACCAGGTGGTTGGTGCATGTAAACGTTTTCCTTCAAATCCCCATGAAGGAACACATTTTTCACATCAAACTGATAGATCGGCCAATGCCTACCCATAGCTATTCTCAGAACTGGGCGAATAGTAGCCAGTTTAACAATCGGGATAAATGTTTCACCACAATAGATACCCTCATACTAATTAGTGTCATTAGCCACACATCTCTCTTTATATCTTTCTAGCTTACCATTGTCTCTGTACTTGTGATGAAAAAGCCACATACATTAGATCATATTCACCCCTTCCGATCTAGGAACCAAATCCCAAGTGTGCTATTTTGTTAAAGAATTAAATTCCTCACGCATGGCTGCATTCCAATTAGGGTCTTGTTTGGCTACCTTTGGGTTTTTAGGAATTGGGGATATTGTGTGTGTAGACAGGTTAAAGTGGACTTTGAGTTTGAAAATTCTGTGTTGGGCACGAGTTTCCATGTGGTGAGTGGGGGTAGGAGTAGGGTGGAATGTTGGTTCTGGGTCACGAGATGTATGTACTGGGTCGGGTTAATTTCTGGTTTGGGAGACATGGGTCAGAGTGACTGAAGGCGGTGATAGGTTTTGGGTGGCGATTGGGAATGGTGTCGGCTTGATGGGTCGTTGGTTTGATAGTGGTGATAGGTGGGGAGTATCGGTTGATATCAAAGAAGGTTGTCGTGATACAGGTGGTGCCTGGAAAGGTGGCGTGTTACTAGATCGACGGTGGGAGGTGTTGGTGTCAGTGTGAGTTCCGAATGTCAACTCTGGGCATTGGGGGTGGTTTAAAGTGATGGGTCTGTACACAATCTCTTCTGCATACTTACGCTGACAATGAAACATAGAATCTGCAGATCAAGTCACTGAGATCCCCAAAATGTAACTCAACTTCCCTAAGTCAGTCATAGCAAATTCGATTTTAAGCAGTGCAATGATCTCGTTTTACAACACATCAGAAGAGGTAGTAAGAACAATTTCATCCACATATAACAACAAATAAGCAATGTTACTACCTCTATGGAAAACAAATAGAGAATTATCACACTTGTTGTATGAAAACCCAATTTGCATAATGTATTGTGCAAAACGATCATATCATGCTCTAGGGGCCTGTTTCAAACCATAAAGTGACTTACGGAGATGACATACATACTGAGGGGCTGCAGGATGGACAAAACCAGGTGACTGGTGCATGTAAACGGTTTCCTTTAAATCCCCATGAAGGAACGCATTTTTCTCATCAAGCTGATGGATCGACCAATGCTTACCAATAGCAATACTCAGAACTGTGCGAATAGTACCCAGTTTAACAATCGGACTAAATGTTTCACCACAATCAATACCCTTCTACTGGTTAGTGTCATTAGCCACACGTCTCGTTTTATATCTTTCTAACTTACCATTGCCTCTGTACTTGTGACGAAAAAGTCACATGCATTGGATCACATTCACCCCTTCTGATCTAGGAACCAAATCCCAAGTGTGCTATTTTGTTAAAGCATTAAATTCCTCACGCATGGCCGCATTCCAATTAGGGTCTTGTTTGGCTACCTTTGGGTTTTTGTGAATTGGGGATACTGTGTGTGTAGACAAGTTAAAGTGGACTTTGGGTTTGAAAATTCTGTGTTGGGCACGAGTTTCCATATGGTGAGTGGGGGTAGGAGTAGGGTGGAATGTTGGTTCTGGGTCACGGGATGTATGTACTGGGTCGGGTTGATTGATGGTTTGGGCGACAGGGGTCAGAGTGACTGAAGGCGATGATAGGTTTTGGATGGCGATTAGGAATGGTGTCGGGTTGATGGGTTGTTGGTTTGATAGTGGTGACAGGTGGGGAGTATCGGTTGATATCGGGGAAGGTTGTTATGATATAAGTGGTGCCTGGGAAGGTGGCGGGTTACTGGATCGACGGTGGAAGGTATTGGTGTCGGTGTGAGTTTCGCTTGTCGACTCTGGGCATTGGAGGGTGGTTTAAGGTAATGGGTCTGGGCTTTGTACGGGGAATGACGGCGTTGGACGAACAGGACACTGAGGATGATGGTGTGGCCGGATGGACGTCGGGGATGATATGGTGGCCGGTTTACGGAGATTGACTGGACACAGTGGCATCGGTAGGTGGCAGATGCGAGGTTACTGTAGCAGCGGTAGTGACACGAGCAAGTTCGGTTAGTATGATGAGGGACGTGTCAGACTTGTCTAGAAATGTGTAGTCCGTGTTATGAAATTTTTGTATATTTGCGAAGGGAAAAGTCATCTCGTCGAACCTAACGTGACGAGAGACGTGAATTTGACGAGTGGACAAGTCATAGCACAAATAGCCCCTATGATTAGGCGAAAATTCTACAAAGACACACGGGGTGGTTCGGGGTGCTAATTTATGAGGGCGGTGGACGCAAGGTTTGGAAAGCATAGACAAACGAAAATTCGAAGGTGATCATAAGAGGGGATCCGACGGTATAAAATTTCAGTTGGGTCATGTTATGAAGCATACTAGTGGGTAAAATATTAAGGATGTATTCTACCATTTTGACTGCATAGACCCAAAAAGACGGAGGGAGAGAGGCATGTAAGAGGAAGGTACGAACCATGTTGTTTATAATGCGGATGATTCGTTCTGCTTTGCCATTTTGAGGGGAGGTGTGGGACACAAAAATCAAAAAACCATGCCATTATTTGGGCAGAATTTGTGAAACATTGAATTATTAAATTCACGACCATTATCGCACTGAAAAGATTTGATGGCTTTCTCAAATTTTGTTTTGATAAAAATACAAAATTCATGAAATTTGGAAAAAAATCAGACTTAAATTTTAGTGGATAAATCCAAATAAAATGAGAGAAATCATCTAAGAGTACTAGATAATATTTATGACTCAGTGAGCTAGTAACAGGAGATGTTCATAAATCAGCATGAACAATATCAAATGACGAAAATGTAACACTTAATGATGACTTGAAAGGAAGACGAACATGTTTGCCTAAACAACAAGAAACACAATGTTGGGCAAGTTTCTCATTATTACATCTAATAAAATTGTTGCCTCTAAGAAAATTAAAAACAGAGGCTCCTGGGTGTCCAAGCCTACTATGCCAAGTTGACGGAGAAATATTAGCGAGAGATATAGGAGAGCATGAGCTGGCAACGGAGGTGGATGGGAATGGATATAGATCCCCCGTGCTATTGCATCTCGTAAGATGTGTCCCCGTACGAAGATCCTTCACAGTAAAACCAAAAGGGTCAAAGTAAATAGAGACGAAATTATTACGAGTAAATTTTCGGACAGAAATTAAGTTTTTAATAATATTGGGAGCATACATGACGTTATTTAGGGAGAATGGTGGGTGAGACAGTTGAGTGTAGGTTGTTCCATAACCCTGAATTGGAATGCAATGGCCACTACCAACAGTAATATATTGAGGATACTATAAACAAAACAACTTAGGAAGATTACCTGCACAGCATGTGAGGTGAGATGTGGCTCATGTATCCATATACCAATTTCCATCGGGTTGTTGAAGATTTAAGGTATTGATGGCCTGGCCCAAATCAGTAGGGGTCAGACTGTTAGAGGGCTGCGGGTAATGGGCTTGCAAAATGTGGGCCTGCTGCGCCTGAATCTGCACTGGCCGAATGCCTGGGACTGGGCCGAGTAGGCCCTGCTGTTGAATCGGTAGTTGGGCTGAAACGGTGTATGGAGAGGAGGCCCAGTTTGACGACTGATTGTACATTGCTGGGCCAGGCCATGTGTGAGAAGGGCCACAACCACCTTTGCCGGTGTCGCGACCTCTTCCTCCTTTTCCACCACCTTGGCCACCTCGATGGTGTTGGGTGTCCTACGGTGGTTGTCCAATGGTAGGTGGAAATCGTCTGACTGTCAAACGTGAACGCCTTCTGATTGTGTTCGTCCTGTTTAGCACGACGTATTTCTTCCAATAATAATTGTGATTGAGCCTTATTGAAACTGGGTAAGGGATCCGCCTGTTATATCATCGTGGCTAGGGTATCATACTCACCTTTTGGAAGACCTGCAACTAGTTGGAGAACCATCTTTATTTTAGAAATAGGTGTTCGCACGTTTGATAATTGTCCGCCAATAATTTCAATTGCTTGCAGTATTCGGACATGTTAGAGAAATTTTCAAGACGTGTGTTGTTAAACTGTTCTTCCAAATAGACAGCACGAGTGTGTTTGTTGTCCTGAAAATTTTCTTCCAACTAAATCCATAACTCGCGAGCAGAAGCGCCAGTTTTCATAATAGTGAGGAGCAAGTCTTGAGAAATAGTGTCATAGATCCACTGTTTGACAACGTCATCTAGATGGCGCCATGTGGTGTCGTCAACCTCACTGGGACGTGGGAAAGAGTCGTCAATATGATCCAGCACGTTGTAGGCACATGCATGGATACAAAATAGTTCAACCCAGGGAGAATACTGACCGTTTTCTTGATCAATAATTATAGGAATGAAGTTCTTGATTTGGGTATGTCATGGATGACGACGGATGAGGTTGATGCTGCTATGGGAGAACTCATTATAGTGGATTATTTTTGTGAGAGTAAGAGAAGACAAGGAAGAAACAAGAAGAGAATAACA
Organism: Anisodus acutangulus; assembly: GCA_029783415.1. NCBI lineage: Eukaryota > Viridiplantae > Streptophyta > Magnoliopsida > Solanales > Solanaceae > Anisodus > Anisodus acutangulus. The sequence goes on along the minus strand of CM056502.1, from coordinate 14,478,358 downwards.
GACAATAAGGCTCCTGATAGGTGCTTCTCGTGTATAAAGAAAATAGGAACAGACAGTAAGTTTGTTGGCACGCAGACAGTAAAGTTGCTGCTTCTCGGGTAATGAACAAAGGGACAAAATTAGGGTTTAGGTTTTGGCTCCTGATATCATCCATGTAAGATTGTATTAATCTCTCATGGACGCCTTTCTCATTTATACAAAATATATATAGGGCGTACAATATGTAATCCTTATATAACAGAGATCTTATATCTACCATAATTATCATAAGATTAAATATGGTTAAATATTAATATTGTACACGTTAATAGTCACTATTATGTGTTGTTCCACCCTTCATAAGCACTTATCATTATATTAGGCATCTGAGCTCCACCATTACCACCCATCTCAGATTTGTCATCAACATCAGGCAAGGTTAACTTGATAGCTTGTGGATTATGGTCTTTGCACATTGGGGGAAGTAACAGGTCTTTTGAAGTTGTTGCTGCTGGTTTGACATTTGAGGTCCTCCACCTCCACAAAGAAGATTCAGCCTAAGGGGATGCATTCTGCAAAAAAGTCATTTTAAGTCTAATCTTTATACAATGAAACAATGTTATTCACTCTCTTGTTTGTCATGCCTTCTCCTTCAGAAAATCTCGTGAATGTATCTAATCTCGTTGAGGGAGTAACTAATATATATATATATATATATATATGAATTATTAATTTAACACTAATAACTGAAAAGAACTAGAAGTCTTAACCATAAATTTCAATTTTTTTACTACACCCACACTGCTCAGGGGCCTGTTCATTTCAATTTCCTATACCTCACAAACACCCTACCCCCAACCTTATTCTTTTTTTTTATGTTCAGCTTCCCGGCTTACGCCAGACTATTCCTGGAAATAGTAGTCCGGGCCCTCAGCACTACTACCAGTAAATCGCGGGATGTGCCTGAATGACTAGGGTTTGAGAACAGAGAAACTGATATCACCTACAAGGTCCTACCCCCAGAACAGAGCAAATTGCTCCCACTGGGATTTGAACCCATGCTGCAGGCCTCCAGCTGAATTTAAGTTCCCCTCCTTTGTCATCCAGCTATGCTCGAGGAACATTATTATTCCTTTACATATTGCATCTGTCACTTTCTTTCTTGTGTTTCATTCTTCTTCTCTTTTCCCACTTTTTATAAGAAAGCCAGTATTTCTCCTAGCACAATCAAAATTTGAGAACCATGAAAGAGAGGCAAAGCTGTCAGATATAGGTACCAATCGATAAGGTATCGGATATATAAATCATGTTGACAACCACTTAGGTGGAGGAACAAGACTTTTTGGGCTAATTAAATATAATGAAAAAGATGCAGCAATTATAGAGTGAGTGCGGGAAGCACGTATACCCAGCAACATCTGTGACCGACCCTAAACTATAATGGTGGTGAGGATTGATACTCTCGATACTCACCTCCTTACTTTATTAATATTGAATTTCATAGTTTGTAACACTTAGGCAATCAAGAATAGAAAATTGTATCTCAATCGGGCCATCAAAATAAATCCTTTCTAGTTACAATTTTTTCATCAAATCATATAAATGTGTCATGAATGCAATGGTCGTATGCACCAGTTTACACACGCTTCTGCATTAGGTTTCACATGACCCATGGAGACTCATGAGGTCTATATACTCACCTGGAATACCAGATCTCCCAAATCATATCGGGTTCAAGCCAATAGGCTATCATATCATCATCATCATCACTCTCTCTCTATGTACCATATCTAATATCCAACCTCTATAGACCATTACTCGTATCTCATCAATCATATGTCAATAGTATCATGAAATGAATATAATGGATATGCGTACACCATGCAATGCATAATATCAATTCAATGTCGAATATAGTTTCTTTCTCATAATTTAATCGAGAAGTGGAATGATAGATGTATAATGAATCAACAATCACAATTATTAGTCAAACATGGCCATAATAGCCCACATAAGCTACAACCATACCAAAACAGTGAATTTATCACCACTTTCAAGGCCCGAAGGCTCAACATACATTCCCCGTCAAAGTACAATTCTTTTTATGTTTTAATTACCGATATAGATACACTGATACCCGCACAAGTGCACATCACCTCATGAGTATGGGACCCCAAATTTTCTATTATGCACCTTAATTCCTTAAACAAATTAAAACACAACATAAAAGGTTTAGTAAGTCTCAACTTGCCTGAATCTGAAGCTGAAGAGTCACTTTGCAGCCTTTCCCTTCCTTTGAGCTTCTGAACGAGCCCAATCTATTCAAATATGATGTCTACATAAGAATATGAAATCTATTGATACCCATATTATCATGCAAAGAATTCGGATCCAAAAGTCAACCTAAAATCCCAACTTCGAACCCTGAGGGTCAAAATAAAAAATTTAACTTAAATTCACTTTATCATAGTCTGAATAGTAAGAATCCTAAAGATCATGAAATTATAATTACAATTTGGCCTTCAATTTCATCAATTTTATAAATCTATTTCTATGAAAAATCCCTTATTTTACGATCTAAAATCAAATGAGGAATCACTAAATAATGGATGAAAATATGGGAAAGTTACTTAGATAATGGTTAAAGTCTTACCCCAAGGTTGAATCTTGAAAAATCCCTTTGAAATCACCTATTATTGAGGTCCCTAGCTCCCAAAATTGTTTTAGAAAGAATGAGGTCGAATTGGAAATAAATTGAACAAATCATACCAACGACACTCCATGTGCGGTCCAATTTTCCAGTGCCGCATCTGCGGATAATAGCCCATAGAAGCAAGCCCCAATTAAATTGTCTAAGCTAGTAGATGTGGACGCCCACTCGCAGGTGTGGTTCCTCTTTTCCGACCAAGACTGAGTAGGTGTGGTCCCTCACACATTAGCCAACTTTGCACCTACGGCACACTTAGCTTATGTGCAGATAAAAGCCCGCAAGTGTGATTGCACCCGATCACAGTAGAACAACCAAATCTTTAAGTCTCCAGACTTCGATTCAACACCCGAAACTCATCCGAAATCTCTCGGACACAAATCAAATATGCATTTCAATCATAAAACACGCTTGGGACTTGTTTTTACACTAGAAATTTCCAAAAGAGATTGTCTTGACTTGATGTCGACCAAGGTCAACTCCAATTCATCAAAATCATATATTCTTAACCAACTACTCAAATCACTCCAGAACATTTCCGGAATGGAACTAACAACTCGACTAAGTCATAAATGACATTATAGACCTAATGGAATCAACGAAATTTTGAAAATTGACTCATTTACCCTTGAAAAATGAAGTAATGTTTTGTAGTTCAGTGTAACTGAACATTGTACTATGGTTGACAACTATAATACACAATATTACCATCATGAACGATCTCACCATTCCAAAATAATGAAACTCTAACTTTTTCAGGATCCGCAATTTTTTAAAGAGGCTAAAAATATGGAGAGATGAGTGTGTGAATAGATAGGAGTTGGATGAATTTTTACCTCATCCAAAATCTGATTTAAATAGACTTTTTATAAGCTTAAAAGTTTCATATAACGCACTAAGCTTGTGCATGTAACTTGATCAAATCAAATACGACCATTAGACCAGGTCAAATCAAGTACAGATTGGCGGTAAAATTCAGGGAAATTATTGACCCCTTTAACACATAAAATATGTATGTTAAACGAGTCCAATGCACAGTAAAGGCCGTTAGGCCATGTCCATCCACGGGACTCCTTTAACGCTCAAATTTTGTGCGTTAAAGGTATTTTTAGGTCAATTTTTTTATTCAGTACTTGATCACTTTCTTCTTTCTTAGGCATTTAGGTTTCAGACTCATTAAAATAGCATATAATGGCTGCTAGCTAAACGTTTATATATTATACTCTTTATTCCAATTTGTGTCACTTTCCTTTCCGGTCTATTCCTAAAATAATACTCCCTCCGTACAATTTCTTTTTTTAGTATGTCCCACAATAAATGTCACATTTCCATATTTGAAAACTATTTAATGTCACAATTTTTATTTTATCCTTGTTGTGTCCCACTTAATTTTAAAAATATACTTATTATGAAGAAAAGACAACAAAAATAGGCACTAATATAAGGGCGATTTAGTAAACATAACAAAGTCCTCTCTTATTTTTAAAACTATGTGTCCGGTCAAATGGTGCCACATAAATTGAGACGGAAGGAATTAGGGGTGGGCAAAAAATCCGGAGAACCGAAAAAATCAAACCGAACCGAATCAGGATTTAGTGATTCGGTTCGGTTTTTTAATTTTGGATACGAACCGAACCGAAAAACCGAATTAAAAATATATATATTTTTATTTTTTATTTTAGGCTACTACTATCTCTTGAATCATAGCCATTGAAGCTAATCTATGAAGCTTTTATGGAAGTTGAATGCCGCATGAACTTTATTAACATATCACGGAAGCATTGACATAAAATGTAGGGAGAAAAAGTAGTTGTAAATTGATAAAACTTTAAATGGTCATAACTCTGTGCTCGGATGTCCGAATTACCTGATTTGTATTTTGATTTTGCGTATTTTTTTAGACGGGGCCGGTCAAACTGCCCAAAGGCAGTTCGGCGCAGCCAATTTTTAGAAAAATGTCAGTTTTCCCAATCAATTTGTGTTTTCCCCCAAATCTATTTCTAATTTTCTTTTTTCTTTAGTAAACATCTCACGATACACTATAGATTTCAACATCAAAATTTCATGATAGCGTAGGTGTGAATGTCAATTTCAGTTTTGGAAATTTAATTTTTTTTTAAAAAAAAAAAAATTCCTTAACCCACTAGAAAAACCCGATATAAACCGTATCGGTTTTTTTCAAAAAAAAATTGTATTCGATTTTTTTATAAAAAAAACGATTTTTATTCGGTTCATATTTTTTTGATACAAAACCGAACCGAACCGATATACGCCCACCCCTAGAAGGAATAATAGATTTCTATATTTAGAAACAATATTTAACTTTTAGTTTCAATTTTATTCAAGACGATTAACACCCAAATATCTATAATTTATTTTATACCATACCTTTCAAAAGTCTTTCGTTATTGAACTATGTGCTCAGTCGAAAGTGCCTCACATAAATTAAACCGGGACAAATGTTACTTATTTTTAATGCTACCTCCATTCCAATTTATATGCACACTTTTCTTTTAGTTTGTCCAAAAAAGAACGTCATTTTATATAATTTTAAACAACTTAACTTTAAAATTGTTCCTTTTACCTTTAATGAAATGATTTATAGCTACATAAATGTCTAAAGTTTATTTTATATCATAAATTTAAAAAAAAATGTTTATTTTTAAACTTTTTGTTTAGTTAAATGATGTCACATAAATTAGAATAAATGGGTTACATTATTCCAGCCGGAAGAAGAGGTCTGTGATTTAGAACATGACTCTTGATCTTGACGTAATAGATAAACTTTTGGAACATGGGAAAGACCTACAAATAGATCTAAAGCTTATACTAGACTAGTAAGTCTGTGAAATAATCTAATCAAAGTCTAGCTGAGACATTTGACATTTTTTTCATAAATGTCTCAACTCAGGACTAACGACCTTTTATTTTTCCCATTCCATGGTAAGCAAAAGTAAATAGTACAAACTTATAAATATAATACCCAAATTTTGACATTAGAGATTAGGTGTATGTAGAAAATAAATTTCAACCATGACCTCTGTTCCATCGGTTCAATCTAAACACTTTGACTTAAGGATTGAAGTCAAAGATTTGTTCGACTCTGGTATTAGGAGTCAGCAGGTCCGGGTACCCTAACGTTTTTGAACTACCCAGATCCTACCCGATAAAAGACCGGTTCCTAAATTTACTATCCGGAACCTACTCGTAGCAATCATTATCCGGAACCTACCCGGACCTTGCGGTTCCAGGTAGGTTCCCGGGTACTCTGTAAATAAAAAAACACAGAGTAAGCAACAGTTTCTTAGCCTATGAGAATCAAAAAGAGTTCTAAAATAATTTCATCCAGTAGTTTTTTAGCCTACAATCGGAGTTTTTAGTACCTTTATAAAAAGTTTTAGAAAACTTATTCATTGTAGAAAAGTTAATTCTGTAACCAAAACCTAAAATTGCAAGCCATATTTGACACTCAATTAATTGAACGTGTTGATTTCAAAATAAATTTGAAAATATCTGAATTAAACTTATTTTCATGTTCATAAGCTCTTCGATACAAAAGAAAAGCTTTATTATACTAGTAAATTCCTAAATTTCATCTTCACATCTACAAAAATAAACACAAATTTTAAAAATAGATTTACATTTCAAATCAAAAAGTAATACAGATTGAAGATGAGTATCACCTGAAATAGAACAGAAGCGTAGGATATTAAAAAGAAATTGAAGAGTTAGATATGAACCCAGATGCATTTTATGAATGACGTGAACACAACCAAGGGAGAGAAAGAGGCAAAGGTGAAGCTTCAACGAAGACAACGATGAAAGTACCTGAGAGAAAGCTTCAACGACGACGACGATAAAGCTCGATGGTGTAGCTAAAACTCCATTGTTATTGAGAGAGTTTTGGATGTTTTCTCTTATGGCACAAAGAACATTCTAGAATAAATGGGTGAAAAAGCTGAAATATTTGCGTCTTGAGGTGGAGAAAATCAATGTGCAGGCGTGAAACAAACAATTTTGGAGAAAGTTAAAAGTGGTCCAAATGTTTCTCAAAAAAATAAAAATATTTAATATTTTATAGGTTCCGCATATCAGTTCCGGGTCCGGGTACCCTATTTCTATTTTTCGGAACCGGAACCGGACCCGACATTGATTGGTTCCTAATTTTACTACCCATATCCTATCCGTTATTATAATATATCTACCCATTAGTGTCGATTTCGGTCGGGTATCTGAGGTACCCTGTACCCAGGTAGTGTATAATACAAAGTCAACCAAAAGGAAAGAACCATAACTGTTATAATAATAAAGAATAATACTATATGATTGTGTTACCCTCGACACCCCCTTTGTTAACTGCTAAATAATAGATTAAAACCAAACTAAACTAAAAGATGTCAAACTTGAAGTGTTTCGTTAATTTCCGAGTTCGCAACAAGAAGTTAAATGTAGCAGTTAATATAATATTATATCGGAAACAAGCTCTATACCCCACAAAAGTAGGGATAAGATCTACGTAAATTTTTACCTCCTCAGACCTCATTTGTGGGATTACAATGGGTCTATTGTTATTATTATTGTAATATAATATTATATAGTTGCAACATATAAAGAATCCAAATTAGTGACTTGGCATGAAAAGTATTGTTGGACATGTTCTTAATATATGTATAACTACCCCCAAAACTCATGCAACGTATAAAGGTACCAATGCAGGATTTTGAAAATTATTAAAACGATTGACTCATTGAATTCTCAAGAAAGAAGAAGAAAAAGACAATTGGCTGAACAATGACCATGGACACACATGCAACTAATTAGTACGTACTACTATTCAATAAATTAAAACCTAATGGTCAAACGTGTATATTTATTTCAATAAGAAGACTACTGCCTCATTAGTGTTGGTTGTTATGACTAGCTAGTTAGACAATACTACACGAGAATAGAAGGGTCTAATCCCCTATTGACATATGATATAATTGCATTAATTCCCTATTAGCTCCGAGGTAGAGTGGTTGTTTCCGATAGACATTCGACTCAAAATAAAATAAAAGAAGATAATGAATATCCGTCTTTCTACTAAACAGGGTGGATTGAGCTCATAATTCATTAGATATTTTTTATAATTGTCAACTAAATATCGTAAGTAAATTGCTCCCTGTTCAGATTAGGATACCTATCCAGAAGTTTTCGCAACTCAATCATAGATGATGGAATCATCAAAGATTTGACCTTTTCGAACTCTGTCTATAGCTCACTAGAGGCCCGGAAAACAAAAATAAGATGTGTACGAATGAGATATCCAGCAACAAGAAGAAGGAAAAGGATTGAATAGAGAAACTCCCGAGCATTTGGCAATCTCAGATGTGTCAATATAAATGGTGACTCATTATTTTGTTGAATCATTTCTTCGAACAGAAAAAGATTATGTAAACACTTACTCGAGATCTCACTTATTAGATTCCATTGTCGAAGACACAATTTTTTTTGAAGAATTCGCCATGATATACCTGATCCATGCATAATATCATGAAAAATGGATACGAATGGCCAAACCAAATTGTTTAAATTTGGCGGGCCATGCTAATGGAGTTGGGTCAGTTGGATGAAAATCGACTGACAATCACAAAAAGAGTCAAAGCCGGTAAACGTAAAATGGCCAAGGCATACGACAAACATGTAGAGCCTAAAGAGGTTTGTCGAATGAGACCTAGCTTGGAAAATCATCCTGCCGATTGAAATGAAAGACAGTAAAACTGGCAATTGATCACCATACTAGGAAATGACCCTTCACAGCGAACTCACGGGTTGTCGGCAATACGGATCAAGCGATAACTATGCATGAAAAATAAAGTGAAATGGTAGACATTTTGAAGAAATACTACCCATCGATTATGAGGCATGCATAAGTAATCAACAACCACAGACCGGCTGTCTGGTCGCAAGAAAGGCAAAGTTCCCTTTGATTTGGGGGAACGTAAGAACAAACGATAGCCACAGACCGACTATCTGGTCACAATAACAGACCCTTCGATTTAGGGTCAATAAAACTAGAAAGCTGAATCACTCGGCCTTCTCCCCAGATAGAGGTTGCAATACATCAATAGTAAAAGAAGTTTCAGGATTAGTCGAATCCACGACTGCTTGGACATCTAGAGTAACCGCAATCTCTCTTCCTCTCTCAGCTTCAGCAATGGCTACTACCTCAGTCGCAGCCACTCCTACTCGGACCTCTCTTTCAGTACCCAGCAGAGGCTCAACCACTATAATCGATGGGGCCTGAGTGTCTGTCGATACCTCTTGAACAATATAAGCGACGACGGCTTCGGATGGCAAATTCATACGGGTATTGGCTGATGACTCAGCAACGGGATCAGCTGACAAAAGAGCAGCGATTGTCGACATTGCTTGAACTAGGCGACTTTTTCAAACAGCCCATTCACCCTCCAGTTTGGCTAGCCGTTCGCTACCTGCTTTCTGATCCAGCTCCCAAACCACCTGCTGGTTATTGAGTTCCTGGATTTTGTTATCCAATTTGAGGCTTTGCCGAAACAAATAAGAACGGTGGAATCGTGGGCACTAATAGCCGAATCTAAGGTACCTATAGCCGGAGTAATAGCCCCCATCTCCGCCTGGATCCACTCCAACTCAGCTAGCAATTTGGATAGCCGCTTCTGCAAATCATTTCTTCGGCCGACACTCTGTTACCTTGCTGTATTCACTTCATTAAAAGAAGTATGAATACGGTTCTTCTCTTGCCGAAGAGACCCCAAGTGTTGCAGAGCAGTGACAGCTTCATCATGACTATCTTTGTTCGTTCTATACAAAGCGAACAAATCATTCAAAACCAAAGCGATGTCATTGTAAGTGGCTGCCAGAGCCGGGGAATCTGTGGTTTCCTTTGACAATCGGAGCAAAGAGGCCCTCAGAGCATGTAACTCATCTTTGGTGTTTGGAATTCCCCTGACGAGGGACTCCTCGACTCGTTCTCGATGGACGCCAACAGGCGAAGCTGGTGGAAATGCAGTATCAATTGAACCAAAATAGCGCAAGAGCACATCTTTCGAGATGACTTTAGCCGGTACCTCTGAACCGTCAATTGAAGGGGCTTCAACCGAAGGATTACCTCCAATAGCCTCATGTACATAAAGGACAGGATCAGTATAAAAGCACAAGCCCGGAGGTAGCGAATGACCAAGCAAAAGAGAAAGGATATACCTCTACGGATGCCCCAGAACAAGAAGAATCAGTTGCTTTGGCAGGAGAACTCATGGTCTAAAGGGCAGCCGATGACGGATCCTATGAATGCACGGGAACATGAGCCAGGGAAGAAGATCCGCCAGTTCGAAGATGAGCATCAAACACTCTGTGCAGCCGTCTGCGCCTTATCAACTGTGGTCCCTGGGGAAAAACAAAAAACGTGAATATTAGTAGCCGATGCGAAAGTGTTTTTAGCCGGCCTTGTATTATACCTCATTTTCTCCCTCTTCCTCAACAGGAACAAGAACTCCGGGTCTGTGGGGATCTTCTTCACTATAATCTCGAATGACAACCCCTCAACTTCATCGGGGTTGCTTATGCACTGGTTCCCTGGGTAAAGGATTCGGTGTCCAAAGTGGTCTCCATATCAACAAACATTAGAGAAGACGGGTTTGTTGAAAGATGCACAAGAGATGTTAGGCGAGAATTCACAAGAATAATCTGGCCGACACATATGAAGAACTTTACCTCTTCTCTTTGTTTACCGCAATCAAACGGAAGACCTTAAGGCAACAGGCCTAGACGACTTAGAGGAAGAAGCTTTCCGAGTGGCTTCTTTTGGCTATGGTTTAGGAGTTTCCAGGTTCTTCTTTGTTCTCGAAATAATCAGCCGAACACAATAGACATCTAAAGAAGATTGGAAAAACTTTACCTTAGCTGTACCCCACTAATCATCGAAAGCGACGATAGTATTCGCTCTCGGGGGAAACGACGGCCAGTCAAACATGCTAAGGCTGTCAAGATTACGATCGGCTAACTTCCTCTCGGGGGAAACGACGGCCAGTCAAACATGCTAAGGCTGTCAAGATTACGATCGGCTAACTTCTTTTCTTGTTCTGCGTCAAGGAGGCATCGTTGAGTTGAGCTGACAATACTGCGGTAGGGCCACAACAAGTGCTGAGTAAGGCCAAATTGCCTTGCCACAAAACTCGACCGATATGGCTCCGTGGTCAATTTATTATTCCTAGAATTGGGCTTCAAACTACCCAACAGGTCCCTGGCCGTGAGAATCCGCCCCTATATGAGAACTATAATCCTCCGTTAAGAGAAAGTAATGTCCTTATCGGCTACATGACGGACCCAATCAAGAGTGGCACATCTCCCTAGGACCGGTTGTCAATCTGTATAATGGTCTCTAGACAGACCATGCAGGGTGGAGACTGCGGCAAAAGCATCCTGAGGCACAAAGGGTGTTTTCCGAATTGGCCAATATTGGCGGATTTAACGAAAAGCGATGGTCATCAAATTTATCGGGGAAAAACTCAGGAAAATAGAGGGTGATCCACAACTGAAGAAACCACAGGGGTTCGGCTTAAGTATCCAGGTTTCTGGAATCCCTTAACCTCGCCTGGGCATCACCTAGAGCCACGTAAAGATAGGTCAAGAAGAGAGATACCCAGCTGACATCCCTCCCCGAAACAACTAACGCCACATAAATTTCTAGTTCTTTCACAACTGCACAGGAACCCGTACAGACAAAGTATCGACTAAACCAAAAAAGCAGAAGAGCATGATGCTCGGCGTCATCGACTGGAATGGGCGATATCTGGCGGTTGTTGGCTATAAATTGGTTGTAACCTGAAGAAGTCTTTGAGACTATGATGCCTAAATCGACAATATCTATATCGCTTAGGACAGGCGCCTCAGCTCCCAGAATCGGAAGGCCAAGTATCGCTGTCACATCAAGCAGTGTGGGGGTTATCATTTCCCAAGGGAAAACAAAGGCATTGGCAGCAGTCGATCAGTGACCAACAAAATCATATATAACACCTATGTTGTAGGAGGAATCAAATTCCGACAACACAATAGCATCATAGAGACCCGTGCGCACCCATTCGACTTTCTTGGCCGACTTCACTCGGTCTAACCAAGCAGAGTAGTTGGCAATATTGGTCGGCCAGGTGCACAGACTAGTCGGACAATGGTCACCAGTGAACCAGATACAAGTAATCGGAAGGTCGTAGTTCGTCGGGCTTAGATGTTGAGAAAGAAGAAGATCACCTTGTTCAGATGCGCAAAAAGGGGCAAGAACCAGTTGCTTATCTATAAACGCAAAGTAGGGATCAGGTCATCAGCAGCCGAACCGGTGCTATCTGACCCCAGAAATAGAGAAGAAGATGAAGACATGGTTTTGCCTGATGTAGGGACATATTTTTCTGGAAAAAACGAGGAACTTGGGAATGGCCGAGAAGATTGAATGAGTAACCTTTTGTAAAACGCCTCTCCTAAAAGTATTCCTTTTTTGGGGTGTAATTGACACTCGGTTAGGGGTATTTTCGCCCAAAAATGTGCGGCTAAGATTCCGTCAGAAAATATTTGTGGAAGCTGAGGCGTTTCCGCGGAAGGAGAGAAAAGCTTTTTTAAAAAAAACCATCATTGCATGCACTAGGGACGAGACGTTTGAAGTGACATGCACGACTGTCAGACTGAAATGATGGCTACTTTCGAATACATCAACTCAACAGTCACACTCGAGTTAATGTAGGGGTAATTGTTAACACTCAAAAAATAATTTAAGTGTTTAGCCAAAGTCAGTAATAGCCGAACTATTCCGGAGTCGAATTTACTCCTAACTCTCGATTACAAGAACTTCATCAGCTACTAAGGCAGCTTAGCCGAAGTTATCAGTTAGAGGCACGACTAAGACCCACTCAGATGCAGACGCCTCAACGACCAAGTCAAAAGGGTTTCCAGACCCCCAAAAGCGATAACGGCCAACAATAGCTAAATGGAAGGGCCATTATCCGAGCAAGAGTAGAAGGCAAGAAAATCGGCACCACCTCCCCCATAGTCAGCCCGTTGAACTTAGTGGGTTACTTGACGGCCGACATAGGGGGCACATTTTGTACAATTTTATTCCTTTTTGTACATTTTTTCTTCCTTTTTGTACTATAAATACTCATTCTTTGTTCATAAACGAAGACACTCAATCAAACAAATAAAATCTTTTATCTATCTTTACTTTACCCTTTACTTTTTCCTTTATTGTACTCAGATGTATTCATGCTTCTTACCTCTTAGTTTACTAGTACCACCGTCCTAACGCTTTCTGGAGTAGTTGGGAAACCCATTGCTGGAAATTAGAGTTCCGTTTCCAGCCCAAATCGCTTGAGTTAAGGAATCAATTTGTCTCCCAATTTCATCAGCCGATACAACGGCAGAAGGTAGATTTCGGAGCGAGAACATATGTATTTAAACTTTTATGGGAGAAAACGTAAAATAAAAGAGGAGAGAAACCTACTACGACTGAGTCGGAGAGGGTAAGAAGTTTTAAGAGTTTGGATGAATTAATAATAGTTAGGTTTTATTTATTATTAATTTCTATTTCTTTCTTTTCGATATTTTTTTAATATTGTCATAACAGTTAATTTCTTAGCTCAGGCACAAAAGTTATTTAACGTGTAATTGTTTATCATTAAATGGGGTAACGGTCAAAACGTGAGGCAACTGTAGGATTTTAACTCAATCACATAAATTGAAAACTTTCAGAAAAAGGAATTAGTTATTACTTAATAGTTAATTAGTTAATAAGTTATATGTGGCTTATTATGTTATGTCACTCGGCTTAAGAAGATGATTTTTCCTCCCCTTTCAATAATATACAAATAGATTTTTAGCAACAACATACCCATTGAAATTCATATCGTGAGTCTGGGAAGCGTAGAGTGTACACAGACCTTACCTCCACCTTGGTAGGTAGAGCGGCTGTTTTTGGAAGACCCTCGGCTCAAGACAACATAATCACAAACAAGGCAATCAAAACAAAGTAAAAGTAAAGAATAAAGCAAGAGATACTGTCAGACTCAGATAAGGAATTAAAACAGTATAAAGTGCATTCGAACAAAAGGAAGCAGTAGCTAACACAATTAAATAAGTTAAACAAAATATACTAAAGAAAACGTAGCAGCAAAAATCAAACTATAGTGGATTATAAAGCAATAATATGCCTATAAGTGTAATAGGTTAATCGGACCTACAGTAATAACACTACAACTATCAATTTGTTAGCATAAGTAGGACTACGCTCGAGTACCTACTACTCTTCTACCCTAATCCATGTCCTCTACAACCCCCTATCTAAGGTCATGTCCTCAGTAAATTGCACCTGCGCCATATCCCGTCTAATCACCTCTCCCCAATACTTCTTCAGCCTACCTCTACCCCTCATGAACTCGTACATAGCCAATCTCTCACACCTCCGCACTGGGGCGTCCGTGTCTCTCCTCTATACATGCCCGAACCATCTCAACCTCACTTCCCACATCTTATCATCCACCGAGGCCACTCCCACTTTCTCCTGGATATCATCATTTCTAATCGTATCTCTCCTTGTATGCCCACAAGTCTATCTCAACATCCTCATTTCCGCAACTTTCATCTTTTGTATGTGCGAAGTCTTGACTGGCCAACACTCCGCCTTGTACAGTATTGTAGGTCTAACCACTACCCTATAGAACGTGCCTTTAAGTTTTGGTGGCACCTTTTTGTCGCACAACACTCCAGATGCGAGCCTCCATTTCATCCACCCTGCCCCAATACGATGTGTGACATCATCATCAATCTCTTCATTCCCTTGGATAATAGACCCTAGGTACTTGAAGCTTCCTTTCTTTGGAATGACCTGAGTACCAAGCCTTACCCTCACGCCTGTCTCAAGGTCGCTCCCGTTGCTGAACTTGCACTCCAAATATTCTGTCTTGGTCCTATTCAACCTGAACCTTTTAGACTCCAGAGTTTGTCTCCAAACCTCCAGCTTGGCGTTCACTCCGCTGCGAGTCTCATCAATCAAAACTATGTCATCTGCGAATAACACACCCTGATACCTCCCTTTGGATTTGTCATGTCAGTCCGTCCATCATCAAAGCAAATAGGAATGAGCTAAGAGTTAATCCCTGGTTCAACCCCATCATCACTGGAAAGTGCTCCGAGTCTCCTCCTAATGTTTGTACTCTAGTCTTGGCTTCATCATACATATCCTTGATCACCCTAGTGTACGCCACAGGTACACCTCTAACCTCCAAACATCCCCATAGAACCTCTCTAGGGACTTTGTCGTATGCCTTCTCGAGGTCGATAAAACTATATGCAAGTCTTTCTTCCTCTTTCTGTTCTATGGGGATGTTTGGACGTTAGAGGTGTACATGTGGCGTACACTAGGGTGATCAAATAATTTTTAGTGCTCTTATAATGTCAAAACACTTTTATTGGTTACTGATGTATAGTTGAGCTTCCTGTAAGTTATTTAGTAGGATAATAATATATCAACTGAATTCAGAATTTTAGCAACTATTAAGCAGGGAAGTTGAGAACTCATAAATTCTAAATTTCGAAAAGATATTTGAGTTGAGAAAAAAATAATCTTTGATAGGTTTGAAAATTGGTTAAAATTGATTTTAAGTTGGTAAAACTAAGAAACCTCGTGACTAGAAATAATGGTAATGATATGACTAAAAATTTCAGTTTCAATTACAATTACAATTATTTACACGGATACAAATATAGGGAAAGATGATAGGAATCTAAACGGATACGCAACTAGG